>OY987184.1:1715054-2039811 GCA_963920625.1 Dinocampus coccinellae | reverse complement strand
CGTTGTTGTTGTTGAAAAAATATTTATAGAATAATAAATATTATTATTTGTGTAGTTGTTATCGTTGTTTTGGTTTATAATTTTTAACTACTTTTTTGATGATGTAGTAATGATTATTTTCTTATCACCGTTTGCTTACAGGCGTTTTAGATATTAAAAAGTGATTTTAAATTATTTACAAATTAAAAAATATCATTAATATTATGTTTTTAATGTGTGGATAAGAAAAAAAAAAAAAAAAAAGACTTGGATAACAATATTCAGTCTTTGTTTGGTATAGTATGATGAAAACAAATAAAAATTAGTCCAATATAATGATGCACAGATAAATAATATAATCTCATTCAGACAGTTGTTTTGAATTATTATTATTTTTTTCTTTGTGCTTTATTTGAAAAATATTAATTGGCACATCTTATATTATAATATATTGTACATATAAATTGTGAAAGTAAAATGGCAAGGTTATGCAAATAAGTCCAATTTATTTGGTCAATACAAAGGTGGAATTTGCTGATGATTATATTATTCATTAATACAGTGAAACAATAATTTCTTCTGAGAATATTATTAGCAATAAAAAAAAAAAAAAAAAAAAAAATATTATTTCGTCTTCTAGAGTTTTATGCTGTTGATAATTTTGCAATCATGAATTTAATTATTTAATCAACTGTATAAATAATAATTCACATTAATTTGTAAATGATATGAAAATATCAGTAAATAATTTTACACTTGTTCATTATATTTTTATACAGATATAATGAGCTATGATAATATAATCTACAAAAAATAAAAATAAAAATAAAAAAAAAAAATAAAAAAATAAATATATATACATGTGAATACCGAGAATTTATTATTTCGATAAATTTGGATGTAATATAAGTATTAACAATATAATAATTGGATACGGTTGATAATAATCACTTGAGTGTGTGTATTAGTCAGAAAAGAATCACTTTATGCTCTTTGGACAGTCAGATATATATATACATGTCTGCGTGTGTGTGTGTGAATGATTATGTGTATACACACAAAGCATTTATAATGCATGTATACAAGTTGGTATACGTCAATACATATATGATACTTGAGAAGTTAATGCGACGAACTTTTCTTAGAGGCATCTATTTAAAATTGTAAATAAATTGTATGCATCGTCAAACAGAACAATACAATAAAAAAAAAAAAAATTGAGACATAAATAGATGAACAATATGCATATATTCATTACAATTTACCACGAATTAAAAAATTATCATATGAATATGAGAATGTAGAGTTACACATTGTATAAATTTTTTTGTAATCAATCTGAGTGTGTTTATTAATCAGACTTTCGCTTTTTAACTCGTATAGAATAATCGGGTCACTTTTTAATCATTGTATATTAACCAACTTGTTATTTATTAATATTACCTTACTTCAGCGGTTAGTTATTTCTGATGTAACGCCATTTCAATGAACAGATCGATATCGTTTTTATTTTGTTTTTTTTTCAATGCTTGTGATTTATACGAATTGTCGTGGTAGAATTATTGAATTTATTCATTTATTGAGGATGTTATGATTTGATTTATAATTTAATTTAATAAATTAATAATGCAATTGAATTATTAATTGATAAATGAGTGTATATAATATATATATACATATTTATTTTACAGATGCATCTGTTGAATGATTCACATCAACAGTTGATGGTGCATTGGGTTGGTGAACGTTCGAACGTAATTATTTGCTTGGCGAGAGACAGTTCATTATCAGTACGTTCACAAGGTGCAAGATTACCAGTTCAAAATAATCCCAGTGCTGTATACATCAGCTATGATTATGGCGATTCATTTGAAAATAAAACGAAATTATTTCAAATTTCTGATAATCCAACGCAATACGCTACACTCGATAAATTTTATATTCATCCAAAATTCAATACATATTGTGTATTTGCTGATAGTGCCAATAGCATTATATTCATTACGAAAAATAATGGAAAAAATATAACACGTGTTCCATTACGATTTCATCCAAGTGAAATATCATTTTATGAAGATAATCCAAATTATTTTATTGCATTGGATAAAGTTGTACCATCACGGACATTATGGATGACTAATGATATGGGAAAAACATGGAAAAATATACATAGTTATGTAAAATCTTTTTTCTGGTCAACATTGCATCCAAAAAGTCTTTTGATAGAACGACAATATGATAAACCATCGTTCAACAATGTAATTGAGAAAGACTTGAAAATTGGTGATGAAAATATAAAAGAAGTTGTTAGATCAGTGTTCAGCAACGTGGAAGACTTTCAAGTACGACGTGATTATATGTTTGCCACTAAAAAATGTGAAAATACCAATAAGGATAAAAGTATATCTGCTGATACAGTAGAGTTGTGGATTTCATACAAGAATCAAACATTTGTCTTGGCTCAATTCAATACAGAACTTGATACGAAAAATTTTCATATTGTCGATGTTTCATATGACAGAATTTTTATCGCTGTATCACACAGTGAGACACACGCTAATCTTTATGTCTCGGAAATAATTGATGATAGAGTAGCGAGATTCACTTTATCATTGGAAGGAATTATGACTTTTTTTCCTAATGCTACATGGAAAAATAGTTGGTTAAATGAAGTTGCAGAAGAGCCATTTACAGATTTATACAAAGTTGAGGGGCTTCGTGGAATTTATATTGCATCACACGTGAAAGATATACCAAAAGAGGGTGCTGTGGGTCCTGAACATCTTGAGACACTAATAACATTTGATCATGGTGTTACATGGAATAAAATAAAAGCTCCATTGAATGAGCATGAAATGATTACACATCCAAGTAATTGGTCGTTACATTTGAGCCAGAGATTCAGTCAACTATTTCCCGTTACACGTTCTGTCTCTATTATGAGCTCAAAATCCGCGCCTGGAATTATTATGGCAACTGGTGTGATGGGGACCAGCTTGAAGGGTCATCCAGCTCTTTATGTATCACGCGATGCTGGCATAACGTGGACCCAAGTTCTCAAGGATTTTTATTTCTTTAATATTGGTGATCATGGTGGTCTATTGGTCGCTGTCAAGTATTTTAAATCGCGTGGAGAAATACGAGATATTTCTTTCTCAACTGATGAGGGAAAAACTTGGAAAACTCATCAATTTAATAATGAAATGCTAAGAGTCTATGGTTTAATGACGGAGCCTGGTGAAAATACAACGGTGTTTACTATGTTTGGCTCCAATCCTGGTCAGCATAGATGGCTTATTATTAAGGTTGATTTGCGCAATGTATTTGAAAGAAATTGTACAGAGGCGGATTTTAAATTTTGGTCACCAACAAGTTCAGATCAACCAGGAATGACTTGTACCCTTGGTCGTAAAGAAGTTTATCAGAGACGTGCTCAAAATGCCAATTGTTATATTGATATTGATTATGATAGACCTGTAAAATCAGATATTTGTCCATGTGACTTTCAAGATTATGAATGTGATTTTGGATTTCTCAAGACTGGAAATCCTTTTCATTGTATTGCAGGAAAAATAATGGTTAATTCATCGAAATCGTACGATCCATTTGCGATTCCTGAAACATGTACACCCGGGGCATTTTACAATCGTACAAAGGGCTATAGAAAAATTTCCGATGATGAATGTTCAGGTGGTGCTGCACGGAAATTCGAGCCAGATGAAATTCCATGTCCAATGAAAGAGCCATCAGAATTTTTAATCGTGGCACAATGTCAACACATCTCACGAATCGATTTGAGGACACATAATCAGGAAATTTTACCCGTCCATGATTTAAAAAATGTCATTGCTATTGAATATGATATGGCAAATGATTGTTTGTATTGGGCAGACATTGTCAACGATTCAATTGGACGTCAGTGTTTCAAGTCAGGAACTAGTTATCCTGAAATCCTCGTGGAAACTGATTTAAGTTCAATCGAAGGAATGTCATTTGATTGGGTTTCGAAAAATTTATATTTTGTTGATGGTGTAAAGATGAGAATTCAAATAATACGAACGGATATTTCGTATGCCGGTAGAATGCGAAGAACTATTTTGGGACCGAACAATTTATCAAAACCTCGTGGAATAGCTGTACATCCAATGAATGGTTATATATTTTGGACTGATTGGGCACCTGGAAATGCATCGGTTTCACGTGCAAATCTAGATGGTACCAATATAAAACGATTATTCACTGAAGGAACAGTTCAATGGCCTAATGGTATAACAATAGATTTTATATCGGAGAGAATTTATTGGGTGGACGCACGTGAAGATTACATTGGCTCGTCCGACTATGATGGAAAACGTTTTAAAAAAATTATCAGCGGTGATAGCCGTGTTTCGCATCCATTTGCTGTGGCTGTATTTAAAAACAATATGTATTGGGATGATTGGAAGCAATCATCTACAATTTTTGTAGCGGATAAAGATCACGGTGTGGGTATTACAACAACTCAAGGGATGCTAACGAGTTTGATGGACTTGAAAGTTTTTGCACACAGTATTCAAAGTGGTACAAACGCATGTGCAAATAATACTCTTTGTACACATTTGTGTTTGGGCACACCGAATAATAGTTATGTTTGTCTTTGTCCCGATGGTATGGAAATGCATCATGGCAAATGTTTGTGTCCAAATGCTGTACAACCATTTGAAAATTCAACGTGTCCACGTGTTGCCAATACATGTACGCCAAATCAATTTGCGTGTAAAATTGGCGCTTGTATTACAGAATTGTGGAGATGTGATGGTGATAACGATTGCGGTGATAATTCTGATGAAGAAAATTGTAAACGTACAACCTGTAATCCAAACAGTTTTGAATGTGACGGTGACAAATGCATTCCACGATTTTGGCTTTGTGATCTTGATCGTGATTGTCGGGATGGTAAAGATGAAATGAATTGTACATATTTAAATTGCACAGATTCACAATTTAAATGTCACACTGGTCGGTGTATTCCACATCGATGGCAATGTGATGGTGAGAATGATTGTCATGATGGTTCAGACGAGTTGAATTGTACAAGAAATGTCGCACCGAATACGTGTAAATCTGAAGAAATTATTTGCGATCACGATCAAACTTGCATACCAAAAACATGGCAATGCGATGAACAACCCGATTGTGAAGATGGCTCTGACGAGCAAAACTGTGATAATAAAGAATGCAATGATTGGCAATTTGGTTGTGGTTCCAAGGACGCCCCACATCGATGTATTTATAAATCTTGGGTTTGTGATGGTGATCGTGATTGTGATGATGGTACCGACGAAGTAAATTGTCCTACTTCAACACCTGAGCCACCTTTACCACCAGTTCTACCGACAAATTCTTGCAATGATTGGATGTTCCGATGTAATGATGGAAAATGTATGCCTTATTGGTGGAAATGCGACAGTGTAAATGATTGTATTGATGCATCAGATGAAATTGGATGTCGTGTACACGATGGTATAACTGAACCAACTTTTTCAACTGAACACACAAAAAAACCGCGTGTTTGTCGGGGTCAACAATTTCAATGTTATGACGATCAATGTATCGATGATGCTTGGGTTTGTGACGGAACACGAGATTGTAAAACGGGTGAGGATGAACTTCATTGTGAACATATACGTCGAACATGTCGAAAAGATCAATTTATGTGTCGTACCGATGGAAATTGCGTGCTATTAACGAATGTTTGTAATGGCATTGAAGATTGTCCAGATCGTAGTGATGAACTGGGTTGTCATCCTGATCAACATCAAAGTCAACCAGCGACACTTTCATGCTACATTGGATATTATCTATGTGATGAAACACGTTGTCTTGGCGCATCAACATACTGTGATGGCAATCAAGATTGCGCCGATAATTTTGATGAGAGTAATTGCGATAAAAATAATACAAAAGTTTATCAAACAATGGTAGTGGGTGTTGATGAAAGATCAACGAATGCAACGAGTTTATTTATCTTTTTTTGGATGCCAATTCCAACAAATATAACATTTGAATATAAACCGTCTATTGCACCTTTTGAATTCAATGCCAAGTGGAGAAATGCATCCAATTGGATTGAAGTTACAGAATATCAATTTCATAATTTACAACCATTCACATCGTACAACTTAACTGTATATGTAAGAATAAAGGGTCAGACCACAGCTTTACCACCATTTAAATACTACGTTGTAACGACAGCCGAGGGCGTGCCTTCTGAACCGTGGGACGTCACTGCACACCAGACGAACGGCACGCGAATTGAGGTCTCATGGCGTCCACCATTATCACCAAACGGTGTAATCACACAATACGAAGTATACATGACACCACCAATTCCACCACTTCAAGTCACATTACAAAAAACATCGTATGTATTTGATTCACCGTTTGAAGCCAATATAAATTATTCATTCTGGGTAATTGCTCGAAATCGTAAGCATCTATCAAAATCTTCGGATGTTGTAACGGTAACATTTGATGGATCGGCAAATATTGATGATATTGAAGACTTAAAAGTATTAGATCAATCTAATAATTCAGTTACTTTGAGTTGGAAATCAATTAAAGACGTTGACGCTTATCATGTAACACCAAGAGCACAAACACCTTATCCAGCACATCAAACATTGACATTTAAAGCGGGAGAATCAATTTATAAAATTGAAAATTTAGCACCAGGTGTTCGATATACTTTTGAAATTAATGCAGTGAAGAAAAATTATATTGGAAAAATGTCAATGATAACGGCAACAACGAAGGGCGTGCCATTGCCATCAGTATTGAATTTTGCCGCTGAATCCAAAAAACTTTATGGTACAACGGTAAAACTCAGTTGGGATCCACCAAAGGATTCCAGAAAAATTAAGTGGCAATATGCAATTCATTATGCCTTAAATATGCAAGATCTATTCAAAGATCCAAAACTTATCACGACAAATCTTACGGCATCCATTAAGGATTTGGAGGCGTGTGAGTTGTATATATTTTCAGTGGGTGTACGTGGTAAATATGGCGCGGGTCCATTGATTGAACCCGTAAGTGTTTCTACATATTATAATATACGAGCACCACCAAAAGATCTTCGTGTCACACCAAAAACACCCAACACAATTATTGTCTTATGGAGTCCAAGTTGTATGAGAATTGATGAGCCCATAAATTATACAATTTCCGTGGTTGATTTAATATTGAATAGAACATCAACAATAACAACACCTCTTACAAATGAAACAGCGTTAAAAACGACATACAACGATATTAAATTCGGTGCTAAATATAAAATAACAATTGCAACGGATGTTGATGATGCTATACAAAGTCAACCGATAATTTATACGGCACCACCACTACCACCACCACATCAACTTGAAGTATTGGCTGATCTTGATAAATATATAGTATTTTGGCAACAACGTGGAATGACTGAGGAAATGGAAAAAACTATTAAATATCATTATGTTATATTGGTAAATGAAAATTCACGTACAATTAATGAAACAAGTGCCAAACTTTATAAATGCGATCAACCGCCATTCATTTTTAATGATACAAAACCAAGTGTAATGTATTCATTTGGAGTACAACTCGTAACAGATGATGGTTATCAAAGTGTACTCAGTGAAACATTTACCGTTCAATCGCCTTCGGGTAAGTGTTTTTTTTTTTTTTTTTTTTTTTCCCCTCTCTCTTAATATCTCCATTCATTAATTTCATTTATTTTTCGATAACTTTATTTATAATTACTTTTTTTTATCAGCTGCTGAATGGCCAGTTACGATAAATACTTCAAATATATTATCAGCCGCAATACCAATTTGTCTCTTGATTATTGGATTGGGTGCTGGTTTGGCGTACTTTGTCGTGCGACACAGACGTCTGTCAAATAGTTTCACGCAATTTGCCAACAGTCATTATGATACGAGACGGGGTCAAGCCACTTTTCCGGGTACAACTGATGCACTCGGTAATGAACTCTTCATTCATGATATAAAAATATATCTATCATTTTAAAATATATATATATTTATTATTATTATTTTTTTTTATTGCAGAAGAAGAAGATAGTCCCGTGATTCGCGGCTTTTCAGATGATGAACCATTGGTAATAGCATAGAATAATATTCCTTGAATATATATAAATATAAGATTGAAGAAATAATTATATACAAAGACACTACGATTATTGATTAATTTTGAATATAGATAGAATTTCAATGATAATTTTATCGAAATGATATATCGATTAATTCAATGTATGCTCAATCTATTTGGTACGATTCGTGAACAAATAGATATTTTATTTCTCGTATGATTTGTTTTATTATCATCTCTTGAAAAAAATCATTACTATTATAATTTGATTTCCAAAGTGACGAGTGTTTCGCACGAAAGCTGCTCTGTATATATATATATTTCGAACTTTTTGCAATGTCAGCAATATTTTTTTGTTCAACATATTTTTCTTTCTTTGTAATTTACATTTTTATTTTTATTTCATTTCAATTCATTTCATTTCACTTTGTTTCTCCAAATACTATAATTATTAAGAAAGATTAATGATACCTATAATTAATAATCATTTTTGGCAGTTATTCATTGTGCTGATTGATTGGATTGTCTCTGTTAATATTGAAACATTAATTGTATCGTCAAGTAAAAAAAAAAAAAAAAAAAACAAGATAAAGAAAAAAGATAAAATAAAATAATGTGAGAATTCATACTTTGAAATCGAGAAATTACCGGCTGAAATTTCTCCACTTTATAAATTTTTATTTTATTTCTCATTTTTCATTTTCATTTTTTTTTGTTTTTTTTTTTTTTGGTTAAATTGAATAAGCAATCATAAATATATTTTCTTTAAAGACTGTAATAGTGCCACAATGAGGCGAGAATTGTTAATAAAGTTGGGGGAATAAGAGGAAGAGGGGATTGTTTTTATGCCAATAATAATGATAACCAGTGATCTAATTGGAGATAATTGAGCTGTTTTTTATACGAATAATTAAATAAAACGGACGAAAGAACAAAAGGAACTATTTCAAAATTGAATAATTTTTTCTAACAATTTATGATAACTTCTCCGTATGCTAAGAACAAAAAAAAAAGGGAAAAAATGTGTATAATTTATTATTGAATGTCTTTATGTTCCTATATATACTTTATAATATTTCAAATAATACAAGATGTGTTTTTTTTTTTGTTTTCGACAATAAGTGTCAATTTATCCCAACGTTATTTCAATGTTTATTATAAAATATTCTTAAGTACATATATATACTTTCAATATTGATGATATCATACATTGGTTTTTATTTTTATTATAATTATTTTTTTTTGTTTTCCATTTTTTATTTGGAATAATCAGAGACTATAACAATAAAAATTAAACAGAGTTTTAATATGATAGAAATAAGAACAGTCAATGGGAATTTTCGCATGCCAATGTTATCTTCTTCCTGAAGAGAGAATTTTTTTTTATTTCATAATATCACATGTATTAATTTGCATATATATTTTTGGATTTTATCAGGACAATTGAATTATTATATTTCTATTTTTTTTATTTTTTATTTTTTGTTTTACATCATTTATAATCACTTGGCAATGTGGTATATAAATATTAATTCAAAATATATTCAATGAAATATTAAATTGAACGCCATATTATTATGAAAATGAATTGGAATTATTACAAATTGAAACGGAAAAGGAGTGGAATTAATTATAAAGAAATTCACATTTTTTTTTTATTCAATCAAGTGAATGAGAGAATATAATTGTAGTCGTTATGTATAAATTTTACGGAGTATAATAATACCAGTGATATAATATATTTGCGTGTAAATAAACAAAGTTAAGGCAAAATGTTATTTTATTATATTATAATCTATTCATTAATATTTTTTTTTTTTTTGATCCGTTTCATTTAATTATGTATTGTTTACAATAATGAATTTATTATGTCTGCAAATATTTTTATGGTTTCCTGAACTAATTTAAATTCTTGTCATTTGTTTTAGTGCTATATAAATACATACTCACATAAATACATTCACATTTACATACACACACACACACATATATATTTACTCATCCGGTATATGTGGAAAAATGGATTTTACTTGCGTGTGTGGGGCTGATGAATATTCATAGATGATGTATCATTATGAAAATGTACTCAACGAACAAAAAGCATTGACAACGCAATGCAATTAACATTTAATCATCATCAGTACTGTGGATAATTTTTTTTTTTTTCTTTTTTTTGACACGAGAAAAGTGGAGCGCTAAAGGGAAAGAAATGAAAAAAAAAAAAAAAAAAAAGTAGAAACAAAAATAAAAAATATTCTATGAATGCGAATTTGGTTCAAGAATGTGTGCACATGTGAATCGTGCGGAAATTATAAATCCAAAAATGGGTAACAATGTATTTCCGTTTTATTTCTAAGTATATATATATATATATATATATATATATATATTAATATGAATTGAAACGTACAAAGTCAAGGTGTATCCGTTACAGTTTATTCGCACAACACATCTCATTAATATTCATTTCATTTCATTTTTTTCTTTTCTTTTTATATATTATGTTTTTATCTAATATTTATAAACTCTCTCGTATTTTTCACTTGTGACTTTCATCCTTTATACAATAAACGATGCAGGTGAGTATTTATTTATCTTAAGATATGATTGAAAAATATAAATCATATTTTTATATTTAATCTGTATTTTTCCAGTCAATTACGTGTTTTTATAATTAATTAATACATTATCAAATGCTTCAACAATTTTATTTTTCACTGTGAATAATATTTAAAGTAAATAAATACATTGATACAGAAAAAAAATTACAAGGCAAGTATAGTTAATCAAAAAAAAAATAAAAAAATAAAAAAATGAAAAACTGTTACGAACAAAGTTTTAATATTATAACTTTTTTTTTTTTTTTTTTGATGACAGTGAGTGAGCAACTTTAAATGAAGTTCGGTAGAGCATGAAGTCGGACGTGTTTTGACACTTTTTTCAGTGTTTTATTTTCTCATTTTATCCAACACATAAAGAAAGAAGAAGAAAAAAGGAAAAAAAAATAAAAAGACATTAATGTCCAAGCACTCAAGCACATCAACCAGTGTCGTCTATTACAATTGTGACGACATCCGCACTCACCTCATTTACGTTTTTTCATGCTTTTTATCCGCATTTATACTTACACATCTCTATATTACAAATGCCCGTTAAATGTTTCACTCAGGACATTTGAAATGAGCTCTGATGCACGTGCAAATGTACCGTACGACTAATTGTTACGTATAATTATTACACTGTAGAAAAAAGGAGAATTCATAAAGATTACCTTTGCGTGGGTGATTCTGCAGCCTAGTATGTGAGATATAACACGGTCATGTTACACTTGGTCATAATTTTTTATTTATTTATTTATTTTTTTTTTTATTTCATCCTTTATTTTAAACAAAATATTTTTCTATTTTTGCATTATCAAATAAAAATAGAGTGACACGACAATTAATTGGAATAATTAAAATTATTTTATATCTTTATCTTGATAATTTGAAATGAAGAAGGAAAAAGAAAAAAAAAAAGAATCATTGAAATAATAAATGAATTTATTTGAATAAAATATCTGTGGTTGACTTAAATTTCTATTTAATACCAAGAAAATCTATAGTTGAGTTGTATCACTATGTAGGTTGGACGATATCAAGTGTATGTGGATTTATTTGTTTCTTATTATTTTTTTTTTTTGTTTACATGTGTGGGAAAGCAGTAGCAGTTCTGGTATGGATGGTAAGGACAAGGAGTTAGTTATCCAGACTTATGAGAGAATATACATACACACATACATACATACATACACTTTAACCTGTGGATAAATAATGGAAATAAGTGGTTGCCCTACGGTAGTGGAGAATGACCACCGAGACTCGATGGTGTGGAGGTGGAGTTGATCCCGATGCAAAAAAAAACAAGATGAAATAGGAGAAAGAGTAGGATGAATATTGTGGGAAAGCGGTGGTGGTGGTGTTTGGGGTCTAGGACTGTATGAAAGATGAGATTCAAACCCCCTCCACTATTAAATATAAGAGAGGATTCAAAGAGGAGGCATTGAAAAGTGAGCTACATTGGGGGGCGTACATCGATATCCAGCTTCAGTGTAATTTCAACCATCTACTCATTAATGTTCAAAGTTGTGAGAACTTGTGAGATTAATATCTCAAAGTTTATTGAAAAAAATAATTAACTACGTGATATTAATTTTATATTATTTATTATGATGTAATTTTTTTGATTTTTGTTTTTTGTTTTTCTTTTTTTTTTTTCTATACTAAATTTATTTGACAAGTTATTTTTATTTTTTTGTTTATTTAGAAACGATGAAATTATTAAAATCTGCTGCATGATCATGCATGAGTTGAATAAGAAGTGAAAGAAATACTAACGAAGATTTATCATCGTAAACTTTAACATTTATCATTATGAAGGATCTCTCATCTTCTATTATCTGACACTTCAGGAAGTACTTCGTATCTTTTATAATTAGCTGTCAACAAGTATTGCATTTAGCTGCACAATATATTTGACAATCAGTCAAGAATAATTATCTAATGTGAAGTACAAAAATTGAAAATAATAAAATAAGAAAATTAATTGATATTATTATTGAACGATAATTTCCGTGTAACGGCAATTGCAATTGATAAATAATTTTATTTACATTCAATCTTGTTGGAAATACAGAAAAACAAGAAAAAATAAAAAAAATAAAAAAAAAATTACTATCTATCAACAAATACAATTGAGTAATAACAGTAGAATGCAGAGAATAAAAAATAAATGATAAGAGGTAATATTTTATATTAATAATATTAAAAAAAAATAATAAAAAAAAAAAAATATAATGATATAAATATAATTAATATTTTGAAATTGTATTAATTTTATTTTTAAATATTATTAGGAAAATATCAAATGGATATATTTTATTTGAATGGATTTCTCGACAATTATCGAATTTTTTTCAATTGAATATTTTACACGTGTCAACACAATCTACGTGAATGTGTTCAACTCAATCGATCCTTGATGAAGCCGGTAAGTTAATTTAACTTGATATTTTTTTAAGGATATAGAAAAAAAAAAGAAGAAAAAAAAAATTATAAAAATATTGTGAAGCTCGTACGTTAGTTCAATAACAATTAGTTAATTTTATGATAACGCTAAATGTTTGTGTTTTTGTGAACATTCCTAGTTTTACTCGGATCGGTGATTACTATTTTTATTGGTCTGACCAATGTGAGAATTGTGGGATTTTTCTACTTAACACGATCACTTTTTCACGTGAGATTTTATTCGATATTTTATTCACTATTTCATAAATTCACTCTCTTTTTTCTCACCAACGATAAATAAATCATTAATTTTCCGTTATTCATTAAAATTATTCAATTACAAGTTTATTTAATATTTTTATTTATATTTTTTTAATTTTTAAGTGAGTCGATGAAAAATTTCAATAAATTCCACTACAGTAAATCGAATACAATTGAATGAGTATTTAGGTGTAATAGCGTGAAATATTAGCGGGATTTTTTATTTTTTTTCATTTATTCATAACCATAACTCACTCGATGACCAATTTGTAAATATAATGTCACAGTATTTAAACGTCCTCTTTAATTTTTTTTTTTTTCTTTTTCGCGCCATATTCACTTAATGATATATAAAAATGTGTGTGTATCGTATGTATACAAAAGACTTCATCGGTTATGTTTCTTGTGATGAATAAACATAAATATAATTCAAATATTCCGTTATAAATTTTTGGTGTAATATTAATTTAAACAAAAAAAAAATATTTTTCTTCTTCATTCTTTTTATTATTATTACTATTATTTTGTTTTGTTTCTTTTTTTTTTTTTTTTTTCCTTTTTTTCTGTAAAATTATTCGAATATGATAAATCTTTCGCCCACAATTATTTATTCACTTCTCCAACCGTTACAATAATTTTTTCAAAATTATTTTAGCGAATTTTTGTGGCTCCTGTGCTAATTATTCATCGTTTTTTTTTTCTTCTCCACTTCTCTTGAAAAAAAAAAAAAAAATACATAAATAAATAAATAAATAAATAAATAAATAATAGTAATAATAATAATAATAATAAAGTAAAAGAAAAAAAATTATTTTTAATTTTATTATTCACTGGACGATTACCTAGAAAACGAGAAAATGATGACAGATCCCCATACGATTTTTATTTTTTATTTCATCGTAAATGGAAAAAAAAATAATAAAAAAAAAAAAATTATTGAAACTTAAATATTCCAATAAATTGTATATTTTCATGAAACATAAGGCCACATTTTTTCAATTATCTATTCGTTTACTAATACTTATGGTTATTGTAAAAGTCCGTGTATGTGAATTTTATTGGTATTCGGATAAACTCGATGATATGCAACAACAGCAATCCCCAAGTAGAACAGAGATTTATTTATTATTATTATTTTTTTTTTTTTCTTCCTCTCAACATAAAAATACAAATAATGACGTTGTAAAGGGAACAAAATTAAGAAAAAAAAAATGATAAAAAAAAAGTTAAAAAAAAAAAAAAAAATTGTGCGTTTGCGTTCCGTCCCAATTACAACACAACAAACAGTGGAATAAATATATTATACACCCATATGAAATAAAATATTTACGCAGATTTATTCGTAAAACATTGTTGAGATGCATCGAGCCAATGATGATTTTATACATGGAAAAATTTGCGATGCGATTACTTGATCATGATAAAAACATTTTGAATTACGCAATGCACTCAATAATAAAAAAAAAATAATATTATGTATAAAAACAAATTGTCGTATAATCTGTTCATTAATTATTTTAAATACTATCAAGTTAATTAAATAAATGTAAACAAACAATTTTACTTTTATTATTAAATACATGAAAATACATGATATTTATATTCTGGAATTTAAATTGAATTAATCAATTAAATTAATTTATTGATATACGTTAATGTATTTTTTAAATATACATAAAATTAAATAATTGATTGAGTCTTGATGAATTATTACTCCACTGTATAGTCGAATAAAGACACAATATAGGAAGTATTGAATATAGAGGAAGTTCCGCTATGTCCCACATAATTTTGTATTCATAATTCTATAGTAAAATAATCAAACGAGAGCATTTATATACATTTTCACATAACGAATAAATAATATTAATATTATCATAGGATGAAAAAAAAAAAAAAAAAAGGTAATTGAAGATAGAAATTATATTATAACAAATTGTGATTTTTACTTTTTTACTTTTTATTATCTTCCGGGAAGTTGAATTAAAAAAAAAAAAAATCTCTTTAGTTTCTATATTCTAATCTTTTTTTTTTTTTTTTTTTTTATTTCTTCATTTTATTTTCAAACTGATATTTATCTCTCATGGTATATATTAAATCCATCAATTGTACGAATACACTCGTGAAGAAATATCCACTTTGTTATAGCGTGATAATAAGCAATGAAGCAAATTCCTAGAATAGAAATTGTGTTAGAGCATTTGAATTTTTTGTATTATATCAGGCAAATATAATTAGTGTAAAAAGAATATATATATATATAGTCTAAATATAACGATCGTATTTTACCATAATCATTATCATCATTATCATCATCATCATCGTACGGCATATTTTGTGGTGTTTATATTCAAGTTCAACGTCATGCGGTTTTATTGTCCATCATTAATATCCGGATGGAATATATTACAGCGCAAAATTCTAACGGTATAATATGAATTTTTTTTTTTTTTTTTTTCTCCCTCTTTCTTCTATATATAATTTTTTATTTTTCATTTTCCATTTTTATTTCATCTACGAGCTCATCAATCCATCTTATTTATCTCATTTCATAATTACCGTATGATGATAAACATCCAAGCTCAGTTGCATTCACACTAAAATCTGAAACAAACAAACAAAAATATAACAAAATAACATGACTTTTGTTTTTATATTTTCATTGATTATTTTATAATTATTAATTCTATTTTTTACACTAATTTTTGTTGAAACATTCTAATGTGCAGGTGAGATACTAGATAAGATGATTCAGATTTTTGTGGATTGGGTCAAGGACCTGATGACATGTGGATATGTATAATGAAAATTCACGTCCCCGCCCTTTTATAACTCTGACTAAATGAATTTTATATATTTATTTGTGTGTTGTTGCTCAACACACGGACAATGTTGAAGCACTTCGATATTTTACTTAGCATACGTATAGAAAAAGGTTATTCAACTCTGTTTCCGTTCGTTTATAAATATATATATATATATATATACATATGTTTTGAATATATATGTATACATGTAAAGATGTATACTATTGCCTGGGCCTCAACGGGAATAACGGTTTGGGCCAGAACACTCGGACCTCTCCTCCTGTACCAAGAGTGGTGCGTGATTTTTAACCCAAGTCGTATACGAACACCGGACACTCGGTCAGCCGTGCATAGTCAATCGAAACATCGTCCTCATCGCTTTTGCTGTCAATTATTAATAATATTTTTATATTTGCTACAACGTGTCGGTGCATGTGTTTTTGTTTATGTGTGAATATATATATATATATATATATATGTGCGTGTATATTTTCATAAATAATTTATTTATTTATTGATAATTTATATAAAAAAAAAAAAAAAAAATTATTTTTAATGTAAAAAAAAAATTTTTTTGTAAAAATTTTCAGATTTTTTCAAGTATTTTTTGATTTGATTTTATTATTTATTTTTCTTTCTCATTTTTTTTTTTTTTTTTTTTTTTTTTTTGATAAATTAAATTTAGATTTGTTTTATTCTACGTTATTTTTTGAATTGAGTGTTGTGAATGTGGTGTTTTTTTTTATTGTTTAGTATTAATTATTGTGGTAAGTTGACAGTTCGTGAAATGTTTTTTTTTTTTTTTTTTTTTTTTTGCATCTAATTTTATTTATATGTGGTCTTAATTATATGACACAAGAGTAAAAAAATTATTTGCACACATTATCAAATGCATAATGGTATAAAGTGAGCCACTGCGTGATATAATTTGCGCAAATTTAACAGTGCGATAATAAATAAAAATGCAATAATTTAAAAATGAGCGTATACCTTATTCATTTGCAATTCAAATGATTTATAATTCACTGCATAAGACAAATTTGTTACGCTAAAACAAACAAACAAACAACAAAAAAAAAAAAAAAAAGAAAAACTACACTTATATATATATATATATATTATAAGGAAATTTTTTTAAATTAATCGTTTATAAATAGATTAAGAATTTTTTTCTTTGTTTATTAATATATTTATGTTGGATAATTCAATGATATTAATAAATATACGTAAATTTATTCGAAATAAAATATATTTGAACGAGTTTGTCTAGCGTGATGGAATTTATTTTTGATTCTGGGTACAATATAAAAATAAATATATAATATTATCTACTAAATAAATATAAATGCTACGTATATACAAGTAAAAAATATAAATTATGGAAGAATTAAGGCGTGACGAGTAGACGACACATGCAAAATGGAACGTCGCAACTCTGGAACGCTAGTACCGTTATCGGACGCGATTCTAAACAAAAATAAAATAAATAAATAAATAAATAAATGAATAAATAAATAAATCAATAAGAGAGAGGATTGAAAAAAAATTATAATAATAAAAAAATAAAAATCATAAAAACATTGAATATAAATTGTTAACCGCAAAATATTCTTGACATAAACACGAAACTCAACACAAAATGAAAAATAAAAAAAATTAAAAAAAATATATATAGAAAATATTTTTCATTTTTATGAATATAATAACAATAAAATAATTAAATTATTGAGTAAAATAGTAATAATAATAATAATAATAATAATAATTCTATTGACAGGGACATGATGATATTTGAAACGTGAATTGAATATTAAAATGACATAATTTAAACAATTCTCTTTGCCAAGTATTCGTCAGGGTAGAAATAAAAAGAAATAGTAATAAAAAATTCGTGTCAGGTAAAGATGATATCACCAATGTCCATTTTATTTATTATTTATTTATATATTTATTTTTTGTTTTTTCGGTCTTGAGTATTTTCTATTGGATTTTATATATAATATATTTAAGTTGCCATTTGAATTGCGTAAATATCAGTGAATTTCGTCAGTAACTGATGTCCCATAGTGGTTTTTTTTCTCATTCATTTGTTGTATTGATGTTAAAAATTTTTTTTTTTTTGTTTTCTTAAAATTTTATCCACGTACACGAAACACACGGTGTTATTTTTCATTTTATTATTCAACTTGTTACATAATATTATTAATTTTTACATTCTCAAGATAAAACCTTATATTCATGACCCATATATTGTCATGCCAACAAGTATTGTTAATATTTTCTATTCAAATAATATTTTTATGGTGTAAGAGAAATCGATATATAATATATATTGACACTAACATTATATTATTATTTTTTTATTTTGTATGTTTCAGTGTAATAATGCGAGTGATAGTGACGAGTGTGTTCCTTTGGGTGGTGCTTTTGGCAACCCAAATTGATGCGAGACCACAAGAACCCGGTAATATTTCTCGGCGAAAGTAATAATAAAATAAAGAAATCAATTTATAATTTAAATAATTTATTTTATATCTATTATTAAATTATTGTCTGTATATTCAATATGAAATACGTAAGACTTTTAAAATCACGTAACATTCATAAGTAATAAGTGGAATTGATTTCTTTTTTTTTTTTTTCTTTTACGGAACGTCTACTCTATTATTTCGTATTTTATTTTAAATTATACGATATAAAATGTCTTTGAATTTTGAATAGTTATAATTTTTATTGAATTGCAGGAATGACAAAAGTGACTCGTGCGGATGTGGTGAAAAAAGAAAATATCAGTGATGCGTTGAATAATTTCACAACAACATTATCATCATTATCAACACCAATAACAACAACAACAATAACAACATCGAAAACGTTGAAAAAATCCAAAGATGTTGGAAGCAGGTACAAAGCGGCATCGAACACATCCCGAAATATTCATGAGTTTTATAGTAGATTATATCGTGGTCATTTTACTCCAGGAATTATAAATAGCATTAAATCATCATCATCTTCTCGTGGTTTCCGCTTGCCTTATAATTGGTCAAACCCCAAGCCCACAAATATAATTTCAAAATTATCAAAATATTATTCTGACGAGAAAAAATTAAATTTGAAATTATTCAAAAATAATACTCATACTCGTTATTCAGATAATATTTATCCGGTTAATAATTCTCGTGGTGATGGTGATAGTGGTAGTGATAATAAGGAAAAAATTCATTTGACAATATTAAAAAGTCCAATACAAAAAGTTTCGAAAAAATTACCAAATCGTACAAAAAATCGATTGTCTGTTAAAACTAAATCCAAGCCATCATCAATATTTTTTATATCCAAAATAAAACCTATAAATTTAAATAGTACAAAAAAAATTAATTATACAACATCTAATAGATTTGTCACAACAAATAATTCATTGCACTCGACAATTTTTTCAAAAAATTGGCCTAATGATCCAATACACAACTCCCAAGATCTTGTCAATTATCAAAAGTATACGACATTTCATGACGAGATAGAATTACAAACCCCAGTGTCTTTTAAACCCAAACCAGACAAACCAGTTTCTTCCAATTATCTACAGATAAATTCAGTAACCACAGAATCACCATCTTTGAATTATAATGAACCGGTAATTGAATCTAACGTTCAAGAAATAATTCAGTGGCTTCAACTTCCACCATTTACAATTCCAAATAATCAAAGTATCATTGCACAAGAAATTAAACCCGTTGAAACTTATACGAATGTTATTCAACCGGTATTTAATCCTAATAAACCATTATCAATTTCAAATCCTAATGAAGATTATTCCGATAGTGCAAATGAATTTTATTTATTACCTGAATCTTCATCTACATCAGAATCGTATTTTCAAAAAATTGATTCTGTTACAACTGTACCAAATTATTCAATAGAAACCGCTACTTTCTTACATGCCGTATCGACATTGGTCAATGACGCCATTAGTACTGATCCTGTGATACCACAGAAACCGTCAATCTTCAGACCAACATCAGAAATAACACAGAATACCGTTGTCCATATCATTAATCCGTCGTTAAAGAAATCAAACGTAACTGTTGATGAAAACCAAATACTTGAGAATAATAATTCAAATGCTCAACCAAATGTTCATATTATGTTTGCAAATGGCAATGATGACATATCCCAGAGTAGTCTCAAGGATACTTTTGGCGATTCAGATTGTCCTACAATAACAATAAATTCAATTACACATGTGAATAATACTATTGCTAGTAAAGAGGGATGCACTGATCTTAATATAATAATTAATTCTCAATTACTCAGTACAAATAATTTCAATACTGGCGAATTGGATTTAAATAAAATTGGTGAGGATAAATATGCTGATAATGGGGAAACATTTTCGACTATTTACTCACCAACATTGACATCTACTTCGTCAGTAAGTTATCCAGGTGTTCCAAACATTGTAGATTCTGATGAGGATGACAAAAATAATTTTAATAATGTACAATCAAATGTTGATTCACCTTATGATGTTAATCAGCAAACAGATATTGAAATCGATAGTGAATTACCTACAGAGTCGACTGTATTTTCTGAAGATTCTGACGCGTTGGAATTGGAAAATCCACCGTTACAAAATGGTGAAGTTATTGTCGATATGCCAAATGATGTTGGTTCTGATAGTGCTATTGCTGGTGATTCAAATGCAATCAGTCAAGCAAGTGATGGAATTGTTCCCGGCGGTGCGGGACAACCTCCAGGTACATCATCAATTGACAGTGCAACACCCAGTCTAGGTGATTCCACGGCATTGTCAACAATTAATGATGACGATGACGATGATGATGATGACTATGATTACACTGATGAGTTTGGATATTATTCTGGTGGGATTATTAGTGGGGTGTCAAATCTCTTCACGTACTTTACATTTCTCAGTCCTCTCAATTATGGAATTTTTAGTTTAGCTGCTGCTCCATTCGCAGCATTGACCGCAGGAATTCTTGGCATTGCTGCCATTTTTTTTCCATGGGCATTTACCAGTGGCCTCGATTTTTCTCGTAGAAGTAAAGACACTTTTTGTTTTCGTCACAGTCTTGAAGAGATTATCAAACAATCAATTCATCATTATCGATCATTTCCAGAGTGGAAGAGCAAGCGGAAGAAGCGTAGAAGAAGATGATTATAAAATTGTGGAATTATAAAATTCCTCAAATAAATAATTTATTTTAATTAATAATATCGTGCTATTTTTATTATTTATAAATATATGTAATAATATTATTAACAATTTAACCAGATGAGCATCAGTTTGATCCACCTGAAAAATAATTATTTATTATATTTTTATTTGTAGATTAGATTTTTTTATTTGATTACATTCAATTGTAATTACACACCTACAGTTTTTTTTTTCTATTTTTCCCATCCAGTTTTTTTCTTTTCGTTGTTTCAGGGCATTAATTAATTCAATAAAAAAATTTTTGTATTACTAATAAATTATAAAAAATCATTCATTCTTGTTATTTATTAAAATATATGTATATATATATATATATGTACATTTTTTTTTTTTTCGTATAAAAATTAATTATGAAATAAAATAAAAATGATCAGTAAGTATTTTTGAAAATAACAAAAATATATAATAAATAAATAAAACCTTTCCTTGACATTTTTGATAATCCTATTGAATTAATAAACTAAAAAAAATCAAATAAATAATAATCATGAGATCAATTTTGTATTGTTGATTGCAGAGCGGAGCCACCCAATACCGAACGTGATTTGAAAGGTTATCAATATATGGATAATTCATTGAGAACAGTTGCCACACAATTGTTGAATGTTTCAAATGTAAAGGAAGAATCAAACACAAAAGACAATACCATGTCAGATAAAGTGGAGTCTAGACTTGGTTTACTTATTCGTAAATCCGAGATTCCTACCAAAGAAACGTCAACTAATCGTGGTGCATTTATTGACAGTGTCAAAAGTGAAATGGTAGCAATTGACACGATAGAGTCCGATTTTGATAGAACAAAAAATTCTAAATATAATTATTTCAAGACAAATCATCCAGGTGAAGCAATGGTGATGACAGAAGAAGAGCTAGAACGTGAATTGGCATTAACAAAATTAATGATAACCCAGAAAAAAAAACCAACGACAACCGGTGGACTATCCACGTGGATTCTCTTGAATCCACCAAGTACAACTGTCAAATCATTAACGTTAGATAAGTCCAAGGAAATAAATAATAAAAAAGAAAATGAAAAAAAAATTACATTGAACTCGATAAAGCCTACACAATCCACAATGAATATTGTCGATACAATACTTAAGGTAAATTCAACGCCAGTGTTGATGCAAAAAAATTCACCAACACGTTCAACACCATCCAAAGGTGTCACTGCATTTAAACAAACTTCTACAACATCGAAAGTAGACAAGTTGACTAGTCCAATTAATTTACATACAACTCTCAAGTTGGAAACAACTGAGAATATTTTATATGATACCGTGAAAATCACAACTCCAAAAAATATTGATAATGATTTGACAACATTGAAGACAACAACGAAACGTATGGCTACATCGACACGTACTCCAAGGCCAATTATCACTACTCCAAAAACGACAACTGTCCTCTCGCCATTGACGACAATTAAAATTTCAAAACCAAACAATTCACATAACACCACGAAATTTAATATTATTCGAAAATCAACAACCAAACCAGAATATGTTGCAAAAAATCCAATAAATGCAACTTCGAAAATTGAAAAGGTTACATTTAAACCAGTACAAATGATCACAACACCAAAAAATTATATTCAACAATCAGTTCCAATGTTCATTACGAAATTACAGGCATCATTTAATGCTGATACAAAATCTAATGCTTCATCAATAAATTCAACTTTAATCAAGGAAAATATCCCAAAGACGAATATCACATTCACCAAACATCCTCAAACAACAATCAGACAAAAACCATCAAAGACAAATAATGTACTCAATGTACAATTAAAAAAACCTAGTAATACCCAAACGAAAATAGAAATTCAGCCAATCAAAGTAAATGCCCCAATATTGAAAATTGAAAAAGTTGAAGAAACGGAAAAAAATCTTGAAATTGATTCTGATAAGCCAATTGCCATGGGCGATTCGAAAATTGATGTTAAATTTGTTTTCAATCCAGAACTAACAAAAATAGTTGAAACCCCAACAGAAAGCTCCACATCTTCATCTACAGTAACAACTACGAGTAATACCACAAAACGCTCAAAACAAAAGCGTAAGAAGAATAAAATACGAAGACGTAGACCATCATCATCATCATCATCATCATCCTCCACCACTGTCGCCACCACCACCATCACAACATCCAATCCCATTACTACTTTAGCCACTGCTATTTTAAATACTGATACAAATGATATTGATACAAATGAACGTGTTGCTCATAGTGGAGTAACTGAGATATCTCTTCAGGAATCAAAAATTGTTCCTGACTCCGAGACTTCATCAAATAATACTAAGAATAAAAAAAAACAAGTACAAAAGCCGATTACTTCACAAATATATAGTTTTTTGAGTCGTGATGTGATGCCAAGCTTTGGTGTAATGTCACTGGTTGGTTTGGGTCTCGGTTTAGCCTCTTATTTCCTTTATCCATTTGGTGGAACAATTACACGACGAAATTATGAGATAGAACCAAATTATAAATACAATTTGAACGAGTACGGTGGTAATTATGGTCAAAGTGAGGAAGAAATTTTTTCCAAAGTTCTTCAGGGTATGACAACGAGTGATACTAAATATGGTGGCATGAAAGATTATGAAAAAAATTATTACAGATACCAAATGTACGATGGAGCTTACACAGATCCATCGTATATAAAGAGAAGAGGTGATATCAGATATTCTGCATCATCAGTACCAATTTATCGACCGGATAATACGCTGCCATACAATTCAAAGTATAGAAAAAATGAATTTAAATATTCTGATTCATCTACAACACCAATATATTATGAACGACATACTGATTCAAAATTTATGAATAATCATGGGAATGCTGATCGACAATTTGTTGTTGGCAACATTCCAAAAGGTTATGCATATGATAATAAATCACCACTTAAATTATCAACATCAACTGAAAGTATTCAGACAGATTTTGAAAAACAAATTGCACACAATTTAAAATTTATAGAAAATCCAGTAAATGTTCAGACAAATTTTGAACAACCAGATGCCCAACCATTAAAATCAAATGAGGGATATGAAGAAATTGAAATAACACCAACTGCAGTGGCAGTAGAACACGGTCCTAGATCATTGAAATTTAATAAAATTGAAGATTCAATCCAAGATACATTGGATAATAAAAATATTGTAAAATCACGACGTAAAAGAGAATCGTTTATTCAACAAATTCCATCTCGCAGTGAAATGAAAAAAATGGAAGATGATAATGATTTGAGCAATGAAATTTTTGATACAATTGATTCAATAATTGTCAAATCGACAATGATGCCAGCAATAGTACATAAACAAATAGAAATTAATGAAGTGACAGCAACAAGTGAAGAATATCTGGTCACCGTCTCTGATACCCTCACGTTAAATACTACAAATAAAAATGAAACTAGTGAAAGTATTTCAACAGTAAATAATGAAAATACTTTTACACCCACCACAGAATTGTCTACATCTACTCAAAATTTTCTCAAAATTGATAAATCATCTGTAACTACTGTAGATTTTTCTAAATCGTCAACAGCGAGCTCTTCACTATCTTCAAGTACTCACAACACAGTAGAGAAAGAAGAAATACCAAGCACAATTATTCCCAATACAGTCACTAACCCAAGTAATACTACAAGCACCTCATCATCCCCAGAACGTTTTAATTTCATGGATTTCATAAAAAAAATTGCAGAAATTAAACTCCGTGTTGGATTAACTGTACTGAAACATGCCAGTGAGAGTTTTTCTAAGTATATTGATAATTTTCAAAAAAAATTAAATGGCGAAAAATAATTGGAATTTAATTAATAAATATTTTTAATTTACTTTGTATTAAATATTAATACACAGTGGAATTTAATCATTCCTATTATACTGTTGTGCATTTCAATATTTATTTATTATTATTATTTTTTAAATTATTTTTCAAAATCTCGAGAAAAATCATTGATTATATATATTTCTTGATTTTTTTTTCCTTTTTTTTTTTTTTTTTTTTTAAATCCTTATATAAATTGAAATTTTGAAAGATTTATAAACATTTTATATTTTTTAAGATTTTTGAAATTTAAAAATTTTATTTTATATATATATATATTTATTTGATTTTATTTTTGGTAAGTGAAAATATAAATTAATTGGAAGAGTATGGAAGTGATTTCATAAATTAATAATCCAATCGAATAATTTATTATTGTAAAGTAATTATTGATTTTTTTTTTTGTAAGTTTAATAAATACGTAGCGATGCTACAATGCATTATATAGGGTATCTTGTAAATAAATAAAAAAATTGATATGTATGAAAAAAAAATCATAATCAATAAAGTGTCTCTTTCAATTTGTCAAATTGCGAATTCAATGTTATAATGTTATTGCTTTTATATAAATGAAATTCCTTATTTTTTTTTTTTTTTTTTTTTTCGTTTTTTTTTTTTAATACAAAAGACTAAATATAATAAATATGTATGCATATATTAAATAAATAATTCTTAAATACGATCAATGAATAAATATTTCAAGTAAATAACAACTAAACTAGTGATAATAGGTGACACGCCCATGAATATGAAAAATGAAAAGAAACAAAAAAATCCTCAATAATTTCCAAATTATTGTAACAATTGATGTTTGTGTAGCTTGGACATCATTTTATCAGCAAATTGAACTTCTTGTGAATACTCCGAATCATTTTTATTGATAAAAGCTGCGCGTGGAGAACGTTTTTTCCGACCAAACATCATTGGCAATACAACGGCCATAGTAGCTGGTAACATACCGGCACCGACTGCTGCAAGAACTGCAGCGTTTGATGGTTTGCGTAATGCAGCATGACTAATTGGTCTCATATGTGTAATGATGTTACTATTACTGTTGGTCAATTTTACCGACTGCTCATACTCCCGTTGGCTCTCATCAACAGTTTTGAATGTCTTCTCCACCTCGAGAAGTCCACCGTGTGATGTGGTTGTATTTGTACCATTTTTGGATGGCAGGACGGTCAATCTCACCTATACGTTTCAGATGAAATTGCACGTTGTAAATCCCACGTGGCCATTGCCTATGTGGCGCCGGCCAATCGACAATCATATTGATAACAAATAAATAAAAATAAAAAAAAAAAAAAATAAGCAAGAAATAGAGGAAGAATAGGAAAAAGGATAGAGAGAAATGAGGTGTGAAGAGAGAGTGCGACGCTGATATTAAATACGACCAACCTGTCGCTTGGATGTCATCACTGGTATTGCAGGATCACCTCCTTCAGCCTTTGTTAATTTAGCCACTGTTGAATTCAATGGTTTTGTCGTGTCATCATTTAAATTATCAAGTTGCATTGATCTTTGACGTGTTTTGGAGTAACCGCGATTAGTGGATAGAAGAACCCATTGTCCATCACCACTTGATGGATGTGACGGACGATAATGACTCTCATATTCGTATTGTCCCGAAAAAATTGGCCGTTGATTATGTGGTCGTGTAAAGCTCGGTTTTTCTTGGACATGTTCAAATTTATTGTTAGGATAATTTAATCCTGGCCAGTCATTGTTTGCCTCATTGTGCTGATCATTATTATGATATCGATCGTTGTAAGATGAATAAGTTGGCCGGGTAATTTGATCGTATCTGTCCCAGTTGCTTGTTGGGAAGTTTGATGGGCTGTCATCGGTTATAATTTCGCTACTTGGTCGATAGAAATTATTCCACGATGTGTGGTCGGGTTTTTCTGGTGGCCATTTTTGCGCTTGATTGGAATTTGAGTCAAAACGATTGTTTGAATATGATGGTCGTGTTGATAATATGGGTTTTGGTCGATCAGATTGATATTCTGACCAGTGAGGTTTTGGTTTATCATACCTGAATGTAATAAAAATTAATAAAATTACCATAATATAAACATCAAATATATATTATTTCACAATAATACTGATCATACCAGGGCTTATTATTTTCATATTGCGGTCTTGATGATTGTTCAGAGTACGAAGGTTTATCACTGCTCGGTTTATCCCACTTAGAGTCAGGCCATGGTTGATGTGAACTTGGATTTGCTTGCCATTTTGATATTTTACTTTTAGACCATGGAATTGCTTCCAGTGTTACCCAACCACCATTACGATCATCATTTGAATTAGGATTGTAGTATTTATTTCGTTTTGACGTATCATTCAATACCTTAATAATTAATTTAAAAAAAACGAAAAAAAAAAAAAAAATCAAAGTCAATAAATAATTATTTATCTATCATATTAAGTGAAAGTCAAATAAGTAGAAAATAATAATAATAATAATAATAATAAATTCTGACATTACTTGAATATTATCAAGGGATATTTGAGCATCATTGATAGTCACGGTATCCTCAGTAGATGTTGACGCTCCAATACTTCCATTATCAATAATTTCCACTGATGTTACTATAGGTTGTTTTGTAGTAGCATGAAATGGATATGGATAAACACTTTTCTCGGTGTTGCTTTTCATTTTGTTTGCATACTCGTCAAGAAACTTGTTGAGCACGTCCGGATCGAAGGTAGAAGTCTCGTGAAACGAGTTTCTCCGTTCGTGATTCGCTTTCAGCGTATCATGGATCATCGATTCATCATTAATATTAGAAATTGCTCGTGATTTTTCATCCTTGTTGTCTTCTATCATAGAATCAGCCGGCACAATTTTTGTTACATCATTGGTGTTTAATTTAACGTAGTAACGTGTATCAGCATTTGATCCTTTATAGCAAAGGAACAATAACAACATCAGCAGCATCACGGGGCCTCTCATCATTGTCATCTGCGAGTAATATAAAAATTAATAATAATAACTAACTCGTGTTATAATTATATTTATAAACAATGAAAAATAACAATTATTAAATTGACACATATAAACACTAACCATCAGCATAGTGAGGTGTCAATGACTTTTTCACACGCGTTCTCAAAAATATATCAGGTGCGTTATCAGTATTGTCTGTCTTATTACATAAACAAACAGGAATGTGTAATTTATTAACGCGGAACTCTCGTTGTCGCCCGTTCACATCAGCAGTAATGACCTCGACTATTCAAGGTCTGAGATAGCTCTGGGTCTTGGTCTATGTCCTCGTTTGCTTTTAATCCAAATCCCCACTTCTTTATACAAGTGGTCCATTTTCTTTCTCACTCACTCATACCAAGCGATTGTGTCCCCCGGATTGAATCTAAGTGCGGTACGGTGCGAGAGCTCCAACACCAACTCTTGAGACTCACTCTCTCAAGTGTATATGATTTTTTTTTTGTTTTTTTTTTTTATTTTGTTTAGCGTGTATCCTCTCATCGTCCAGTGTCTTCCTCATTGTCCGTTACACATTTGTTAACATTCGATAAAGGGAATGAAGAGGAGACAAAAAAAAAAACAACTATAAATAATAAATATATCAATGGAAAAAAAAAAATTTGTAAAGAGCGTGCCTGTGAAATATAACAAACAATCAATTTACTCACACATTTCTTCTTGGAATAAATAAATGTAATGCAACAACTCTATTATTATTAAACTTGATAGCTATTATTTTTCTTTCTTATCCTTTTCTTTTTTGTTATAATTTTATTTTATGTGTGACACACAGAAACGTCTTCATCGTCACGGCCTAATTATTCGGGGCAGGTGGACAACGTGGAATCTTCTTGTCGTGAGAGTCAAACAAGTGACTCTCTATTTTTTTTTTTTTTTTTTTTTTTTTTCTATTTGCATCTCATCGAGTGTACACATATTTACATATCATCATATCTAACGCACACTAAATGCTCTGTTTTTTTTTATATAAATTTATAGACGTAGAAGTTGATTAAAATCCAACTTTCACCTGTTCAACAAATTATAACTTGATATGAGTTTGTCACATTGATATAATAAAAAAAAAAAAATTTATAAATATATTTCTATATAAGGTCATGAAGTCTGGTTCAATCATTTTCATTTTATATATAAAAATTGTTTGATACGATTTATCCCTTGAGGTAGGTCAAATCAAACCACGAATGATTGATACTCCTCTCATCATCTCACAATTTATTTATTTATTTTTTGTATCATCATCTTTATAATCATACAACTTTCTCGTATACATAAATTCATTTTCTCCCTCGACTGTATATATGAATAGTTAATATGATGATTTACCGTCAGATTTTCACATGACATTTTTTTTTTGTTTTTGTTTTTGTTTTTTTTTTTTTTTTTTCCAAATGTGTATATGTGTATATACTATTCATTTTCTTTCTATTATTTTTTATTTTACGTTTATGCCATTGAACAAGTGGAACATGTTTACGCGAAGAGAAAGAAGAAAAAGTGAAATCACAGTAGCAAGATACTGAGAAATATAGTTTGGGCAAAGCACTTTGAACTCGCTTTCCGCACAAAAATATTAATATATTAGTATGTTTAATTTATATTATTTAGTACATCCGGGAAAGTTTACATAAATTTTTCATATTAGTAGTGGGAAAAACGTAACATGAGATTGTAGGGATAATATTTTAAAGGCGTGAATCCAGAGGCGTGCCACCAAACGAAGAATTTATCGACTGGCAAATGGTGAGTATAGATCATGACCTCTCTCTTTCTCTATCACTCTACTCTCTTTTACTCTCTTTTTCTCTGTTTATGATTATTTTTACGCTCTCCTGGCCGAGAAACTCAACCGATTGCGATAATCCACGATGATACCCCTGTGCTCATTGTAATAAAGACAAAAGACTAATTTTTTATCTATAAATATATAATTTTTTTTTTTTTCGTTTCGTTTTTCTTTATTTCACGAGAGAAATTTTCTTGGCTATATAGCCGCAATTCTGGGTATTGCTTTGGAAAGAAGGAGCATGATATATCGAGTAAGTGCTATTCGAATAAATTGATGGAATATAAAAAAAAAGAAGTGAACTGTTTTACGAGAAACAATTTTCCAATGTATCTCAAACATTATGAATCAGCTACGACCAAATGCATATAGAGTCAATGCAATTGCCACAATGTACCCGACTGGCCTACTCGAACCTTAAGAATCAGGTCATGGTGCTATGATTACCACAAAAAGTGCCTTCGCATTGCAAATGCTACTTTCATTGTCGGCCAGTCCGTTTACTTTGCCTCTGTACTATAAAAGCTTCAATACAATATACGAGGATGATTCTTTTTCATTCATATGCACCTAATGTGCAAATGAGAAAAAATAAACTAAAGAAGAAGAAGAAGAAAAAAAAAAAGAGACACCATGAAATGAGATGGATAAATAATTTGTGTACGAATAAACAATAGACAAAAAACTTTCTAGCAAAATTTTGCTGTGTTGACCCGGTTCCACTGTATATTTGATGACCACCAGTCCCGTTTTCCGCATTTTGAAATTTTCAATTATCTTTATTTATTTATCGCGTGTGACGTTTTTATATACTGTATAATATATGATGAGGAAGAATAATAAAAATGTATAAACATTTAATTTTTTCGTGTGTCAAATGCGATATTGTTACCGTAATGATAGTAACATTGAGCTACTGCAACTAAATGTTGAAAAAAAAAAAAAAACAAAAACAAAACAAAACAAAAAAACAACAAGAAAAAAAGATACGCTCGGGGACATAATTTTTTAATGCCAGGCAATTGGAGTGAATAACGAATTAAGACGAATTATGGAGTTTCGATGTGCTTCACGCTTTTTAAAATCGACTACCCCATGAAGAATAAAGTTGTGAGACGTTGGCAGGCACGGTTTAGTTCTTGAGCTCATCCAACGGTAGAAAGACGTCATATTGTTTTTATCGTCATCACTATTATCATCATCATCATCATCATCATTATCATCTTATTTACTCTTTAATTCTTTAATTTATCAATGTTCATGGCTCGATTGTATCATGTCTTTTTCTCGGGATACCGATGTCATTTAAACTCTGTAAAAAAATTTAATTCTCCAGTGAAATAAATTGTTTCTTATAAAAAAAAAAACAAAAAACAAAAAACTGAAAAATCCCAGAAGGGAAAGAAAAAATTTTGTGCTGTTAGTACTTACTCCATTAAATTTTTTTGTTCATTGTGTTGTGATACTCAAGTAAATTGAAAAATGTCTCGGATACAAGTGTTGGAAAAAGTACATTATTTCTTGATTCTTTTCTTCACTGTAAGTGGTTGTTGTATTGAAAATTCTTCAGTCATCACGAATCGTACATCATCAAAATTCTCGAATGGTTCCACCAACTTCAGTATTTATTCAATTCCGGAAAACTTCATGATCACCACCACCACCACCACCACCACTACCATGAGTCCTGAAATTAATTCAACAAATTTAAATTCAAGTATAACAGTGAAAAAAAACAATAAATCATTTACACCAAGTGTTCATCTCGGTGTAATAGAAGATTCACATGGATATGAAACTCGTAATCCAAAAGTACATCCTTTCAACAATGTACAACATCTTGAATTCGGTAATCCTACAGTCGGTAATGTTGCCAGTAATAACGGAGATGATGTTGGATCTGTGTCGGTGGTTAATCCACAGTCGGTAAGAGAACAAGTTAAATTTGTTTACGAAACCGACGGTGGAGATACCGTTCATCCACTACTAACTCATCATAATTCACATCATTCATTGCCACAACCAACTTATGATGAAAGTTATGTGACAGTCAATGTACCATTGACACCATCACACATTTATTACAATAATCATGACCACGTGCAACAACAACAACAGCCCGAGTATCATGAACCAATTCAATTTAATCATCATCCACACCCAAACTATCAACATTACAACATTGAACCTGAACTACAACATGTTATTTATGAAAAACCATCTAAATACGAAGACATTTCACCTGGCTCACATCATCATAATCATCATTACGAGTTTATACCACCGAGTAATGATGAAATTGTAAAGAAGCCCGAAATTACTGGGCCATTACATGAGTATCAACATCATTACCATGACAATCAACAACATCCTGAGACTCACAATCAAGGGATTGCTATCAGTAAACCGGAAACAGTACTTTATTTAACATCCCATCGCGAGACCTCGTTCACGAGGACTCGAAAGTTTCCATACAAGCATTATCAGCCCCAGGATGACACTGAAATACATTTAGTTAAGGATGAACACGCTTTCCCACCGCAGCGTCGACAGTAAGTGATGTCAATAATTCATTTTATGACGTGGTTTTATGCCGCCTCGAGGATTATATACGAATTTATGACGATTAATGGTGTATGTCTCTGTATATAATATACCACACGTGGTTTTGCAGGATTTCTCCATGGCACAAGATAATTCACATCATTGGTGCATTCTTACCGCTTGGACTCCTTATAGCGGCACTCAAACCACCCAATGTCATTAAGATGGATAGCAATAATACGTGAGTCGAATTGAAAAAAAAAAAAAAAAAAACAAACAAACAAACACAAAAAAAAAATATATTTATACAAATATTATTTCTTCTACTTCTCTCTTCTATACTTGAATCATAATGATAAACAAAAAAAAAAAAAAAACTTTAATGTATTTCAATTCATATTTTTTATTTATTAAATAATTCTTTTTGTTTTTTTACTCCACATTTTTATTCGCGTTCCAGCAATCCAAATATCGTTTTATCGAAGTTAAGGAGTTTTCAATTACCAATTGAACACAAGGAATTGGAAAATACACACGAGGATTTATGTGAAAATAAGAGAATATGTGAGACAATATTGCGTGGTGCTGAAAGAAATACAAAATTGATTGACAATGTACTTGAAGATGTAGCTAAAAGGTAAACAATTTTATTTTTCATTTAAAAATTTTTTTTTTTATTCATTTTTTTGTTTTTCACGACACTTTAATAAAGTCACAGTTTAATGTAAAGTTTTTTTTTTTTTTTTCAGGTCATTGAAGCAAGATAAAATGAGGAAGAGTGAATTCAACGAAATTTTCGAGGCCGTCAGGAAGAAAGACTGCAGTTTTATAAAATGTTGAAAGTAGAGACAGTGAAGAAATAAAATGAAGAAGGAAGAGAAAAATAAATAAATAAAGAAATAAAAAAAAAAAAAAAAAAAAAGAGGAAAAAGTAAAAGAAATAGAAATAGAAATGGGGCGATATAAAAAAAAAAAAAAAAAAATTTATTATATAGAACATTAGTTTATTTCCAGTGGATTTTAATTCCCCACTTGACGATATCCAAATGTGGATTTCGTAAATGACGTTTTCTAAATGTGTATAGAAACAAGGTATGTAGAGAGACAGGAGTCGTGTGAAAGTGACGTGGAAAAAAGCGAAAACACCACACACAAACTAAAAGTATTGCAGCAGTAAAGACGGCGGTATCTTTTGCTTCTCCTCTTTCATTTCTCCTTATACTCTCATTTTGTCTTTCTCTCTGTTTTTCCATTCGTGGGGTATTGGCGCGCGCGAGCAAACACGAGTGTCAGTGAAAGTAGTTGAATGTGGGTCAGTCTTGTGTGCCAGTGTGGCCTGTGAGAATTCGTTCTCACTATGTATATTGAAAGACATTTACGATTATCCCACACATAATGACCCTACGGGATGCACACCGGAAGCCACAGTGGATACCACAAATTTCTCACCTTATTCTCTTATAATCTGTGCACATCGTCATTAAGTAATTACCACTTATAATTACGCGATATTATCGTATATTTCATTTATTAACTTAGTGACTAATAATAAATATAAATTTGTATATTAACAAATATATATCCATACAAAATGTATTTGTGAATATTTTTTTTTCTGTTTTTTTTTTTTTTACTTATTGTTTTCAAATTTAGATATCCAAACATGATCAGTATCACATTGGAAAGTGCTGATCATTGAAAACTCGTGTAATGTTTAGTTCTGCTTAAAGTGGAGAAAAAAAAAAAGAAAAAAAAAAAAAAAAAAATCCCAAGTTATCTGACAAATAAAACCGGTCGTTGAGATTAGTCGACAGCAGAAAATTCCATATGCGTTTTCATTCGTTGAGTTTTCACCATCAACGTTCCATCACAACAGTTTGTATTTTTATTCAATGTACATTAAGAAAAAGAGAAAAAATTTTTTTTTTTTTTTTTTTTTTTTTTTTTTCAATGTAAAATTGTTGAAATGCTCTAACCAACACCGTTAATTCGTAATTAAGGAATTAATCAAAACATTTTAACAAAAATCAAGAAATAATAATAATAATAATGATAATAATAAATAAATAAATGAATAAATAATAAGAAAAAAAAAATATTGAGAATAATTGATGTATATGAAAAAGAAAAATTAACCAAGCGAATGGAGAATTATTCGATTGAATTGGATTTCGGGTCGTATACATACGATTCTACTGTTTTCACTTCAAGAATGCAAGTGAGTCACAGGTATGAGAATTAAAGATGATTATGATGCCGATGAAGGAATACATATGGTTGGTAAAAGAATCATCTCTACATTCTCTCATTTAATATACAACTAGAGCGCAATTTATGGTGCGCAAAAGGGAATTTTTTTTTTTTTTTTTTTTTTTTGTAATATCGAAATAATATGACGAGTTTGTTCTAGAAACGTTTTTAAAAAATTTATATTTTTTCCTCAGAATATTACGATCATTAGTTGTTGGTGCTGTTGTTAATATTACAAGTGGTCATTGGCCTCTTGTCCGTATAATGAAAGTCACGTTTATTGATGGTAAAATTTTTGCATTCATTGAATTGTCAATTTTTTTTTTTTTTCTTCCCCAACTCACATCATTAAAATACATCACAAAGTTTCCACCTTTCCTCACCTCGCCCAACTCTTTTCTTCGATTATTTAATATATTTATGGCCACGTGTGTCTCTTACTTATATCATATAGTGAATTTATAAATGTTCAACACGTTAAATTGGTCCAAGTCATATTTAAATAATTTTCATAAAAGAAAAATATATCCATGGACAAAAAAAAAACAAAAAACAAAAAACCTTGGCCCATTTCTATTGTGTGATAATACACATATAATGTGTATAATACTAATCATATTTAAATAATAAAATTATTAGTGATGTATCAAACGTTTGATGTGTCAAGGAAAACAGGTGCGTCTTGATGAAAATAATATTGATGTCCTTGGAGTATGAATAAAGATAAGAACCAACAGGTGCGTAGATGATTATCAATAATGCATTGAAAAAAACATGAATACAATAATCAATTTGTGTTACTCTATTAATTTTTATTATAAATTGACACAATAAAAAAAAAATATATATTCAAAAATAATCTTCAAGTAAATTTAATTCTGCTTCATCTCCTTAATTTCCTCTCTCTTTTGTCCCTCTCATTTACCCACTGATCTAATTTGACTCAAACAAAAAAAAAAAAAAAAAAAACAAAAAAAACACTAAATCATATTTTATTTCATCTCTACTTTAATCTCTCTTTCTATTACACTCATTAATATTATCGACTTAACAAAAGAAAAGAATAAAATAATAATAATAATAACAATGAGAGCCGTCAATTGATTGTTGGAGATTGTAATAACAACGAAATACCCGAAATAAATGATCGATAGTTTTGTACATGTTGAAAATTTGCATCGGTATAGTGGAATTTTAATCATCTCTAATATATTTTCTATAAACTTTCTTCTTCTCTCTGAGAATCTTGTACACTTTATAGTCATATTGCGACCTTTTTTTTTTTTTTTTTTTTTTCTTTCATGCCATAAAACCCGCAGGCCAGACATCAAATAGGCACGTGTGATCCATGATCTTCCTATTATTTCAAATCGATTCTAATGGTCACTATGAGGTCAACATTTATCTCACGTAAAATTGTCCGAACTTTCACTTGAGGTCTGTGAACTCACGTCAAGCCGTCTTGTGCGTACACAAATTATCCATCATATCGTGTGAGTGAATGTGTGAGTGAATGTGTGAGTGAATGTGTGAGTGAGTGAGTAGTTGTGAGGTCCACGACGACAACGACTACGATGATGATGACGACAGGTGTGGCTTGGGGCTCACTCGTCAATTTGGAATCTAATCCATAACGCAATCATTGAAATGATGTGGGCGACTCATTCAACTGTTGGATAAAAAAAAGAATATAAATAAAAAAAAAATTGATACATATCATAAAAGGTATTTGTGTGCATATATTATTGAAAAAAAAAAAATGTTGGTGCTACGTTGAAAAGTAAATTAGTGAATGAATTAGTACCTGAACTTTCCCATGAACCAGATCAGAGAAATCGTTCGTTTCTTTTGCCACTTGCATCAGTATCTTTCTCCTTCTATTTTTTTTCAATTGTACATGAATTTTTTCTAATTTTATATAGCATATCATTTTTTTTTTTTTTTTTTCCCACAATTGATTAGTTCTGATTTTCTTCCGCATACTCGTCATCATTGCAACATAATAAAATCGTAGATATCCACAATAATATAAATAATGGGACAGCAACGGAATACCCACAATTTCATTCACCCCAGTCGTAATTAACTGTCTGCCAAAATTACCGAGTCGTCATTCTCTCAATTATTTCATTTTTTTCTTCTTCTTTTTATTCCCTCTTTTTTCACTAAAAATTCTTCATGTCCGACATTTGATAAATTACTTTATACACGAACAATATTTTACGGTGATGTGAGTGTGGTAAGAAAAAAAAAAAAAAAAAAAAATTACGGATAAATAATATGTGTGTAAGTAAAGTGACAAAGTGGCGTTATGTGACATGATGATTTGAGCATTGAAAAGATTTTGCACACAAATGTAACGGTTTTTAAAGAAGCTTTGTTTAATTTTATATAATCATATATATATATATATATGTATTTATATTATATGTCATTTATCAGTTTTTTCCCATGTCAAGAAAGAATAAAAGGGTAGTTATTGCGCAAATATATATCACATATATATGTATATTATACTGTTAACTCACAGGAACATCCTGAGAGAGGAGCAATCAACAGAAACATTGGCCGGTATTAGGTTTCAGACAACTGCACGCATAGGGAGGTGAGAGAGTAGTAAGTGGGTCAGAGAGAACCACAGCACGACAACATGAGGAGAGTCGACAGACCCGGTTGCCGTCAGTCTCGTGAGGATTGCCCGGGAGTCAACAGGTGCCAGACAAGTTGGAGACCGTACACACGTTCAACCGATTACATACGACAAACTTTTTTTTTTTTAATTTTTTTTTCCGAGAGTCCAAGTGCTCGTGTTTTTTATTATTTTTTTTTTATTTTGGAGACACAACGTGCCATGCAATCAATATTAATTACATGAAATAGACACACACACACACACATATATATATATATTTATATGTATATATATTATAAAAAAAAAAAAATATTATCATTACAATATCCAGAAGATATTTATTGATAAAAATGAAGTTTCAGGTAAATTAAAAAAAAAAACAAAAAAAATTTTTTTTTTTTCTGATCTTAATCAAATATTTATTTAATATACTCGACGTTTTTTTTTTATTTTCCTCTGTGTTCACACATTAGTGTATTTATTGTTAATAATTAGGGGGTATTGTTTAGATAAAAATTAGATTGGATTTAATTGTAGTGAAATTAATGTGGATATTGTTGCATTTTATGTAGAGCGGAAATTCTATGTAACCATATAAATTATATGTACAAACACGGGTGTGTATGCAGTTGTGTACGACACGCTTCAAGGATACTTGTCTTTTTTTTTTTCATCCTTTTTCCGGGTGCTCTGATTTTTCATCCGTAACTCACTGTCAATTCATATTGCGAATAGTTTGACTGATTATAGTGCAAATTGTTTGATGACAACAAACTTATAATAAAAAAAAATAAAAAAAAAAAAGAAGAAATAATAATAAAATAATAACAAAATATTCATTGGATTATTCTGTCGATTTCAATATTTAAAGAACAGAGAGAGAATATCGATTCGCACAATATGAATGAGAAAGTAAATTGTCAGCTGTGGTGTAAAAATACCATTTTCTAATACCACAATACAATTGTAGATCGTAAGATATTAGAAAAGTATAATCAGGTGAACTGAGACGTTTTGCAAAATACGAGGAAAAAGAAAATTGAATTGAAAAAAAAAAAGAAAAAAAAAAAATATATATATATATATAATAATAGTGATAATCATAATAAATAAGCCGACAAAACAGTAGCAGAATTAGATTGCTATTTCAATAGGTGCCATTAAATTTCTCTCTTTTACTCTCAACTGTTGGATGAGTTTGCAAATTATTCCCTTATTTATTCTTAATCGCAATGCATTTGAATTTAATATATGTAATCGTTCGTTTTCCATAGATGATAATTTTCATATTTTCATGACAGACATTTGCACGTATCTCAATATATAATTTTATTTTTATCTATTATATTAAAATTCACATTCAATCTGGAACAAAAAATAAATAAAAAAAGAATAGTAATATGTATATATATATATATACACATTTATATTTGTAGAAAATTATTTACGGAACTTTCAAATTATATTCATTTCAAATGTAAAATTATCGGGACAATTGATACGTTAGTTTGAGGTGTTTACTGGCATGGGAATTTCAAGAAGAAGAGAAAAGAAGGGAAATAGAAAGAGAAAAAGAAAAAAGAGTGGGAGACTAAAAATATATGCATATGCATTGTTCCAATCGAAAGTATGTCCATTATGAAAACCATTCACGTATATTCTAGAAGACGACTCACTAATTATCATAGAAATTAAACTGGAAAGAAAGTATTTAAATATAGTCATCATCAAAAATGAATTATTATTATTAGTTTTTTTTTTTCCAGATTTTTATCTTCACTTTTTTGCTATCAATAATTGTGATGGCCGTAGCTGAAGTGCCCAAGCCTGGCTACACTAGAACAATATTAAAGGTTGCACGAAGCTTACCAGGTGAAACAGAAGAATTAAAAGTTCGTACATCAACGGGCAATGTTGCTACATTGATTGTGAAACGTCGAGAAAAGTCTAGTGACATTGAACGTATTGATTCAAATCATGAAGATTCACGAACATCATCGTTGCCAAGTCAAATTTTCAATGACACAATGAAATCTGAAATTATTTTGGATTCAAATGAGACGAGGAATAATAGTAGTAGTAGTAGTAGTAGTAGTAGTAGTAGTAGTAGCGATAGTAGCAGTAGTAATAGTAATAGTAGTGGTGGTAGTAGTAATAGTAGTAGTAATAGTAGTATTAGCTATCCGGTGAAAGTTGGTATGAACGAGTCGACATTGGTTAAAGTTGAGACTCAGACCTCCCAGAATAACAACATGAAGATGGATTACAGTAGCTGGACCCCCCTTGATGTTGATGGAAAAGCACTGAATAATGTTGAAACAATAGGAACAACAACAGAGGCTTATTACAATTGGAAACCATTGCCATCAGATTATACGAAATCTACAACAGAAGATCGAATAAATAACGGTTTGATATTTGCCCGAAATTTTCAGGATAGAATATTGAAACAAGTCAATAATGAAAATAATTTTATTAATAATAAAGAATTAGCAGATGATAAATTTAATATTTCAAATCAAGCTCGAAAATTAAAACGTACTAATATAATTACAAGCAATTCTAATGATCGTGATAGTGAGAATGTACCACCTGAAGTCACTGTGAGATCGGAAATAAATGTTAATACTTTTACTGAACGTACAGCAATGTCATTGGATTCTGATGGTACACCAGTTATTCATGGTCGACGTGTGCCTGATGATCCAATGGATAAAATTCAAGTGTGGAGAAATGCCAGAGTGATTAATAATATTCTTGTGCCTGATACTACGACAATTAATTATGATTCTACTACTTCATCTGATAGTAACACTGAACAGCAGAGATTCGACAGATATTTTCAAAATGTCAATCGCAGGTGAGATTAATAAAATTATTTAAATAAAATACATATAAATATTCAACAAAAAATAAATGTCACTTCATTGTACTCAATTATTTTTATAAATAATTAATTATTTATTTATTTTTGATATTATGTCAATAAAAGATTATTTAAATTTATATATTAGATATTAATATATTTATATTGACAATGAAGTGACAATTATTTAGTTGAATTTATGAGGATCAAGAGTACATGGACAGACAGACAGACGTGAAACGTTGTTTCGAACAGCACGAGCCAGCAACAGGCGTTAACCCCGGAACTCTGGCTTCGCAGGTACGGCCGAAATTTTGATCAAGATCAACAGCACAATGTATACTTGGAGTGGGATCCGCAGAGTCATCGGAATGCAGCGTTAAATGCCGAGGTGTATGAGCCACGCAATGAAAATTATCGTTCAAATATTCAAAAACGTATGCTACATCCCGATACATCACAATCATCATATCCGAATTCATTGATGTATACACCTGAAAGTCAAAAAATAGCTCCATTAGCACTTAAAACAGGATTACGTGCACCAGTATTGCAATATGCTCATCCAGAGCTCGGTGTTCAACGTGCAAAAATTTTACGTAGTGAAAAAAAACGTGGCGAATATTATTCTGATAATCAAAATTTATATGGTGAACAGCGTCACAAGAAAAAATATGTATTGAACAATAAAAATATTGTTGATTCATATAATTTAAAAAATTATTATCCAAATCAACATTTTTACGGACTTAAACAGCACGTGGAGCCACCATTTTGGGTAAAAATGTCGGAAAATTTGAAGAATCAATTTTCTACAGGTGTAGAAAGAGTATCACAATTAACAAAACCAGTGATTGATCCATTAGTTGAAGCGACCCGTAAGATATCAGAAAATTTAGGATTATCACACAGTCACGAAGCTCAAGATAAAGTTGGAACAATCGCATCGGGATCATCAATTCTCATACCGGCACTTGGACTGGTTGCATCGGGTGCTGCACTTGGAATTGGAGCTGTGGCAGTTGGTCGTTATTTAGATGTGGATGTTTTAAAAAGATCTAATGAACATGGAGAACAATTGGAATATGAACGTGCACTCAAAAATTCAAATCAATTTTATTCAACACCAACAGATATTTCGTATCCATCTAATTCAGCAGGTGACATTGAAAAATTACACAATGATCAATATAATTCACATAAAAATGATGAAAGTTTTTTGATTAATGTTGAGAAAAATATTGACAATCAAGAAATGGGAAATCGCAGAATAAGATCAATCGATGCAAATACAAGAAATTATTTGATAAAAAAAGAAACAAGAAGAAGAAGAAAAAAAAGAAGCATTCAAACTAATGTAGAATCCAGAGAATTAATAAATCGTCGACAATTTCGGCGAACTGGTGCAGACTCTATGTTAGATATCATAGAAATTGATATACCAGTCAACGAAAATTTTAAAAAGAAGAATAAAAACAACAATAATATAGTCTTGTTACTTAATAAAGATTCTACTTCAAAGAATAAATTAAATAATGAAAAAATGATAAAAAAAAATCGTCGAAGTATCGACAGTGATAAAGAACTCATGGATGCATTTCAGAATCTAGAAAATGCTGAAGTCATTGAGGCCACACATACCAATGGCGATTGGTCAAATACACTTTGTGCAAAAAAATTATTCTGTGACGTGATGATTCAACGTGATTCAGATATGTTAATATTAATGGGAAAAAATATAGAATCACTTTTACATTCGTAAGTATAATAATCAAATAATATAATTACTATACGCGAAATCCTATATTCATTTCATCACTTGAATAGAAAATTATTCTTGACAGTAAATAAGAGTCTCGGGTCTATCTCAAACTCATTATAATAGGCAGGTGTATAAAAATCATTAGGAAACTTTGATGTGGCAGTACCGCACATCTACACATACTACAAAACATAAAATTTCAGTTACATTCATAAAACACGTTTCATTCAATTCCCGATGGCTCGTGCCAATGGTTGAGGTATTTGCCCACCACCACTATCACCACCATTGTACGAGCTATCGAACGATGTGCGTTGACTGTTGCATGGGATAACTTTCTTCTCCTCAGCTTTCGCTCGCACGCACTAACGGCCCACTGACTGATTCAACTTTTACCTCTTAACACAATTTCTCAACGGGCAATCGTGCACTTGTTAATTGACTATGTTGACCAACTAAAAAAAAAAAAAAAAAAAAGGAGTAATCGATTATTTACTTAGGTTTTTTTGGTCTTTTTTTTTTTTCTCAACTTCACGGTATACCGTCAATTTATACTCAACACATTGTGTGTGTGTGTGTGTGTGTGTAAATTATTTGCTTATCGATAACTCTGGTAATAATTCTATGTCTTATTATTCAGCAACAGACTCACATGGTCGACACCCTTTCAACGCTTTCTAAATCATCATCAAATGTTCACGTCTAATCTTTTCTATTTTTTTTTTTTTTTTTTTTTTTTTCTGACCACTCGATTCGCTCTGTTGTTGTTTCATAGAATACAGCCTGAGGCAGCCCAGCAGGTGTCCAATCATTTCCATGAGGTCATGGAGGCCGTGGGGAAACACGATTGTTCGAGATTCATATGCCCTCAAGCTCGACCCGGCAACGTCTCCTTCTAACGAAGATGATTCATTGAGAGAAATAGAAATTAAAAAAAAAAATTAAAAAAAAAAAATTTGGTGCTGCAAACAATCATGTAGACTTGTGTATGTGATTTTCGTAAGCCATGAAAAAAAAAAATAATAAAAAATAATAATAATCCTCATCAATGATAATAATAATGAAAAAAAAAAAAAAAAAAAAAAAATTAATTTATAATTGGAATATAGAAAAAAAAATATTTATATCGAATTAAATTTAACAAATGATGTTTTAGATTGAGGGAGCCGGAGGGAGGCTGTCATGTGGGACTTAAAAGTTAATAAGTTTCTGTAGATGATTTTAAAAGCGTTTAATTTAACGCGAGACTGTAAAAAAAATATTGTGCGAAAATATTAATTAATCTATTTAATCAATTTTTAAGAATGAATGTTTAATATATATATATATACATAATATATTTATTTTATTTGTGGTTTCATCGAAAATTTGAAAATTAATTATATTAATTGAGAAAAAGATGAAAAGAAAAATAGATTAGATAGATAGATAGAGAGAATGAGAGATAATGAATGAATAAATGAACAAAATATTAATATATACATTGTATGTAATACATATATATAATTGATCAATTTGATGTAAATGAAATAAATTTTTTATTACTCATAAAATTACCATTTATTTTATAGCAATTAAATAGTTTATAATATTGTAAAACACTAAATTCCACAATCTTTCACTTGTATTTAATTTTAATTTAAATACGTATCACATAAATATCAACCTGAAAAATTTTTAATATTTAAAAAATAAATTGTAATTAAAACTTTCCCGAATTATATATTTATTGATTAAATTAATTGAGAATTTTCTTATGGTCATCAATTTTAATTCGTTGATAAATTCTTATTGTCACATTATCGCATTATTTGCTTCGATAAAGACATCAAGAATATATATATATTTTTTTTAATTTTTTATTTAAAAAAAACATGAATAAATAAATAAATAAATAAAATAATAATAATAATGATATAACTGTAACCTAATTTTGATTCAGAACGTTGCCACTATCAATTTCAAGAAGAGAAAAAAAATATAATAATAATAATAATAATAATATTTTTGTGTATACCGTTGGGTACAATCACTGTGAAACTCTCGTGCTCAATGCACATTCTTTATCTCATCAGTAATTTTTACGACCCACGCATCTCTTCGTTTATTGTTATATTTGTGGATAAGTATGAAACAAATGTAAATGAATTATTGTAAAGAAAGTACAGTACAAATCTTCATTTGTTCCACTTGTTAGTTTATCTTTAACATAAATATATAGTAATAAATATTGTGATGGTTGATTGTTGATGAAAAAAAAAAAAAAAAAAAAAAAAAAAAAAGTTTACGATTCATATGAAATGAGACAATAACATTGGCAAATTATATTTTTCCCAATGCATTCACAGACCCTAATTTTTTTTTTTTCAGATGAAAAAAAAAATATAATGAGAAGAAGAAGAAGAAGAAGAAAAAGAAAATAAGTGGAGCCATTGAAAATCACAATGTACAATCTCAAAGTTTCGTATTCGTAATTGAATCAAATTATACTCGTAGCAAAACTACCAGACTGTAATTTGCATATTCAATGTGTCTACTAAATTGATTGTAATCGTATGTATAAGAATAAAATATACCATAAATTGAACTTGCAGTTATTATATCATGATGATGTCAGTAACCTGTGGATATTATACTCGAGGTGCATATTATCAACTTGAAAAAAAAAAAAAAAAAAAGTAATAATAATCTTCAAATAAGACAATAATAAATGATACATTTTTTTTTTTAGAATGGATAAAATTTCAAATACACTACTATGAGTTGGGATAAATTTAATATGGATTTTCTTGGTGCCTTGCAAAAATCAAGTGATGAAATTTTCAAAAAATACCAATCACTATTGTGCTGTGTTTGAATTATAATCACTACTTATCTACCAAATTTAACGAGTATTGCAATTCATAAAACTATTAGTAATAATCACAAAAGTTTTTCATTTTGTCTCTTTGTTCTGGTGTATCAGGTTTATATATCTTTTTTATTTTATACAACCTAATATTAGTCTGCTCGTTGGTGATCAATGAGAATGAATATTTAAAATGATATGATGGCAACTGACCTGCGCAAGACTTTGTCAGAGAATTTTAGTGCCAGTCTTCCATCAACCTTTGAACTCATTGGATCATTTTATGTAGACTTTGTGGGTTCCACGTTACATTTCCATCACCACATCTTCACTTCTCATAAAAATAAAACAAAAAAAAAAAATTAAATTATTATATACACTTTACATAAATATAAAATGTCATTTAAATTATTTTTTAATAATAATAAAAAGTCCAGTGACTTATACACATTGACAAATAAAATTATCATAATCAATTTATCATTATTATATATTTTCTAATGGGGTAACGCTCTAAATATCGGTGATTAAGTAAAAGTGGTTTTGTTAAATTGCGATTTTCACTCAATTATTTCCGTCAAATTTGACGAGAAAGCATACGCAAAATGACAAAATGTTATCATTAATGCGTGTCACTTGTCACAGTAGAGAAAATGAAAGGACGTGTATAGTAGGGATGATTTTACGTTTGGATTCACATGGATAAAGTTCTAATAATTATTCGACGGTTGCAAGGCTCTTTATAAAATAGCCAGATCAAATATAAATGCTCACATTCAACAAGTGCCGTACCACAGAAATCGCATCATATCCAGTCATAATTAAATTTTTTATTTTTTTATTCTACAATAACGTAATTTTTTTTTTCTTTTTTTCAAAGAAATATCAAATTAAATTACATGATGATGAGTTGGAGCTGTCAAACAAGTTTTTTCATTATTATATTTTTTTCTGGTGTATTAATAAATTGTAGTGGAAATGTAATTTTCGAAAATGAAGTGCGACGACAACCTTCCACTGGGTCAATACTGGTAGAAATAGCAAAAGAATTAATTGAACGATCAAGAAATACAAATCAGGTATGCGTGAATATTTTTTAATTATTATTCACTATTTGTAAAATATAATATTTATTTTGACAATTCATCATTATTTAATAGGTGCTGAATTTAAATCTCTCTAATTTGTTGCTTCTCATGGTATTAAAAGCCGTAGTATTTGGTGCCAATTATATTGGTGGTAATGATAGTGATAAAAGTCGTGGGCTTGATACAGGTACTGTTGTATATATATATATATTTTTTTCTTCATGTTTGATAATCTTGATAATATATTTTTATCTTCATTATTATCATCATATTATCTTTTAATTATCAGGTAATGTTGTGTCTGAAGAGGAGATTTCTCTCGCTCTCGGTTATTTAATGGGTGATAAGTGTCTCTATCGTGCAGCTTGCGAAATGCCAGATACTGCAAAAGATTATTTGGATGCTGCTGACATTGTCGTTGAAGCTTTGAGATTAATTCCAGAGTAAATATTGTGGTTCACATCATATCGTAATATTTATAAATGTTTCTTCATACAATTTATGATCATGTCTTTTTTTTTTTTTTTTTTTTTTTTCCCCAGAACTGTTTCAATTAATAAAACATACGAAAAGACAATAGCGGAATTTCGAAAAGCAATTGAATATGGTGCCATGAAGAGATGTCCGCCTGAATACAATTGTAAAACAAAGAGTATCAATAATTTTCTACGACCCGAGTGATTCACTCAAAAGTTTAAATTTTAAAATTTATTTTAAATCATAAATCGATTGGTACTTAATTAAATATCAGTATTAAATTACTAATTATTATATTTATAATGGATTTAATACATTATTTTTTTTTTTTAGATTGATTAATTATTAATTGCTGTAAATACATCGTGATAATTTGTTTTATCATAATTTTTGCGGTCGCGCATTTGTCATCCAATCATTTTTATTACACCAAGTTGAAAAACCTGGAATATAAACGATTGAATACGTGTATATTATTAGTAGGTCAAATTGATTTTACTTAGCGATGGATATAAAAACCTACTAAAATGAAAAAAATAAAAAAAATAATAATAAATAAAGAAATGGACGAAATATCAAAAAATGAAAGAATGAAATTATGCTTCACTACATGCGCATAAAATCAAAAATTTTTACAGCCCACATTGTTTCGGGGACTCTAAAAACACTATTGTTCACAAAGGCAAAGCCGCAATGGAATAATTAAATATTTACATAATAAACAGAAAGCAAAAAAAAAAAAAAGATATCGGTAATATCACGATAATTGGAAACTTTGGAATTGAATGTTGTAGCAGGATGATTCAGCAATGTGAAAAAATGTTTTATTATATGTACTTGGTCCTTGTAAGTGCGCTGCCACCTTTTGTAGGATCCATCATACGATTCCAATTAGTTTGACCAACGACAAAACCTACTGCGCGCATTTTTTCTTGTTCTTTTCGTTCTTCCAAATCAGCCCAACGTACCTGTATTGAGAAAGAAAAAAAGAAAAGAAAAAAAAAAAAAAAAAAATTCACGTTATCAATAATCCTTTTTGAATTTATAATAATTTACTATTATTTATCATATTAGAATATACTCGTTTTTTTCCGGATGTATCTTCCATATTATAATAATCAGGAACTTGTAGAAAGTCTTCCATTGTTTGTGGCTTTCCCTCATTCTTACGCTTTGCTAAACCATCCAAGCGATCTGTAATCAAAATATAGAATATATTTTTACGTCTAATTGTATTGAATAATTTTAATATTTAAAAAATAATCAATTCTCGTAGTTTTTCTGCTTACCCAATTTATTTTCTGCTTCCATTTTTTCCCATTTACTTACTCCCTATAAATAAATTGATATATTATATTTGCAATAAAAAATTTTTTTTCCCATTATAAATAAATTTTTAATTATTTTTATTTACCATTGAATTCATCTGATCATCTTGACTATCTTGACTGTCTTCATTTCCATCGATTGTCTTTAATTCAGCCTCTTCCATTTGCACCTTTAAAAAAATAATTATCAATATTTTTTTACGATAAAATCACTGGATTATCCTTTGTTTATTATTTTTCTTCATGTGCGTATACCTCCTGAATTGCTTCTTCTTGAAGAAGCGATGCAACATCCAATATTTGATGATAATTTGGCGTTGGTTCAAAATAATCAACAATTTTATTTATTTCTTCTTCGGTTCGTTTATGAACATTACGCTTGAGACATATTTGAACATCCATTTCCATTTCACATACGTAAACCTGTGAATTTGAAATATTATTTATTATCAACACTGATAGTATAGAAAATTAATATGAAAATGACAATTAAATAAATAACTTACTCGAAAACCTTTTGTCTTAGCAAAACTCCACATTTCTTCATAATCTGCTATTTTTTCATTGATACAATCCAATATGATAAAGTTGAAATAACCATCAATAATATTTTTTTTGAATGCTTTGACTAGTGATGCGATATAACTCGATTCCATCGCTTCTTCATATTCATATACCATTTCCTAAATTTTACATCATCAATTATTTCTAATTTTTTTTTTTTTGTATTTCAATCGAAAAAAAAAAGAAAAAAAAAATTGAAAACAATATCTTAATGCAAATATTTTACTGACCTTGGTGATGATTTTTTTCCCATTATCATCTTTACTCTCCACTTCTTTTTCAGTGAGAAAATAATCATCAAGACTGAGGATTCGTGGTGCTGAACCGCCTTGCTCCAATTCTTTATCCTAAATACAAAAATTAAGTGAGCAATCAGTATTAATTATCTAATACAAATAAATGGATACAATTAAAATTTCTATTTTTTACAGACTAACTTTTATTAGTTTAGCGGCAAATGACTTCCCACTACCAGGTGGTCCTCTAAGTATAATTGCTATTTTTGGTGGTCTGTTCTGACGTCCAGGTGAATAGAGCAAGTCATCGACCATTGTAATGTTTGATGGTTTAACCAATTCCATCGTTTTCGGTAGTTCATCAGCAACATTTTTAACATCTTGTTCACTGCAACAAAGTAAAATTACATAAATATTGATGAGATTCAATGCAATTATTTGTCCTCATTGACTAAGTTGTGATGATGCATCAATTGGCATCAAATTGATACACAACAGACTTATAAAAAAAAGAGAGAGAAAGAGAGAGGGGAAGAGAAAAAAAAAGTGTAACCCGCAATTTTATAAACGGACAACAATATCATACGTGAAATTTCACGATAAATAAATATATTTTTCAAATGAGGTATAGTAAATTTTATATTTTATATTTTTAAATTGTTGGATTTAATTGACAGCTTCTTACTTAAAATTAATATTTCATGATACGATATATTTCATATATCAAATTTATATATATTTATTATTTAAAAAAAAAAATATATATATATATAAGGGAAATTGAAGTTGGAATAAAATATTTTGTACGAATATAATGGTACAAAAATGTAGATACATATCATTAAGAAAAAAAAAAAAAAAAAAAAAAAAAAAAATTAATAATAGATGAATGAATGAATAAAATGGAAAACGTGAGCACACGTTCATGAAATTTTAAAAATCATGTTCATGAACGCATTCTTGATAATTTATGTGTGGAATTTTGTGGAGCAAATAAATATAAAATGAATGAATGATCATAAGTGTTGGGGGCACGTATTTTTTTTTTTTCTAGTATTAATTTCTATTTGCGCGCATTGCGCTGCAATTATTTTAAAAATAGTATTTCAATTTAGACGACGGTTTTTTTTTTTTCTCTTTATAATACGTTTTTGTTTATCGCATGGTTGTGCTGGTACCAAGGAAAAAAAATCAAAAAAGAAAAAAAAAAAAAAAAAAAAAAAAAGTATCGAACGTTGAAAAACGTTTTGATTACTGGTCTAGAGTGATGAAAAGTCATACCTGGATTCCTGTACTGTTGAGTCAGTGGGATCGTTCATTGGATTCTCTTGTCGGCTCACATTTCCTTTAGATCTATCAAAATTCATATATACCTTCATTCATTCAAATTCTCATAACGGATTTTGTATTTTTGTAGTATCGGGAAAATTTTTTTTTTTTTTTTTTTTTTTTTTTTTTCAATAATTTGAAAATCGATTCAGTGAATTTTGGTATTAGTATAAACAAAATTTCGTATCATACTAATACAAAAATTATTAACAAATTGTCAAAATGACGTATTTCAAAATTGGGAAATTCATAATTTCATTTTTCTCATGTCTTTACCTTTCGTCATTTTTGTTATATTCTGTATTTGAATCCTTTTGTGTTTTCTCGGCTTTATCACGTGTCCTGTCTGTTTGCACAAAAACCAGAAATTTAATATGTTAGGCTAAAAAAAAATGGCATGTAATGAAAATAAAACATTTATATCTACTACCTTGTATAAAAATATATTTTCTTTTTCATATCAATTTGAACAAAAAAATGGATCGCAATGAAAAGAAAGAAAAAAAAAAAAAAATTACCTTCACTGCTGCTTCGAGTTGCTTGCTCTTTTCGATGCATTTCAGTTTCTCTATCCCAAGATTTTTCTCTTCTTCTTTTTCCCCTATTATTATCTCTATTCTCTCTTGGTGGTGGTCTGTGTTCTTTCGTTTCTTTTATACTTCTATGTGATTCTCTCCATGGCTTTTCACTCCTTTCCCACGGTGAGCGTTGTTGCTCATTAAATTTTCTGTGTTCTTCATACCTCCAAACAGGATTGATATCTCTTCGAGTTTTGCGATCAGACATCTTCATCATCCTTTTACGATTTTCATAAACTGTTAAACTATCATTGTACTCTTTTAAATTATGCTCACTTTCTACCCAGTATTTATATTCCATTCTCGGATAAATATCATGATCAATCACATTTGGTTTAATACTGCCATGGCCATATTCAAAACATTGTATTGGCGTTAGGTAATTTTCATTTGTTGGTCGTCGAATATTTCCATATTCAATTACTTTACAAGGTATAAATTCTGTAAATATTTCGTTTGGCTCACCACCACCATGATTATAATTGAACTGTTTTTCAATACAAAATTGAGGTCGCACTGGTCCACCACGTCGGTATCCCGGGTGATTTTTGGGACGTCTTGAAAAAGGATCTCTTTCATCCATCTGATTATCCAAATCGGTATGTGGAATATCATCAAGTGGTTCTCTCGGCATTTGATTGATTGGGCCAAATGGTGGTGGTCGGCCTGGGCCAGGCATATCAGGACAATTGTACGGCTGATTATCATGTACGCGTCGTGGTGGTATTGAACCAGGACCGAATCCCGGTCCTAATCTTTTATTATTATCCATGATTCCAGGAAATTCATTTCCCGGGAAAGCAGATCGCATTTGCATTTCTTGTTCTTCCATTGACGGTGGACCATACGGCGGTCGATTATTGTCATTTCTGAAAGGTCTGTCAAATGGTCGATCTATCGTATGATCCATGGACATTGCTCTGTCTCGGGAATCATTGAAATTCACAGGACCGTCAAATTTGAATGATAGAAGTGATGGAATATTGTTTCTTGGACCAGTATCGTTCGGTGGTGGATTAAAAGGCATGTCACCACCACGATGCATAAATGCTTCATCTGGTCGTTGTGATCTGAAAGGTGGACGATCATTGAAATTGCGTGGACCAAATGGCGCGTCACGTGGTGGGAAATTATCCGGACCACATGGTCCAAATCCTGGTGGTCCCCTTGGGTCCATACGATCGTCAGGTCCATTTCTAGGACCATACAGTGGTAAATTTGAAAGTTCACGATCAAAAGAACCATCAAATTGTCCTCGAGGGCCAAAAGGCGTTTCGTTGAAACCTCTCGAACCAAAAGGCGTTTCATTGGGACCTCTTTGACCGTAAGGTGGTTCGTTGGGACCTCGTGGACAAAAAGGTGGCGGCTCGTTGGGACCACGCGGACAAAAAGGTGGCTCGTTGGGACCTCTTTGTCCAAACGGTAAATCATCGAGTGGTGGTCTTTGACCAAAATGAGGTTCATTAAAGTTCCGTGGGCCAAAAGATCCATCATTGGGACCACGAGGGTTTAGCGAAAGTGGTGGATTATTCATTCCTCTTGGACCAAAATGTGACGGTGGAGGTTGAAATTTATCACCATCTTTTGGTTTGAATGGCATTCCTCTTGGTCCGAAAGATTCATTGTTTACATTAGGTCGATCAGGAGGTGCACCTGCGGGTTCTCTTGCGTCGAATGAAATATTATCTGGAGTCTTAATTGGACCCAAATCAGGCAGTTCCGGTGGTGGTTCCATATTCAAATCTTCAGGCTTGGGATCATTTTCTCCCATAAAAGGTAATCCGTCAGGTTTTTTAATTGGCTCTGTTGTAGGTTCATTGCTATTTTGATTATCCGATAATTTTTCCAATGATTTAGAATCGTTTGGTGGTTGTGTGTCTTTTACAGATGAACAATTTGCAATATCGTCATCAATAATTGGATTTTTCATTAACTGAGGATCCATCCATGGTGGCATTTCTAATGGTGGTATATTTTTTTCTGATTCTAAATTTAACTGAGTATTTTTTTCATTATCTGCAGTTACGGGTGATGGTTTTTCCGAGGATTGTGAATATGAGGGTGATTGATTACCTCTTGAAAATGATCCCGGTCGATTCATAAAATCCCCAAAGCCACGAGATTGACTACCTGACTGTGGTGGACCAGAAAGTGGTGGTTGATTCTCCCACGGTGATATGTCACGACTATTGAAATTTCCAAAGCCACGGTTTCTTCCAAAATCTTGATCTCGACCACGAGGACCAAAATTATTGTTACGTGAGCCGAATTCATTTGATCTGTGTGGCCCAACACCAGTGTCTAAACGCGTGTCAAAGTCACCGAGTCCACGTGATCGAAAATCCGGTGGTCCACAATCACGAAATTCATCCCGGGATCTGTTGTTGTCAGGTCCACCAAAAAATCCACGTGAATTATCTGGAGGTGGGCCAGGTTCAGGACCTCGATCACGATTAAATTCATTGGAACGTTCTTTAGGTAGAAATGGTGAATCGCCAGTGATTTTTTTGAAACTTTCACTCAATGATCCAAAATTAGTAATAGATTTTTCCGGTGCTAAAAAATTACTAGATGGTTTAAATACATCCATAGCTGCACGACGTTTCTCCATTAATTTTTTCAACTCAACCGGCATTTCTTTTGATGGCGATTGCTCAAAACGATTATTATTCTTACCATTATTGCGATTTTTATTTTCAAAACTATCTCTTCTATCCGTAGAATCCATTCGATTTTGATTTGGTCCAAATCTATCTGATGAAAAACGATCATTCGACAAGGAACGATCAAAACCAAATCGTTCATCGTTAAATTGATCATTTGATGAAAATCGATTTTCCGATCTAAAACGATCATTGGAATTTTGATCCCTGTCAAAGTTAGAATTGAATGCATCCTTGTTTGATCCTCCAAATCGATTTTGATCGTTGAATCTGTCATTTTTACTATATCGCTCATTACTATAATTTCTTTCATTGCTTCGTTCTCGTGAATCATAAAAATCCCCCGGACGAAAATCATTATTTGATCCACGATTTGTATCACCAATTCCAGGAAAATCTCGCGTCTGTGGTCCATCGCGTCTAGAATTATCATAATTGAAATCATTTCGGTTATCTCTGTTGAACCTATTCGATCCATCGCCTCCAAATGAATCATTTGTTCGAAAGCGATCTCCTTGGTCATGATCTGATCTACGTTGATCATTTGCATCAAATCGCTCTGAATTAAATTTATCAGTGTGTGATTGATCGTATGAATCTCTTTTGTTGAACGACACATTAGACACATTATCATCATGTCTATATTGTGAATTTTCATTTCGAGAAATTGTCGAGGATCCAGATGATATTTGTGGATTTTGTGGAAATCCTGGTGGTGGTTGCGAAAAATTTGTATTGGTATTTAGCATAGCTATAGGTGGCATTTGATTAAAATTTGGTAGATTCGATCCTATCATATTTTGATTGGATATTGCAGGTGGTGGGACTGCCGTTGATTGGGGCAACGGAAAACCCGATGTAGCGGCCATGGCGGCCATATTATATTGAGCCGCCCACTGTTGTGCTGCCCATGCCTGATGTGTCATATCTGATGTCATAGTTGTGGGTACACCAGAGATGGTTGATTGTGTACTACCTTGTGTATTCATTGATGATGATAATGCTGAAAAATCTGTGCCTGAATTTGGTGCCTGTATTCCTTGAGCTGTTGTATTCTCCTTTCCCGATAATCCAAGTGTTTTTCCAATACCCAACAGATTATTAATTAAACCTTGATTCTCGGTATTTGTCAATATATTGAGTAATTTATCACCACCTGGCAAGGCTTTTTTCTTTTCAGATTCGACTTTTGCTCTTTGAGCTTCCCGTTTTTTTCTCATTTGTTCTCGACGTTCAATTAATTTTTCTCGCCACGAAGTCCACTTTGCTTCATATTGTTTATACTGTGCCTAAAATGTTTATAAAAATTCGATATATTATTCTCATGTTATATTCATAATTATTCTATAGATCATCAATAAAATTATTATATCCTAATCATAAAGAAATAATTAATTATATTATAGCAATTGAATAAATATCAAATATAAAACTTACCTTATCTGGATGATTAGCGTTTTGTAATTTCCACTTATTAAACTGTTCTTCCCATTGTTTAAATTGTGCATCAAAAGTTTTTTCAGCATGACTAAGCTCATCATCTTCATTTTTCGATTTTTTTGCACTATCCGAAATGAAGCTTGTACTCGCACTGCGTTTTGTACCCGCGAAATTATTATCATTGGATGGCGGAGGATTATCAGGTGGTGGCGGTGGTTGTCCAAGAGGTAGGGGTGGATTACCGGGTGGTTTTGAAAATAATGGAAGATTGTTTTGATGTGGCGGAATCGCGTTATTGGTTTGATATGAGTTCACATTATCTGGTGGTAATGGTGGTTTAGTGGCAGAATCCTCCTTGGGCAATGGTGGTGGCATCGCTGGTGGCATTAGTGGAAATCCACTCATACCAGATGCCGACATTTGCTTTATAGTTTCTTGATACTGTAAATCAATTGATATATTTTCATTATAACCAAAGATTTTTTTTTTCATGATTCCACTGGTAAAATAAAAAAAAAAACACACACACACACACACACAAATAAAAATATATTAATTTTTTCTATATAATTCTACCTTTGCACCATACTGGGCCTGCCATTGTTGATATTGTTGCTGATACTGTTGCCATTGGGTCCAATTTTGCTGTTGTGCTGCTGCCCACTGTTCAGTTGTGTAACCGCTGGGCGCCTATTTATCATATAATTCATATTAGTATATATTTTTTTTCTCTTATTAATATCAAATATGAATAATAATAATAAAAAAATAAATAAATAAAATATATAGAATAATAAGAAAGAAAGTTACACTTACTGGTTGATTAAAGTATTGCATATTGGCTTGCATTGCTGCCATTGGATCTGTTCCAACGGTAGGATAGCCTGGAGCATTCGGTGGCTGTGGTAGAGATCCAGCAGTCGTACCACCTGGTACTGACCATTGTTGATTCCAATTTTGCATATTTTTTTGTTTTTTTTTTTTTGTTTTCTTATTTTTGATAAATGATGTTTTTTTTTTTTTACGACTTCTCTCTCAAGCTAGCGAAATCTCGCTGAGCTATGACATGTCGAAGGCGATTTTAAGGGATGCGTGGACCGATCGGACACTATTTCAAGTGTGAAGAAAATTCTTATTATAGAAATACGCCAATTAATTTTCAAAAAAACTAAAAAAAAATATTTGATATATAAAGAAAAAAAAAAGAGCAAAATTTATAAAAATAAAAAGAAATACTTATACGTATACATTTTAGTATACACATATGTGTATGAATTGGAATCAACTTGGAGAAAAAAAAAAAAAAAGAAAAAGAAATTTTTTTTTTATTTCACTCAAATTAAATAATTTGTAATTTATATTTGAGTTTATCGAGTTCATGTTGAAAACATTTGAGATTAAAATTTGATATATATCAATATTTTTCAAAACCAACACCACAGAGTTCATAAATAATGATCTGTGGGGGTGTGTATATATATATATTTCTTGTTTGTTTGTTTAAATGTATTATATTTTAATATCGAAATGCAGCAAATTACCCTTTGTGTACAAAAGGAACGCGCATGTTTCTATATTGATGAGAAATATTTTATGATACATATATATACATATATATGTATATATATGAAATTAAAAATTAAATAAAAACGCTTGTGTATCATATATCAGCTTCAACGACCTACAAATAACTGTAGTCCTTTTTTATGACAAATGAAACATAATAATTTATCCACAGAAGAAATAAAATACAGTTTATTGATTGGTCATTATCAGTTGGTGGCACAGCAAGCACAAGATTTTATACGTTTTCTTCATCATAATCATGATAAAATTACAAATAATTATAATAATTTATAAACAATCGTGATTTGTCTATTAGGATAGTAATTATTTATTATTTTTTTAAAATAATTTAATCCCTTTTACGGGAATTGAATATATGTATATATAGATATATGAAATTATTTCACGCAGTCTCATTATAGGTGATGTGGTAGAAAAATTGTAGCGTTAACCATAAAATAATTTTTGAGAAATCTATTTCTCAAATATTTCACTAAATATAAAAAATATCCTATGACATTTTATCATGTTGGATAAATCATTGTAAAATATTTCTGCCTTTTTTGTTTTTTTGTTGTACAACATATGAAATATGCAAAATAAATGTTTATCAATTAGTGCAATAATTGGTAACAGCACATTGATATAGAAACAATAGAAATTTAAGTCCATTTTTAATGACTTAATGAATTTTTGTGTGTCAACACGATCACGTAATTATTAATTTCGTTGATAATATAATTTTCATAAATTTTATTTTGGTTGATAACGGCATTAAATTACATATATGTACACACACACATATATATATATATATATATAATAATATGTGACAATGGTACATGGGAGTCGTGAGTCTCGAAGCGTTGTTAAAAAATGAATGCCGTTCTGCGTACTTACATCGAATTTGGATTTATTCCAAATATATATCTTCAGTGAAGATAGGCGTCCCAAGAAGGAATAATACTAGTGGTACACAATAAACGTTCACTAACCCTGCGGGAACTATTTTATAATTTAATATGAGTAATCCATTTTATATTAATCCGTTCGCGTAGCCATACTGGTTCTTGTTCACGAGTGTTCGATACAACGCCACTGCCACCTTAGCGGGAAAATAATGTGTAGATTTGAAATGCACGCCTCGCCTTTGCTCTATCGATAAATTAACTAGGGATAAAAAAATGTGTCGTTATTTTTTGAATTATTTTGTATTTATTAGATTTGTTACATATATTTATTATACGTAGATCCTTTTTTTTTTTTTTGTTTATTTATTTGGTGAAAGGTAACGATCAAAAGGTGATACAGTTATAATTTATTTAAATTATAATTGCAGTCAAAAATAAATTGGAAATCAATCAAATAAATACATGTATGAGATCATTATTTTACATTTTTTTTTTTTTTTTTTTTTTTTTTTTTTTTTTCACAATTGTTACCTTGTGTACTAATATTTTGTCATAAATTATCACTACACATTAATTCTGCCACTTAAAAATATATATTGTCTGTACAAAAAAATTATTACTTGTTTCAATAGGTATTTTCACGATTGTCAAATGGTGTCTTGACGAAATACGTTGTTAATGTTCCTTTGCCTTTCACATACGTGGGACCACGACAAATGAGCTCGTAGCCAGCGTGCTCGAGGATTTTCGCAGTGTCCTCTGTTACTTGAAGTCTTCCTATTTCACCACAACTGTCCATTCTCGATGCAACATTTACCGTATTTCCCCAAATATCATACTGTGGCTTTTGGGCTCCAACAACACCAGCTATCACTGGTCCATGATTCAATCCTAAATTTAAAAGAATAAAAAAAATAAAAAATAAGCATCAATATTTTTATCATATTATAAATTATAAAATATAATAATGTTTTACCCATTCGAAGTTTAAATCTTTGAAAAGATTCTCGATTAATTTGATCAAGAAGGGTCATCAGAGCTATAGCAAATTCTACAAGGACAATAACATTGTGCTCTTCTTGTTTTGTTAAATCCTTGAAAAATAACAAAAAAAAAAATTCAAAGAAAAGTAATAAAAATAAAAATATACAATGATATATCATACAATAAAAATATAATTTACTTTTTTTTCCACGTCCTCTTTTCCAGGACTTAGGCCAGAAGCCAACATATAAGTGCTACCAATTGTTTTGATTTTTTCAATACCAGAAAATTTAGGTTTGAGCAAAAGTTTATCAAAATCACAAATAATTTCATTCAAAAGCCGAAGACACTCAAGCCCTTGTTTATTAATATCAGTCTCATCATAAAATTCTTTATAATTTGGTATTGATGCAAATAAAACGGCAATACTATTATATCTCTCGTGATATAAATCCTGATTAACTGGTACTGATAAAAAATGATCAGCTACATGTGCTGGAAGAATATTTTCCAATAATATTTTATTAATGCCTCTCATAGTTTCTACCTCATCTTGCTCAACTTTTAATTTATTTTTCCACAGAAAATCAGTTCTCGTAGTAAATTCAATTCTTCGATCAAGTACATGTAGTATCGATGCAATGAGAAATAGTAAATAAGCGATTTGAACAAGATATGGTGTGCCAGTAAATCTGAAAATTGTATAGCGATATATGTTTGCACAAAACTTTCATCCAATACTATCAATAGAAAGATATTGAATTCATATATATATATATACTAACTCGTATTGATATTGATAATAAAGCGCAACAACAGGCGTCTGTGAGAATACAACGAGAACAGCCAATATCGAAACGATCATCACAAAAAGCTTGAGAAGAAATCCAACTCTCAAGTGAGCCCAACCAACAACTAAAGCAATTGCCACGGAATGCACGTAAGCCTGAAAAATAAAATGAAATAAAACAAAATAATATATTATTTCTGATGTGTATTGGTGAATAAATATTATATTATTATTATTATAGGACTCATCACTCACTGGCACGACTTGGAAATTATCATCATCGACGTCAATGAGGCTGATTAAGGCCGAAGCAATAGCGAGAATTGCTGTGATAAGATAAACGCTTATTCTGATTCCTCGACTCAGTGCCGTTGGTTGATTATGTTCATCCGATATATTGCCAATTTTCTCAGCATACCATGAGATGCCGACAAAAGTTGTCAAAGTCACAAAGCCAGCAGCGAAACATCCATAAACAGCAATGCTTCTGGAATTTTATCATTTCCCAATGGAACATTGACACGAACGATTGAAAAATGCAATAATGCATTAATTATTTTTCTTCTTCTTGGTATATATATATATATATATACTTTTTTATTCAGACTTTGCAGATATAATTTACCTTGGCAAGTAAATAATTTGAATGAAGAATATCATTATGTAAAGGATGTTGGAAGCGATGACGTACCAGGGATACTGTTCGTCTCTCTGTTCACGATATTGGCATTCCTGAGTCTTATCTTTGAACCAGTAAGTTGTGGCCGACATACCTTCTCTACCACCACACCATTGTCTATCATTAAATTAACAGATTAAAGTAATTTTTTTAAATAACTTACAGATATTTTTATAATTATTTTATCGTCAACTTACTTAATGTCAAAACAATCGGAATTGTACGCCAGAAGATTTGATTCAATCATCGCAATGCTCTGTTAAAAAAAGAGAATAAATAAAATAGATTTTAAGACGATATATTATTTATGTTGGTAAAGATGTGGTAAAATAATTTACCGTTAAACCTATATTTTTAGCTAGTGTTGATTCTGCAATATTTGCAAACGGCTTATCCGCACCCCAACACTCAACATATTTCGTCATTTTACTGCTGGGCCGTGATCTAGATGGTACAGGTCCTGGTCCTGGTAAGCGTCCATTTTCTTTTTCATATCCCTCAGTAGATTTCTGTGGATAAATATAAAGTTATAATCATAAATTCTTTTTTTCTTTTTTCTTTTATACAAATTATTTCTCTTTATTTTTCAATAAATTTATCATTTATAATAGATGTAAGTGACAATAAACTTGTTTTTTTAGATCATATAAAAATATTTTATAGATTATATAGTATGTGAGTATTATATATATATATATATATTCTTATATCAAACTGAAATTGAACGATAAATTTATTAGGTGAATTTTACCTGTGGTGAGATTATGAGAAAAGTTTCAGTTTTGTGTTCTGCCAAGTAACTCTCACGAGAGCTACCATTTCCTGGTTCCACCTCGAAACGATCGCCCAACTGTTGAAGTGTCGCTTTCGTTATATGAACGCGTCTAATAAATAGAAAGAAATAATTAATTGATTAAATACATCAAGAAAAGTTAGTAATTGGATTTTACGAAAGAAAAAAAAAAAATTATTTTTATGTTGAAGGAAAAAAAAAAAAAAAAAAAAGAAAAGAAAAAATTGATAAGACGATGAAAAATAAAATTGAGTTGCTTGCCCCGGTAATCCACCGCTTTCCATATGATTGGCGAGCGTGACATCATCGCTCCAAACATCAAATTGCCATTTTCTCAGACCGAGAACACCGCATAAAACATTTCCAGTGTGAATTCCAATTCTCATATCAACATTGAAACCCGTTGCCTCACGCACAAATCTTTTTGTACAATTGAAATACAAAATTCCAATCAATCATATTTTCACACTGAATTTATTATTAGAAATGAATAAATAATAAATATTTAATAATTTTTTTTTTTTTTTCCATTCTATTTTGACACAAAAAAAATTAATTATTCAAGCTAAAATTAGTATATATATATATATATATATATATATATATATATATATATATTTTTTTTAATTTCAACCAGTTACAATATAACTATATGTAAATCCCTCATATAAATTTTATCATGAAATTTTTTGTAATATAAAAATAAATATTTTTGCTAACGAATATTGGCGTATTTTACGATGAAAAAAACCCAACGTTGGAATACAAAAAAAAAAAAAGAAAAAAAAAAAAAAGAGTATTCAACAGCAGACGTGAAATAAAAATTATTTGTAAAAAGAATAATCTGTACGTGTGTATACACTCATAGTTTACTGAAGTATTTTTCATCTGTCACTGGTAGCATCAGTGCTTATTAAAAAACAAACAAAAAATGTTTTAATATTTTTTTTTTAAATAAATAAAAAACATTGTAAAAAATGTCAGTACTGATATATGTGAAAATATCTATCTGCTATTAGACATTGCTACATGAAATATCGTGTCATTCCAGAGTTATTGCTTTTTCAAATAGTATTCTAAAATTAAGTTTGTGTTGACGATGAATTTTCACAAAATCAACAGACACAAATAAACACAAACACACACACACACACATTTACATACACACATGATGATGTATCCACTCATCTTTTAATATGAAGTACATAAATCGAATATCATCTGTATGTCAACAAATATTATATCTCTCGCCTATTTATATAACGTGTATCTGAATATTAATGTAAAAATATACCTGATAGCATCAATCATTTGAAGGCCCATGTTGACACAATTGTATGCATGGTTTGGTCTTGATATTGGTAATCCCGATACGCAATAATAACAATCACCCAAAATTTTTATTCTCATACATTGATTGTCCTGTTGATAAAATATAAAATTAATCAATAAATATTTTTTATTTAATTTTATCTTGGACTTATTATGAAATACAAATAAACAAACAAAACAAACAAATAAAAAAAAAAAACAAAAAAAAATTATTTATTATTACTATTATATTATTATTATTTCTTCACTTTTTATCCTTCATATTCTTATCCTCGATATCCTAATATTTTCAATCTGTTTGTCACAACGTTAAACGTCACTTTACAATCTATAAATTCATTTTCAACAGCACACAGAGCACGTAAGTACAATATCAAACTACTATGGTCCCAAGGCCATTGCATTATTTCATCCGTTGTAAATTAAATTTATATATATATATATATATAGTGGGTATATAGGTATAGGGCATGTGGGTGTTTTTTTTTTTTTATATTTTCGTATACACTAATTTAATGTTGTTGAAGCGTTGCTGGTCGATTTTGTGTCTTTATTAAGTTTGATGTTTACATTACGTGAGTTGAGGTGGTGACTGTTGCAAAGGAATGTGCGATTGTTTCTCATACCCATACTTGTATTTCTCTTTGTTATTTCCCATTTTTGAATTAATTTGCGAGGGCGCACGAGATCTTAACTGAAAGCAAGTGCTGAGCACAAATAGGAAATTGACAGTAAATAGCTCTTCCTTTTTCCTCGTTTTTTTGTTTTCTCGCTCTTTTCTTACACAATCCCCACACATATTTTATGATCTCTCGTTTTTTTTTTTTTTTTTTTTTTTTTTTTATTATCAATGTGTGTTGTATTGCAGTTAAAAAGAGAAGGAAAAAACTGGAGAAATAATTAAATTTTCTCTGAGAGCAATACAGTAAATCTCAGGATTTTTTCTTAAATAACTTTACCATGAATGGAAATAAAGTAAATGATTAAACTGGCCAGGTTATTCAATATGAGTTTACGCAATCTACCACTATATCTAGATAGATAGATAGTTCTATAATGAGTTATTTCAATTAAAATCGTAAAATTTAATTAGCGTCAGTGAAGAAAATTTAATCATTCGAATAATTTTTTTTTTTTTTTTTTCTTTTTTTTTTGTTCAATCGTTTATAATAAAGAAAAAAATATTGATTATAGTAGTAAAAAAATAGTAATAATAATATATATGATAATAAAAATTGTCATGTCATTGGAAATATTCAGTGGTTTTTTTTGTTTTTTTTTTTTTCAAATGATTTTTTTTTTTTTTTTTTTTTTTTTTCATCATTTATGTGTCATTGTGTGTAAAAATTTTGTCGAGGGTTGTCTGGATTCGTAAAATTTTTAGGATTGAGGGTGAGTAAAGAAGTTGGGACGTCGAGCAACCCTCGTCCATAATCACAATTATCTTGATGTGTCACTGGATTTATTTTTCGCTTCAGTTGTTTGAATGTTATACTTTTATTTATTGAATGACAAACCTCATTATTCACATATCATATCACAATGATAAATCTCAATCGATATTTCGAAATATTTAAAGATAAAAATGAAAATCTGAAAAAAAAAAAAAATAATAATAATAATAATAATATAAATAATAAATAAATATAATAAAATAAAATAAAATAAAATACGAAGATGGATTTTAACTGATTATTATTATGAGTAAGAAGAGCCAAAGGCCAAATATACGAGTAGTTGATAATCGGATTATTTATCGGATGTGTGTAGCAGGTGTGCCTGAGGCTGGGACACAGCAAAGATTCAGACCCCCAGTAGAATTGTCCCTTTTTAGCTGATCTTGTATATATATATCCATAAACATTCCATGATAGCGTAAAATATAATGATTGCATTCATAGAATAATATACTTAGTGAAATTTCATTTTACCTCAATCAATATAAGATATTTCTGGTATTTCAAATTGCAAAATGAAAATTTGATAATTTGAATAATTATTAAAATTTGATTGTGTTGATATTTAAGATGTTTATACAAAATATTTCCTTACAATATCATTATTTATTTATTTATTTATTTATTTTTTTTTTTCATTACGTATATATTGATTATTATGATATACTTTATCAAATAGTAAAGAGCTTTTGCCAATCAGCTAAAATATTGCCTATAAATATTGCACACGCCTTTCAAATAAAATAATTTATTTAATACAAGATACTTACGATATCACAATTTATTTGCAATAATTCTATTTACTTTAATTATTCTGATAGGCTTCCAATGTTAATTTCAATAAATTGTATTTATATAATGTTAATTATTAATTATTTTCATTGAATACAACAGTGCTATTTAGAAGCATTCACATTATTTGTGTGATTATGAATTGTCCACATTAATAAAATAAAATTATTGGTTTTACTCTTTAATATTTCAATGGAGTATATAAATAGTTGATTATAAATTAATTTATCTTATTAATTATATTTAAAAATATATTGTTTAATTATCATTAAGTTAATTATTTCACTTGAATAAAAATATATATATATATATATATTTTTTTTTTTCTCCCCACTTATTTATCAAACAGTTAAAAATCATTGAGGGATAAAATCAATATTCCAATTTGTCTCATGGGAGTGAATTCAAGATAATTCTTTACTCTCTCATATAAATTCACTTTCTCTAACACACGCACGGACTTGCCTCATTCAACGTATAAATTTGACGTTTCACTCGTGCCACTTCGCACGATATACTCTGGCTATTGCCGATAAATCACACTGGTGTATCTCTCCCTTAACTTCCTCATGGTATAACGAAACCCAGAGTCCGATATAACTTTGTAATTTATTTATTTATTTATTTTTTTTTCTATTTTATTTTCATCCATTTTCTGCACTTTTCTCCTCGATAAAAACTTAATGTATTGGAACAATGTGCTAACTAAAATTCGCTCAACTGAAAGTGAAAGAAAAAAAAAAAAAAAAAAAACAAAAAAACAAAAAAATTTAATTGTTCAATGAGATGAACATTAAATTATTTAAGTGAATTGCAGAATAATGATTCCAACTAAAATGTATATATTTATTGATTTTTATACTAATTACAAATAAAATGAGAATGTGTATAAAATAAATGAAAAATAAAACCAATACAAAGTATTAGAGTAGATGGTGAATTTTAAAAAAACAAAAAAAAAAAAAAAACGTCAGGTATCTTGGAGAAATTGGATCTATTGCACTATCGAGATAGTAAAATGAACGTGAGCCATTTGGACTTCTTCCATTAGTTATTTTTCTACTTATATATATATATATTTATCCATTTTTAGAAAAAGATCTTAGTTTCTCTTTAAAGTACATTCGTTTGCAACACTCGTGTGGCTTTACACAAATTTTATTTCGATTGACACGTACCGTATTTTATGTCACATCATATTTCCAAATAAAAAATAAATAGTGAAGAAATATATCAGATACTCTCATGTACTCTCTCTCCCTTTCTCTCATATATATATATATACACATATACACACTTTTATCTTGTTATCTCTTCATTTTCCCATACCTGTGCAATTTGATCGAATCTTCCAAAAAGTTCATTGAGAGTTTTCACAAGATCCGAGGCTGAAAGTTGCTCTGACAGCGGCGTAAAATTGACAATATCTGCGTAGAGAATACTATAAAAAATAAAAAAGGAGAAAAAAAAATATATATATGTATATATATATATTTTTATCATAAATCACATTTATTTATTTTTTGAAATTTTTAAAGATAATATCTATCATAGTTGGTAAAGATAAAAAATTTATACAATCGTAAAATCGTTATATTTCAACATTTTATGATTTATTCTACCAAGAGAATAAGAAAATAATATTCTTTATTCACCTGACGTTATTGTGACGTTGAACATACATCTCGTGAAAACGTGTCTGTTTATGCTTGCTCACTTCTTGGCATGCGTCAGCCATTTTCAACATAATACTACGTTTTACCTAAAGCAAAATATATTATTATGTTAATATAGAATAATATCATAGGCATGAATGTTTCATCGAGGCTCATATCTGTGATAGATTGACATGAACCAATAATGTAAAATATAATATGATTATAAATGATAATTGGAGTGTGTTCGAGTGTCAATATGAAACAATAGAGTCATCAATCTCACACACTATATATATTCTACACACTTTGTCAGCGAGAGAAAAAAAATAATAAATGGAGTTTTCATAAAATAGCCTCTAGAAAAATTTGCATTACAAATTAATTTTTATATTATATCATATAACATCATTATGAAATGATAAAATTAATATTGGAAAAGCCAAAAAAAAAAAAAAAAATGAATAAATAAATTATAATAATAAAATAATCATAAATAATAATACAAAAATACTTTTATAATATCTGTGATATATTTGTGATAATCTTTGAATTGTAAAATATAATATTGTGAGGTGAGAACGATGAAAAAAAAAATAAATAAATAAATAAAAAAAAAAAAAAAGTAGAGTGAGAGTGGGTGATTGATTGAAACGTGACTGGAAATTTCGTATGAGTAGATGCTTGGAGAATACGTGAATATCAATAGCCTAAAATACAATTAATATTGTAGGAGAAATTCACAATTTAACATATCATATTATTGAAAGTGTCTTCTCTCCCTTTTCTCTTTTTTTTTTTTATTAATTTATATATTAATAAATCATAAATGGATTTGATTCATACCTCGGCAGCTATGTAAGCTGGAATTACACTGAGTAACAATTGCTCTTGCTGTTCCCGTTCACATTCAAGTTTAATACGAGATTCTATAACTGTTTTTGTTCCAGCAAATGTTTGTTTGTGGGCACGTGTTGTCAGATTGCGATAGTAAATTCCAGCGAGAATGGCAGATAAGAGTAGAATTCCATCACTGGTAAACTTTAATTGAATGATAATTATTGAATATAATAAAAATTGAAAAAATAAACAAACAAATAAATAAAAAAATAAATAAACCTGTTGATATGTGTTGTTGGATTCTGCTATGTACATAATGAAGCCACGTACAATGTGAAAACTAGCGAGTGACAGAGCGATCACGGTTGGCCATTGATACCCAATTTTAGGTAGAATAGCGATAATTGCGAGGACAGTGACAAATAGTGGCAAAGGTCCACCTAAAATGACAACACCCACACCAAGAATCAATGATGATACTATACCAATGACAGTGCGAGCACGTGTTGATGTTATTGTTGAAGGAAATTGTGCGACAACAAGTAGAGTCAATGATGATACCAGCATCATCGCTAGAATAGATGATTGTACCACAACATCTTGAAAAGCCTGCAATTAAAATTTAATTATTCACATTTATAGATAATTCATAATTCAATATAGATATTATTGGAATATTATTAAACAAAAAAAAAAAAAAAAAAAAAACAAAAAAATCAAAAATCAAAAATATGAATAAATCTTGAAATTAATATATAAAATGTACAACTTGTGCATTTTTTTATTTTCATAAATATCTGTGGATTTATTATTTTCATTATTGAATGGCTAATTCAATGTAACGGAATAACTTGATGAAAGTAAAGGATATGAAGTATTCGATGGATAAGCATCAGATATGCACGATACCGTATAAAATTTCATGATTACATTGCAATTTTTTTTTTTTTTTTTTTTTTTTGTCATTGCAAACTACTACTATTGTATTGAAATATATCTCTTTATTTCAGTTGTAATACAATTTTATTTCTCCTTTTAATTCGAATGAATTTTTATACATTGATATCATGCACAAATAATAATTGAGTTTTTATTTTATTTTATTTTATTAATTTTTATATTGCTATTGAGTAAATTTAATCGTGAAAAGAGATAAACAAAAATTACTCATGATACCTGTTCTATCAATATCGTGAATTATTGTTGAATTTAAAGCGCTCGATATAGATGATGATGATGATGATGATGAAAATTGACTTGTCGGCAATTTCCTGAACGATTAATTAACTCTAATTGCCAAATTTTCAGTTACGTTCAACCTTTCAAATGTTATTTATTTCCAAAAAATAAAAAAAATATATAATAAATAAAAACTTTTTTATTCAAGTATACAAAATTTGAGAATTTTTTTATTGTATTATTAAAAAATAAAATTAAAAAATAAAAAATTTTAAATAATTGATTGATAATAGTTAAAAATATTTTTTACATAGATTAATAATTTTTTTGTTTTGTTTGTTTTATCATTTTATTTTTATCATTCACGTGAAAATTTGAGTATTTATATTCTGTTGCTTTTCATATAAAACAATAAATGCACTTACATTATGGTGGAATATGCATAGTGCAATAAGAACGATAAGTGAAGCAACGATGGCAACAAATAGAGTGCCAGTGTAGAGTGAAGCCGTTACTTTGCCTTCGTATCTGTCTTGAAGCTCTTGAAGCTCCTTTATATTTTCATCTTCGGCATCATTTTGTTCTTGATTGTCTTAAAAAAAATAAAAAAATAAAAATTATTGGGTAATATATTTAATAATAATATATTAAAATTAATTATAATAATAAAAAATTGTATATTGAATTAATTCAATAATTAATTCAGTCAAATGGAATGAATTTTTTTTTTTTTTTTTTGTATTTTTGTTTAGTGATATCAAATTTAATTAAAAATTGTCCAAACTCTCAGAATTGTAATGGATTATAATAAAAAAAACACGTGTAATTATTCATACAACACACGTGTATGTTAAAATCAAGTGAAATAGAAATATATTGGTCAGACTTGATTTCACAAAATATAAATTGATTTTTATTATTTTACGATATTTCATCACGCAATATTCATATAAAATTATACGATTACATTTATAAATTAATTAAATATTCCACGTGTTATATATATTCCATATGAATATATATAAATTATAATTAAGATTAAACTTGAATTAATATAAAAATACTCATACAAAATAGCATCTGTGTAAGACTTGATGATGGATCTATATAATACAATGTACATGTTTTATACAAAATATTTCTTGTATCTTAAATTTAATCCGTCAAACGACCTAGTTTATGCATTGTACAAAACTTGACTCGCTTCAGTTTTCCTTATTTGTATATCCATAAACTTTCACGTAATTGGACAAAGTTTCATGAAACATCTCAAAGTTACATAGCTAAATATTATACATTATACACATATCTTATTATTAGTTAAATCAATCCATTGAATTTGTTACTATTGAAGTAGAGTGTCATCTGGTATGGAATATGAGACAGCTTATTATTGTATACTTTAGTTGTGGTATTTTAGGCAAACCACCAACATCAACGACAGCTGCTACAGATGAATAACTGACTCTTTGAGAAATGAGTTTAGGTAACAGAGAGAGAAAGAAGGAAAGAAAGAAAGAGAAAGAGAGTGACAAAAACAAAAAAACAAAAAAAGAAATGAGGAATACGTGATCAGTGATATGGATTAGATGTAAATATATGGATGAATAAATAGGAATTTCGAGTAATTTCAAATGAAAATACAATTACACGTATGGATGAATATTTAATTTAGTGGAAAATCACGAGTATATTGCTATTGTCTTATAATTCATAATACACTGAGAGTTTATATATTTGATAAATATATATATATATATATTTATATAGAAATTTTATCAAATTTGATAATTTTTAATTTATAGAATGTAAAATTGAGCAAATAATAATTGAAATTATGATACTGTAATTTCATTTAAATACTCAAATAAAATATCACATTTATATTTATAAATATATATAAACTATTTATGTATATATATATATATGAATATACATATAAATTATGTACAATAGTGGATTTTGTGAAAATAATAAGAGTTTAAAGTGCGTCGTTACTGTTACGCATTTTCTCTTTTAAAAATAGATATTGCTTGAACCAAAATAAACTCAACTCGTATATGAACATGGACGGGTGGAGTTGAAATTGAGTTTATTGGACAAGGGAGGAATGAAAATAATATAAAAAATGGAATATATATATATATATATATATATATATATATATATATATATAGAAGTAGTGATGGTGCTTTTGGGTGGGCTAAAAAGAAAAAAAAAAAAAGGTTTATGATAATATATTCAGTTATTTTCATTCGATACTATTGTTAGAGACAGTCACATACAGAAAGAGAAAAAGAAAAAAAAAGAGAGAGAGAGAGAGAGAGAGAGACAAACAGATTATGAGGAAAAAAAAGAAAAGGAAAATGTACGATAGTGAAAAAGAAAAATAAACTCTTGGGGCGGCATATCATTTGTCGTGACTCTTTTATGTCAAGGTCCACTCATACATACATACATACATATGTATATCTATAAATATAAAAAAAAAAATCCACTACTTATTTTCAATCTTGAATAAAGTCAAATATGTAGAATGTATGTGTGGAAATATGTTATATACTTTATAAAATGTATATGTATGAAATGATAACTTCCGGAATTTCAAACTTTTGTAAAAGCAAGAAAATATGGTGAATGTATCGAATAAATAGGAAGGAAAAAAAAAATATATATATATATATATTAATATAATAAATGAATAAATAAATAAAAAAGTTGAGTTACCATAAAAATATAAGTATATACATAGAGAAAAAAGAAAAAAAAAAAAAAAAGTATTATATATATATTTATATAGTTTTTTTTAACTTAAAAAATTGATTTATAATGAATTAAATAAATTATTTTTGCATATTACAAATTATTTTATATACTGACTGATTGTCGAGTCTATTGTATTATCTGATAATTGGTCGTGTCGACAAATTTATTGCAAGCGACGGCGAGGTCAATCATCAATTGTATTTAACTCCAGTTCAAGTTCAGTTTAATGGCCATGATCTGAACTGAAAAATCTCTTATGCATTTACATGATAATTTCAAGTTTCTTGTAACTGCATTATTCAACTTCTTCCTTCTTCTTTTTTTTTTTTTTTTTTTTCATTTATATTAAATTTATACTCGTTGTCCGGAAATTGTTGCGTCATATCTCCTTTTAGATATGTATTACTGTCAGAGCTTTTAGTGTCTACAGTCTATAGTGAGATATTCAAGTAAATGCACGACGACAAAAAAAAAAAATATAATAATAATAATAATAATCCAAACTTTCTCTCTCGGATTATTTTACAATGGAGGATGCAGTCTCTTGTCCAACTGTCAAGTAGATTTTATATCTAAACTAATATTTATTCAATCTCAATTTCATGACAAGATTTACACGAGAAAACTAATGAAAATGTCAAGATTTTTTATTTTCAAAAATGATTATTTAATTAGATATAAAATTGCCGTCTGTGTCGTGTAAATTTAACATGTCATTCATTTACTTTCATCATTGACCACAATTTTTATTTCATTCTTGAAATTCTTTGTTAAAAATTCCCAAAGGCTACATTCACATTCTCCAGTCATGTCGTGTATTTTTTTTTGTGAATTAGAATATATAAAAAGAAAAAAACAAAAAAAAAAAAAAAAAAAGGAGAGAGAAAGGGAGAGAAAAAAAGAGAACAGTATGAAAAAAAAAAAAAAAAACAAAAAAATTCTACAGTTAATGTTATACAGGCGGGGTTATTGCGTGAATTTATGACTGTTGTTATCACGTCAAGAAAAATCGTCGAGGGATTGTGTGTCCGTCGAGTGAACCAAACACGAAATATAAATTCGTATGTCAGAACTTTTGTCTCAAACACCAATAGTATATTGTCAGAGCAAGGGGTGGCATTATTTATATATATTTTTCGCTATCATTAATTTTACCTCAGAATTATGATTTATATCTCACAATAATTTTTATAATATTAATATGAAACGAAAAAAAAAAAAAATAAATAAATAAAAAAAATTAACTAAAATAAATAAATTAATAAATAAATAAAAATTAAATATATAATAATAATAATAATAATAATAATAATAATAATAATAAAATAAAGTAAAACTAAGTATATTGTGTTGCACATAATTATTTCATTGATTTTAATGAAAAAAATATATTGAAGTGATTTAGTACACATTTGATACACGTGTGTGTGACAGCATTAAATATGACACATAGATGAAGAATATTTAATATAAGAGAAATTATTTATGTGTTGTGTATGTGATATTTCCAGTCTGTTACGAGTAATGTGAAAAACAATTGTTGAATAACAAACTGTAGAGTATTGAATATATATCACAACATTTCACCCAAGATATTTGTGCTATATAAAAAATAATTTACACTTGACATTTCATCAATCAGATGAGATGTAAATGAATACAAAATTCTTCTTTTTTTTTATTTATTTTTTTCTTTTTCCTTTACATATATTACGAATATTAAATATTGACAAAAAATAAATATTTTATATTGACATTATATTAAATATTTTAGATATTATTATAAATTTTTTCTTTACAAGTGAATAATACCTTCTTTATCCATTCTGATGTTAAAAGTTATAAACTCTGTATGGCTCTTCAACAAACTCCTGTACAACACAAAACTTCTTTGAAACTTGATGACACTTTATATTGACTATTTGTTGCAGTTTACCGCATCTACCCTATCTCTTCTTTCACCACGTTGATTGTGATTAAATCTAGTGTAGTGATTTTCAAGATTTATTATTATTATTATTTTTTTATGTATTTCACAATTTATCTTGATAACATTTTTCATTTAATCCTTTCCATTTTTATTAATTGCATATCAAACACGTGGATTGGATAATGACTCTTGATACTTTACTCATCATATACATTCATAATTGAATAAAATTATAAATAATACAACAAAATTATTGAATTTTCCTCATCAATATGGCATTATTGAAATTGATTTAATCTTGATCGATAAATTATTAGATGAATATTGTTGATGAATCACAATTCTAAATCCATAACAATTAATTATTATCATGGCACTGATATTATCTTCTCTATTATAGATGGATTGTACTTTATTATTAGACAATGCAAAATCACAAAAATTGATTGAACGTAAATTGTCGTCCGAGATTTTGTGTCCACCCGCGTACTTGGCCGCAACGTCTGCAACTGGTGGCAAACTTCGTGCAAGCTCACTAACAGGCATCCAAAGCCTCGCATATATAGTATATTCGCTATAACTCGACATTGAAGGGGCGGCGAAATGTGTGCGCAAGAGTGCGAATAATGTGACCACACGTAATGCATTTAGTTCTGCTTCACGTTTACATTTATTTATTGCACCATTAGCACTTTTACACTCCCCTTATTTTCATTTCAAATATATTTTCTTCAAACTTTTAATTCAATTTATTTCTTTTTTTTTTTTCCTTATTACATTATAATTTATCCGGGTGGATATTGTTACGTTCACTTTCATTATTTGAGTCAATTAATTAGATGATTACGTGTAGTCTGATGATTTAAATCCACACACATGAATTTTTTTGAATGTTTATATTCACAATTTATATGTGAGTACATATGAATGTACGTATCTTCATTTGTTCCATATATATATATTTTTTTTTGTTTCCACTGCAAAAAATAAAAGACAAGTAGTGGTGGTCGGCTTCATATTTCGCAGAGAATAAAAACGTTTTAGATTACACGGACAATAGAAGAGTCTAGACATGAGTAACGATGTTTTATCTTATTTATTTATTTAGTTTTTTTTTTTTTTTTTCTTTTTTCGAGCGTGACAGTTGCAGTGGAAATTGTTGCAAAAGTACGTATCAACTAGTAGACTATTGTTAACAACTGTCATTGTATTTTACACATTAATATTTATACTTCATACATTTCTGTGGAGGAGATTTTGTTTTTTAAAGAGTTTCTGGCTCACGTTCAATCCCGACAAAACGTAATTGCTCTGTTGGACCATACCTGAAAATAAATATAAATAGAAAATATAATTTATAATTCGATATTTTTATTATTTCAGAGGACAATAAATGAATTAACCTGTAGTCGAAAAATAATTCTTCTCCTGGTTGAATGGCACGTTTGGCAAAAATTCCGATTCGATGATCACCATTTACCATCATTACTTTTGCATAACAATTTGGATTGATTGAGTGATTAGCAAAACGTATTTTATTGCCTTTACGAGTTGCATCCACGACAAAATCTACACATAATATTATTTCAAAAATTTAAATAATTATTTATTTACAATGATTTTTAAAGATTAAATTAATTTTTTTGTTTGTTTTTTTTTTACCATTGTTGAGATTAAAGAGAAAACTGCACATGTATTTGTCATAAACTTTTCCTCGTCTGTCTGCCTCATCTTGACTAATAATTTCCCCACAATATTCTGATATAAATTCATTTTTACCCGCGGATTCCTTGAGAAATATTCCCCAACCAGCAACATCAGACGGTGCCATAAGAAGATGCTTGTGAAGTCCGCGTTGTATATTGACATTTTTGCATGAGATTTTATCGGTGTCAAATTGATTGGCACCACAATTTTGACAAAGATCTGGATCACACTCACGTATGGCAAGATAACAGGGGCACTGTTTGGTATTACATTGACCTTTGCATCGACATCCTGGAAATCGATTTTGACACTCGACGTTGCATTGACAGAATTTTTCACAAAAATTTCGATACTTAACACACGAACACAACTCATCGCATTCACGTTCAGGATGATGACAAGGCTCAAAATTATGTACAATATGTGACATAGAGTCTTCTTTTGATTGTATTTTTTTACAGTGTACTGACCAGAGACGAAATTTTTTTTTTTTTTTTGGTTGTGGTAAAAAATTTTCATTATTTTCAACTATTGGAATTTCATGTCCTTCATGCAATGCAAATTCATAAACTTCTCGACACGATTTTGTAAGAATTATTTGCGCTATCGGGCATGGATTTCCAGGAAATATTTTATAAAGTGTACGAAACAAACTTTGTTCTGATCCTGTCCACAAAGACTCGGCATTATCATCACTTACCCGCTTCTTATGTTTGAGTAATTCAAATGGTGACTGTTTTTCTAAATGATTTGATTCTTTGCAATTTATCAATCCTGAATCTTGATTAATATCTTGTTTAATTCCATCTAACCAACAATCTTCACTAGATATACTACTATTAATGCTGTCTTCACTGCTCCCATCATTATTTGAATCTACACTAATTCGTTTACGCATTTTTTGTGAAGCATTTTGTTTTTTTTTTTCTATTGTCAGTGTAGCTATTTTTTGTTTTACATCCACCATATTTTGATAACATTCATTTTCACAAGGTTCGGAAAATAATGTGAGATTCGGTCTTTTTTTCAATTGTAAATTTGGCTGAGGATCATGATCAAGTCGATGAACAAAACAATCATATTTGAAACATCGACGACAAAAAAGCGTGTGAAATGAGTGCATTGTTTTTTCTCTTGGTAAATTTTCCGCGGTGCTACCATCAATATTCGGAGTGCATTTGAATGACGTTTGCCTTGGATCTAATTGCTCTATTAGATCAATGTATTTGTCGTGTAATTCTTCGGGTTCACCTTTGTCCGGAAAAACACTAGATATTGCATTGAATATCTTCATTGAGGGATACACAAATATTTCACTCTCATTCTTAATATCATTAATTTCCAAATTATTTTCAAAAACTGTAGAATTTTCATCCTTTTCTTCATTTTCTTTTGTATTTCTCCTTGTTTTTCTTGGAATAATTTTTTTCATCGTATCCCTCTCATAATTTGATAATGCATTTACCAAATCGATAAACAAAGAATCATCCATGAAACCTGACTCACCGTGTACCTACAAAATAATGAAAATTTAAAAAAACAAAAAAAAAACAAACAAATAAAAAAATCTTTTTAATAAAGATAAATCAATAAAAATACCTTGCCATCATAATTTTTGATTAATTCATCGATAAAATTTTTATCTTCATCAAGTATATCATCACCCATATATGGAATATTATGGAGCACCGTTTCATCTTCGACCATAAAATTTTGTTGAATAGGTGCCCACGTGTACATTGTGGGAATTGATATTATAGCTGGAATTTTATTTATCGGACAAGTTTGCGCGTCATCTTTATCTAAATTTATCATCTTGGCTTTCTTCATACACGATACGTGAGCAGGTAATTTTGTTTCATCAAGCCAAATATTATTTTTTTCTCGCCATTCATTATTCATATGAGTTCGAATCTCTGACAATAATAAAAAAAAAAAAAAACAAAAAGATAAAATATCTTATTTATTTTATTTCTTTTATAATGAAGAAAAATAAAAATTAAAAATACCTAATATATTTTGTTGATTTTGTTTCCATGCATTTTTTATTTCATCAGCGCGTTTATGTCGTCTTATTTGTCGTAACTTCATGTATTCTAATTTTACACGTTTTTTCCACGCCGGCAATACTTCAAACTTGGACATTATTCTACAATTGTGATTTCACAATTTCATATATTTTTATAAATACAAAAATTCAATAATACCGTGAAATAATTAATATTATTCAATTAAAATATTTTTAATTTTACGTAGAAATGTGATGAGATTCATTCAAAATTGAGAAACAGACTGAATAATTCAAGTGTTCTAAACTTTTATATTTGTCCGAGGGTTTATTTAAACTGGTCATTTGTCCTAAATGAACTCACACAAATATTCATACTTATAAACACACAGATATACATATACACAAACACACATACACAAATATGATCGATGCAAACTCTAAGTGTAGAATTTATGACTACCAATTTCAGGTACTCAGCGACTTACCTTGTGTGATGAATCCCAAGGGCGTTTTCATAAGAATTATCACCAATAGAAAGTCCGGACACGAGGATGATAGATTTTATGATAGGGTGAAAGGTCCTTAGTAACTTAGTTGCCTATTTTTAATCTCTCATATACAATTTCAAAATGCCCAAGATGCCTATTATATACATATATTTACATGATGACAAATCGTCGTACTCTCTTGCATTCTTTTGTTTTCATACATATGAGTATAGTAGGATGAATGATAGTGATCAAGTTAGGAATAATGAAAATATACAAATATATATATATATATATATAAATAATGTGAATTATGAATTCGCACAAATTGTGAAAAAATCTTTTTATTCTCAAAATTTCGGAGATTCCGAAATAATTATTTGTGAATATAGAAAATTATTCATTTCTAATTTCACTGTAATAAATATTTTTGTGACATAATTGTCATAAAAATATTTAAATGCATTTAAAACTTCATTTTAATATATATAATTTTAAAAATTACTGGGTTATTGATATTTACATTCTTTCTATGTAGATAATTCATTTTAAAGAAATTCCATTTCGCGTTCGATACCAACGAACTTTAATTGTTCTGTAGGTCCATATCTGAAAAAAAAATATAATTAGTAAAATTAAAACATTACTGAAAATATCCTCTATGTCATAATACAGTAAGAATCAATCGAAACCTGTAATCGAAAAATAATTCTTCTCCTGGTTGAATGGCACGTTTGGCAAAAATTCCGATTCGATGATCACCATTTACCATCATTACTTTTGCGTAACAATTTGGATTGATTGAGTGATTAGCAAAACGTATTTTATTGCCTTTACGAGTTGCATCCACGACAAAATCTACACATAATATTATTTCAAAAATTTAAATAATTATTTATTTACAATGATTTTTAAAGATTAAATTAATTTTTTTGTTTGTTTTTTTTTTTACCATTGTTGAGATTAAAGAGAAAACTGCACATGTATTTGTCATAAACTTTTCCTCGTCTGTCTGCCTCATCTTGACTAATAATTTCCCCACAATATTCTGATATAAATTCATTTTTACCCGCGGATTCCTTGAGAAATATTCCCCAACCAGCAACATCAGACGGTGCCATAAGAAGATGTTTGTGCAGTCCACGTTGAACACTGACATTTTTGCATGAGATTTTAGTGATGTGAAATTGATCGGCACCACAAGTTTGACAAAGATCCGGATCACATTCACGAACAGCCAAGTAACAGGGACACTGTTTGGTGTTGCATTGCGCTTTACATCGACAGCCTGGAAATCGATTTTGACACTCGGTGCTGCATTGACAGAATTTCTCACAGAAATTTTGCGCCTGAATACATGGACAGGAATTATCACATTGTCGTCCTGGATGATCACATGGCGCGAAATTATGAACATGATTCGCTCCAGAATCTTTCTTTAACTGTATCTTTCTACAATGCATTGACCATAAACGATGCTTCTTTTTCTTTTTACGTGGTGGAGTAAAGTCTTTGAGACTCTCAATAGCTGGAATATCATGAGCTTCTTTCTGAGCAAATTCATAAACTTCCTGACATGTTTTTGTCAGCATAATTTGAGCAAGAGCACATGGATTGCCCGGAAAAGCTTTGTATAGTGCACGAAAAATACTTTGTTCTGATCCAGTCCATGAAAATTTACTTTCAGTTTTAATACGTTTATCAAGCCCAAGTAACATAAATGGCGATTGGTGATCTGGTTGTGCCTGTTCCTCTTCCATTTCTTCTGATTTAGAATCTTGATTAACATTTTGTTTGAAATCTGGAAAAAAAATAAATAATAATAATAATAATAATAATAATAATAATATTCATCTTATCTTTCATACTAATTTTATATTGTCCATAAAAAACGATTACTCACCTTGACAACTTCCACCTTGACTATATTTATTACTGTCATTGCTGTCTTCACTACTTGCTTCATTTCCCGAATCTACACTCGCTTGTTTTCGTACTTTTCGTGGTCCACGTTTTTCATCGCCTTCATCTTCTTTATTATCAGCAGCTTGAGCGGCCAATTTTTCAATCATACCTTCCTGTAATAAAATAATACACAATTATTTTATCACAAAATATCATTTCAATTCATAATAAAATAGAAATAAAATTTAAATTATAAAAAATATAATTACCAAATGCATATAACATTCCATTCCACAGGGTTCTAAGAATGGTTTGAGATCAGGGCCTTTTCTCTTTTGCAAATTTGGACCGGGATGACATACTTGAAGACCTAAAGTGTAAGAGAAAAAAAAAAAAAAAAATTGTAATTTAAATAACTGTTATAATATTATAAAAATAATTTCAGCAAACAATTAACGACGTGATATTTATAGATGAATCCTTGATGGTAGATGCCTCAGCATTCTATAATTAAATAGCCCTGTCATCGAAATTGACAATACAATATTATTGGTTTTTACCTTGCGGCGATGTTCCCCTGGCAGCTATGATAGGAATTACGAATAGTAAATATTAAATATAAAAAATTATTAGTTGCCATGTATATAATATATATAGGTTGTGATTATGAAATCGGAATGATAAATTATTGAAGAGGCTTACGATGTAGAAAACAGTCGTATTTGAAGCAACGTCGACAGAATAATGTGTGAAAGGAATGCATTGTTTGTTCTCGCGGGACACTTTTAGCATTAATACCATCAATGTTTGGTGTACATTCGGGTGGAAGAACATTTGGATCAGATCGCTCCGTTAATTCAATAAATTTTTCTCTCAACTCTTCGGGTCTACCTTTGTCAGGAAACATGCACGATATTGCCTAAAATAATTAAATTATTTTTTTACAAGTAATTATATCAATATAATAAATAAAATTTAATTATTTAAACTCACATTAAATATTTGCATTGTAGGAAATCGTGTAATTTCTTTCTCCTCTATTGTTGTATCATCTCTTATTATTTCACTTTTTACCTCAGCTTTTAATTCACTATCTCTTTTGTCTTTGTCATCTTTATCCCTAGATGAATCTTTGGATTTACGTGATGAATCCCTATCCTTGTCATCTTTTTCATAACACAATAGAGCTTTTACCAAATCAACAAAGATTGAGTCATCCATGAATCCGGATTCTCTGTCACCATGAACCTAAAAGTCAGAAAAATTAAATTAATTCTCAAAAATAATTATCACCCTATCGTCCAAAATATTTCAATAAATATTATTGATAATACCTTGCCATCGTAATTTTTAATTAATTCCTCGATAAAAGTACCATCTTGATCAAGAATCTCGTCACCCATATAAGGAATATTATGAAGAACAGTTTCATCTTCAACCATAAAATTTTGTTGAATTGGTGCCCATGTGTACATTGTTGGAATGGGCGTTACTGCATTAATGATTTTTACAGGAACAGTTTGTATATCACCATCTGAACTTGTGATTTCAGCTTTTTTCATACACGAAACATGAGATGGAATATCCTGCATAGCCAACCACATAGCTTTCCCATCAGCCCATCGTTTTTGTTCGGAAATCAGCAGTTCTGCAATTAATTTAAATATATTTCAATTGTCAATGCCAAATGATACTTAGAATTAAGAATTGAATACAGTATCTAAAAAAAAAAAAAATTGATGAAGAATAATTACCAGTCATTAATCGTCTATTTTGATTCCATGCTATTTTCACTTCATCTGCACGTTTATATCTTTTCATTTGACGTAATCTCATATACTCGGATTTCACGCGTTTTTTCCATTCCGCTGATACTTTTGTTTTCGACATTTTTCTTGAATTTAATTCAAATTTAATCAATGAGACACAAACAATCAATATTATATAAATTACATAATAAAATTTACAATTGCGTCAAATTATTTGACAAAATCAAACACATTACTATCCATTGTCACCCATTATAGCTCAGCTGATTAAAATTTCGCGTTCAACAGTGAGAAACACATGAAAAAAAAAAAAATGAAAAAAAAATCCAAGACGATTTCTTTGTGAAAGGTGGCGCCGCATTACTTTGTCCGTACAAAATATAATTCGGTTTTCGCTGCTGCTGTACCTACACATTTGGCGGGAGATATTACCGCGAACAAATTCAAATTAATTTCATCTTGTGCGCACTCTCACGATGGCGTCCTGTACTGCACAGGGCGGATGTTAGAATTGAATAAAAATTAGCGCGCTACTTAAACCAGCCACAAACTCGAAACTTGCTATTATATTATTGCAATAAAATATTCGATAATTGAATTGATTTTATTTCATATTTTTTTTTTTTCATAACTCTATTTTTACATCACGTACATTTTTTCTTCATATACATATGCAATGTTGTCATTGAAAGTTTCACATGAATTTATATATACATAAAACACATTGAACTTTGCCACTAGAAATTTCTCATTTCGTTAATTATATATATATATTTCCTTATATATATGTTCCGTTTACAATTATCACATTCTTTATTTAGAAATCATACTTTGATCATTTTATATGAGTAATAACACCCACATCTCAATCATTTTGACCTTCACAAAATCATTTAAAAAAATTTTTTAAAAACACATCTTCCCCTTTCTTTTTTTTTTCATCTCTTTTATCCTTCAATTTTTTTTTTTTCTTTTTTTCTTTCTTCCATTTATATTCATTTTTATATTTAAATATTCATGTGTTATTATTCCTAGATCGTCCATCAGTCCTGTGTCGACACAATTTTCATACATTCACATATACATAAATAATTTTTCTTTTTTTTTTGTTTGTGGATATACGATTTCATGAAATATTTTTCATACACCTAAAAATATACAATATGTATATATTAATTTATATGTATACATTGGTTTATTTTTCTCATTCAATTTCATTATTCATTTTGATATTTTATTATTCTGATTAATTTTTTTTCTTTCTAAACTGGACAGCCTGTCGATGAGAATTATGCGGAAGAACTTGTTGGTTCATCAGTTTTGTTTATGAAGATAGCAAATATAAAGTGCTCTGCGACATTAATGAATGTATAAATATAATAGTATCATTATTAGAATATTGTTACGATAGAAAATTTGACGTATTCATATAATAGAAAATGTATATTTTTTCATTTATTATTTATTACAATCGTTTATTCATTTATTTATTCATTTATTATATTGTTATAAATTTTTTTTTTTTTTTGATAAGATAAATCTCCATTGTCAATTGGAAATTTATTCAAAATCAATTATTGATATCAGTGTATATGTATTTTTTAAAATGATAATCAGCCAAGTTTTGCCGTGTCGAGAAATTCTTTGTTATTGAATTATAAATTGTTTTGAATTTTACTTTTGTTTCAATTGGCATTTAATATAAATAGGGTTTTGCAATAAATTTTTTATTTATTTCTCTATCTTTATGACAGTATATACTGTCTAATTATATAAGTTTTAAGGGTATTGTTTTCCCCCAAGTTTTGCATCAAACTTTGAATGAACTCCCAATAAATTACATCATATGGCAGAATAGAAATGGGCACATAATAAATTGGGACAAATTTTTAATAAGAGGTATATAGATATATATATATATCACTCATTAATTTTCTTTTTCCTCCACAAAATATTTTTTACGTTATTTTTCTTAATTAAATATCAATCCAACGTGCGATTGTCACACATCAAGAACAAATATGTGTTATAGATATGTTAGGGAAGAGAGCGTTGCTTGGATTGTTTTTTACTTATTTTTGTTTCATCATTAATTTAAAAACATAATTTTTACTATATTTATAATAATTGATTATACGTTAATCTCTTTTTAAATCATAATATAAATGAAAATAAATATTATATTAGTTACTTATTTATATTTATATTCTATTATAAAATAGATATACGGTATTATGTTCTCTCTTCATATAATTTTTTTTTTTTTTTTTTTCATATTTAAGTTCAATTATATATAGCATGATAAGAGTAGGTAGGCCATTTTGTTTGTAGAAAACATTTATTTATATTTAGTTAAGCGTTGTGTAATAATAGTATTCAATTTATAATTTAATATACGCGAATTATTATTTTCAAACTTTTCAAAACATTTTTTTTTTTTTTTTTTTTTCTAATAGTATTAAGTATTAAATATTAGTTTTATTAATTTATTATTTATTTCATAGAGTATATAATTGAAATAGTTTATAAGCGTCATGTCAAGTAAATTGAATGAAGAATTATTCAGTGGAAAATTTCAAGTAGAAAGCCAATTAAGTGAATTCAAAAAACATTATTATAGTAATTAAATTTATCATTATTATTAATATATTATAAATTAAATATAAATGAATTTATATATTTAATTTCTGTTTTTTTTTGTTTTAATTTCTTACATATAATATTTATTATTTACTAGTATTAAATAGAGGCCGAGAATGTTCGATACTGAAGGTAGAAAAATTTGATATTATTGATGAAGAAATTAGTGAATAGATGTAGAAAAGTGTGATTTTTTTTTTTGTTAATTTTTCTTCCTAATTTTTAGTTTGAATAAAGATAGTCATCTTGTTGAGTAAGGTAAAGACTAATTTACTACATATCATAAGTTTTATTATTTTAAAAATTTAATTTTTCTACTAGGCCGTTTCGATTCCCATAAAATACCGTATATTTTATTTCAATTGGATTATACGTTTTTATAATAATTTGATAATGTTCAGTGTGAATTTTTACGCCTTATTCTAAAATTCTGCTGTATACATACAGATATAATTTATATTGATTGATTGATTGATTGGTAGTTGTCGTTTGACATCAATGATCAGTGAATGCACAACTTATTATTATTTATTATCATTACTTTTTAAATGTATAATTATACTTATATATTTCCACTGTCATAGTTTTAGGAATTATATCACGTTCAAATTTTTATCGTCTCTAATATAAATATACATTTTTATTTTTATTCATTTATTATCGGATTAGATGGGCGCAAAAATTTTTAATTTATCTTCGCTGATATTTTGCTCAATATTTTTTTCCATTTTATTTCATTTATACTCTGTATATTTTTTAAATTTGAAACATTCTACTATCGATTTATATAATCCGCAAAATATTTATTTGATTGTTGTTCAATATGGATATAAATATATTGAGAATAAACTCTAACTCGTTATTTTTGTCTTAGTATTAGCCAGAAAAATATTTTCGATACTTGTTCTATGATAATTTTCAAATAAAAACGAAGAGAAATTTGTATATAATTTGGATGTTCATCTGTATATAATTAATCATGAGTTGGAAGTTGCAAGATTGTGCAGTAAATTTTAAATATTAATTTATCATATACACTTTTTTTTGTTTTTTGTTTTTCTTTTCTTTAAATATATTATTACAAACTAATCTTTTCTTCACTACTAAAATTGGCCACCAAAAATTTACTTTCTTCCGTATCGTGAACATCCCCCCTGTTGTAATTATAACGATTTTGACTTGACCAGCAAGCCATTGGGGAGTGCGTATAATATACTTGAAACTTTACGACTAGGAAAGTTTTTTTTTTCCCTTATTTTTCTTTCTATCTTTCTCCTTATTTATATATATGTATACATACGAAATATAATAAACCGACCGAATAAATCCTGATTACCTTCAGAATCCGCTATAGAATTATTAGGCCATAAATTTCTGTATTTATTTTTTATTCCTATTGTAAAATAACTTTTGTTGTTGTTGTTGTTGTATATATTTTTATTGAATTTTCATGTTTTCAGCCAATATATATGTGTGTATGGCTGATAATAAAATCAAATGTAATTATATTTCAAGAAATAATTCTGAGGTATTTTCAAAATTTATGGTCGGTAATCGGAGGCTAAAAATCGTTCAGACAGGGAATTGAAGAAAAAATTAATAAAAATAATTCATCTCTGTGTAACAATATATGTGACGTGACTATTCCCAAAGTGAGACTCGATTGAATCCTTTACTGGATCAACCAGTTGACAATTTAAATTTTTGATGTCGATCGACTCTCACTTTCATATTTCACTTTAAATATCGCATTTTGTGCATTATAACTTTCTGTTACCATTTTATTCCTATCATCACTTTCACAATATTGGCATTGTGCCATAAATCTTTGGGAAAAATGAGCCATCTCTTGTTAGTAAAAAAACGTAGTGACTTTTTAACTGTAAATATTATTACGACAATTAAATTAAATATTTTTATATGAACATAAAATATATTATTTCATCTCAATTGTTTGAAAAAAAGAATTTTCTCTCACACAGTAATTTATTTATTTAATTTTTTTTTTTTTTTCTGCTCTAATATATATTTCTTATCTCTCTTTTTTTTTCCGCCTCACCTTGAACTTCTGCAGGTACTCCTTTTATTGCTAATTGTCATTTTCCGGTAATCCCGCCGTATTGCTTTAAAAAATTTGTTTGTTTCATGAAGACGAATATATGTGAAAGACTTTTTTTAAATATCATCCCATACTCATTGATGTTTATTACTTTAAAAAAATATATATATTGACTGGGCATTTCGTGAGCAAAAAACAAATATATAAATGTATATTAACTCATGGAATTAATGAAATCATTCACAATGACTAGATAAATTTTTTTTTGTGTCTCATGAATGAAAAAAAAAAAAAAAAAAATTAATGAAAATTCAAAAACAATAAGAAATAAAATAAATATAAGTCACACAACGTTTTTTTTTTTTTTTTTTTTTTCCTATCAAGAGATAATTTTAACTACGGACTCTGTATCATCTTCGAGTAGTAAACTCAAACGTAGATCGAGTTCGCCAGCTTCTAAGGCCCATTTTTCCCTTAACCATCAAGGCGAGTCGGCATTTTGAGTACCGAGTGTGTGAATGGGAAATAGTGGATACCATCCAACTGAGAGTTCAGTTAGTGGCAATAATTCGAGGTCAACTTCAGCCCCACCAAGTCCTTGATTACTCTCAAATCCCTGTTTCTTTTCCCACAACATAACTAGAAGATTGCGCCCGAGTGCGTCACAACTGCTGTACTTCAGGGTCTGCCGATATTGAGGATTTCGTGAATGACGTACAACACGAGTCTTCCTTTTGTGTAACCAACGATCACCATCTCGCAAATAGGTCTTCACATATGTATCTACAATTTTAACAAAAAATAATGATGAACAATAAAAAATTAAATAGAAAACAATTACTTGATATTTTTTATGTACGAATTTTTCAAAATTCAACAACTATATAAAAATACATTTTGCCGTCAGCAAAATAAAAGTTGTATAACAATCTCGTTTCTTTTTTTTTTTTTTTCTATCATTATTCTACTATCCTTCAATTCGTGAACAATCCGCAACTTTTCCAATTGACAAAGCAAATTTGTTTTTATCTCATTACCTGGCTCCTCTCGTTCTCCCGGACAAATTTCTCGTGCGCAAATCACCTCGACCTCGAGTGTACCCTTACTGAGAAACAGGGTCAATTTTACTTCACCATTTTGTACACCTACAAAGTCCATCAAAATTTATTATTGTATGAAAAAAAAAAAAATAATAATAAGAAGAAATAAATAAAATTGTATTATATATAAACAAATAAATACATTCATGGTAATGTTGAATGTAAATTTTTGACTATTATCAAAATGTTTTATTTACCTCCAATGAGTTTAAATCCTCTTGGGGCCGCTTGGCCAGGACCCAACTTTGAAATCTCACCATTCTCATCTCTCGCCTGGCTGAAATTTTCATAAAAGTTTCTACATTTTTAATCTGTATGACAATTGGCATTCATGATAAATATAAAATATATCAAAAGAAGAGAAATTTAAAAATTTTACCTCCATTTATCATCATCATCCGATTCACTATTTCGATCGTAAAATCTCTCAGAATATCCCATCATTGCTTGTCCTATGCTGTCTCTCCTGTCGTCACGTCCTCCAATACTGTCTTTGCGCTCATCTCGTCCTGTGATATTACATTTCATACATTATCTCGATAAATTAATTTCTTATTTATCGTTTTCTCACTGCTTTTATATATTATCATAAACAAAAAACCACGATTCATCTTACGTAAAAGTCATGATATATGTATTCAATGTTACTTTTAGATTGTTTGGAAATTTTTTCTATTCATCAATTTGCATCTATTTCAATTGAAAAAAAAAAAAAAAAAATACTTTCGATCTAAACTTGTGAAATGTCGTGCGACTCATTCGGAAAATACATTTTTTTTCATAGTTAAAAAACTTTGTCAATTGTATATGTACATATTCACACACTTTCTGCTTTTCACTCCCATCATCTTGATTTCACATTGCCGGCATATTTGAAAAGTCATACCAAAGCAAAGTTTAAGAGTATATTCACAAAAAAAAAAAAAAACTTTCAACTGAAAGGACATTCTAGAAACTCGCGTCGTAATCAGCAAGTTTTGAGTTTGCCTCTACTGACTTCTTTACAGAGACCGAAAAAAAAAACAAAATAAATAAATAAATAAATAAATAAATAAAGAAAAATAAAAATAAATACCGAAACAAAAAAAGAATGAGCAAAATCCTGGGAGAAAAAGCAGAAGGCGTTGGTGAAAAAATATATGAGTTATATTTTTTTTTTTTTGTTTTTTTTTTTTTTTTTTTTTGTCACTCTTTCCTATAAATATAAAATTTATTCTCCTATATATTGCTTGAGTGTGTAAACTCGACGTGGTCAAATATCAATACTTGAAAGTTTAATTTTTCTCAATTTTATACTGCAACTGATGACAATTTTTTTTATACCAAGCGCAACCTGGACTCATTTCAAAGTTGACGAGGTGAGTCCGAGCAATTTCAAAGTTTTCAAATCCTCCCATCTTTTATATATATACACATGCTTTTTTTTTCTTCTTTTTTTTTCTTATTTTTATACTTCATTTTTCTCATCTACTTTTACATCTACGTCTTCGTTTCATGCTATGTTCGACTAGTCAAGAGTAAAGTCGCAAATCCAATTTATCCTCTCCTCGACTCATCTTCACGGGAGTACGTCAATTTTCACCGACCTCGTTCATTTAATAACCCACCATCGCATCTACATCTATCACTCATAACCGTTCTCTCATATTAAATACTATACAACTATATAGTTCATTTTCACCCATGAAACTTCAGTTTGATTTTATTTTATTATTTTATTCTACCATCACTACTACTACTACTACTACTACTGCTACTACTACTACTACTACTATTATTATTATTATTATTTCCAATTCATTTACAACTTTTTACATCACTACCAGCATCATCATCATCATCATCATCATCATCATTGTAATTAAATCATTTACCATCTTGTTATTAATATATGAACCAACGTGAGACTTATACACCCAGGCAAATTATAATATCGTGTCCTATATGAGCATCGAGGAGTAAACGTGAATATATCATTTATATTTCTCATTGCCTCGTTATGAGAAATGAAAAATAATAAGAAAAAAAAAAAAGAAAAAAAAAAACACGATTTAAAATTAAAAACTGCTGTTTTATATTAGCAACACTGAAAAAATACGTTTTTCAATATGTTTTTTTTTTTTTTCTTTTTTCTTCTTCTTTTTCTCCTAAATATAAATAACTTTATATAATTAAATAAAATATACGAAAAAAATTTCAAATTTTTTTTTTCTCAATGAATTCGTACTAATTATTAATATCTGAAATTGAAATAAAAAAAAAAAAAAAAAAAACAGAAAAACAAAAAAACAAAAAAAAAATTACATTAAAAAATTTTAATAAATAACTATAATTTTTAAAAATTCTACAGCTACTCATGCCAATTGCTAAATATATTTTTCTTTCTATTAAATTGTGCATATTTACGGGTAACTACTATTTTATATAATCCATTTAATTAAAAACAAATTTACGTACAAAATAATAAAATTTAAAATTAGAATAGAGATATAGACAAAGGGAATCTATGAGTTTATAGATTAAAAGTCTAAATTGAATAATCAATAAGTTATTCATCTAATATACTGGCGCTTCAATATATTTAATCTACATAAAAGTACATATAAATATATATATTTATATATAGAGTATAAGAGATAAAAAGATAGAGAGTAATAGAGAGTAATATAAAGGAAGAAAGGAAGAGAGAAAGAGAAAGACATTCTTTAAATATTTGTCGAGATATCAAATAAACTTTGATATCTCGACAAGCCTTTCAATCATCGCAGCATAATTGCACGGATTGATTGATCTTACCTAAAAATCAGGTTACACAAGTGGTATCACAACTGGTAGAATATTAAGTATCTAATTAGGATTTATTGTACAGTTGGATTGTAATAGTGACAACAGAATAATACATAATACATTGAAAATAGAAAACAAATAGAGAGAATTGTTGATTTATTATACAACTACAGGAATACAAAATAAATATATATGGATTGATAAATTGAATTTTCAAAAAAAACAAAAAAAACAAAAAAAAAAAAAGTGAAAATATAATGTGAATAAGGGAGAGTCAAGTAAATTTGTCAATGAATTTATAAAATCACAGGGATAATTGGTAATTATGGATTGTAATAAAAAACAAAAAAAAATTTTTCATTTAATAATTTAATATTGAAATTGATTAAATAGGAATTGGATAATATAGCGGTTTTAAACAAAAAAAAAAAAAAAAAAACAATAGAGTAAAAATATAAACAGATAGATAGAGATTGACAGAGAGATAGTATAGTCTTACCGGTGCCTTTAATCGTTGGACGACATTGGCCTTGAGTTTATTATCGGGGTGGTGTGGAGTGCGGTAGTGAGAGTGAGGCCGAATTACCGGTCCTCGGAGACACAGGCTCGCACTGCCACACAGTAACTGTTGGGACTACGCACTCTGGTTGGTTGGGCCCGGGATTCAAGCGTGGCCCGATAATCGAACATAGGTTGGTGGTTGATAGATAGGTTGGTGATGGTAATTGGTGATTGATTGTGGTGGTGGTGGTGGTGGTGGTGGTGATTTTAATGATGGTAATTAATTTTTTTTTTGTTTTGTTTTTTATTGCATATTGTATTATTGTTGGTGGCATATCAGTTGTGTGATAATTAATATCACATGAATTTATTTATATGTTTATTTATCGATTCCGAATTTCGACCGAGCGAGTACATCATCAATTGGACAATGATGAATACACACATACAGACACACACATGTTTCAATTACAATTGTATTGATGGAGAGTGGACAACCGGAAAAATAAATACCAAAATATAATAAATTTAGATGTAAATATTTTGTTTGAGAAAAATATAATTTTTTTTTTTTTGTATTTTAACGTGTGCATTAAATATCAAAAAATATGATTTTTGTAAAAGTATTGGAACAATGACAGACTACCGTCGTCATTATGAAAAATTTTGTTTTTTTGTTTATATAAACAAATAAATAAATCATATACCAGTGCAATGATGCACATTGATTTAATATGATTGCAATAATATTATTATGAATATAAATAAAATTTTATATATCACAATATAATAATCAATTTGATTGGACAACATTTGATTTTTTCATAATCAACGAGGGAGAAAAAAAAAAAAAAAAAAAAAATTGATTTTAACTATCGCATACAATCAAAATATAATGTAATAATAGTTCATTTATCGAGTGACCTGTACCACATATTCAGGAGAAAAAAAAAAAAAAAAAACAAACAAAACAAAACATCCAACCAAATAATTTATTTATTTATATTTTATAAATTCAAAAAATTATATTAAAAAATTTTGTTTAATACTCATCGCTCGGTCGAATTATTTATCATCGGATGGATCAAAGAGTGAAGATAAAAAAAAGAAAAGAAAAAAAAAAAAAACTAATAAATACATTGCAAAAAGATTCATAATAATCGTACATAAAGAGATTCAAGTGAAAAAAAAAAAAGTTGACTAATAATAATATTGAAAAAAAAAAAAAAAAAAAAACAAATAAATAAATAAATAAATGAATAAATAAAAGATAATAAAGATCGATAAAATTACAAAATGCTCTAGACATCCAACATTCACTCACACATTCATTTACAACACCGTTCACCCATACATTTACACTGTTGTACACACGCCAACATATCATCATGTCGTTTCAATTTAAATGGATCGAGCGCAAACTGAAAATGAGAAACCAATATCGTGTTGATATGTTGTTAAACATATATATGCACAGCAACCCACAATGTTTCTATACAAACATTCTATATGATTATATATATATATATATATATATATATATATATACATATATGTTAATACATATATATGTATACATATAGTTACGATGCACATGAATGCGGAAATGTCGAGATGTTGAAGCGATATGCAGACAACACAATAGATTAATGTTGCAGTTGGAAAGTGGTTATGTATTTGGATACAGGCATTGTAATGAATTGACGTTCGACTTCAAGTCAAACATCAATTTACTTAATAAATATAACGGAGGGAACATGTATAAATGTTTTTATATGTTATGCACATTAGCAAAGAATAATTGATGTGTTTCATATCATGATGATGCTGATAATGACAACAGATCATTGATAAAATTATTATAAAAAAAAGCAAAAAAAGTGCAGTGATAAAGCGTAGTGTGAATTGACAGGAACGTCATGTGAATTTGTTGTATTTTTTTTTTTTTTTTTTTCAATTTATATGATGTTAAAGCAAAATTTGAGAAAATAAAAAAAAGATAATAATAATAATAATAATAATAATAATAATAAATGAAGAAAATGAAGAAAAAAAAAAAATTGTATTTATATATAGATATGTTGGTCTTTTGGGAGTTTATGACCAATTGTAATAATAATATTACTCACGGCTTCCCCGTCTTTTTTCATTTGATAAGCTCATTGTCCTTCCAAGTTCACTTTTAGCCGCTGCTTTTTTTAATGATCTTAAAACTTCTTCAGGATCACGCATAGTTCTTGCTACTGAACTTCTTCGACGATCACGATTGTAATAGACAATTGGCATATCAGCATCACCAATACTTCCCCCTAAAATTAAAATATTGAAATAAATTAAATATTTTCGTATTGGTATTTTATTATTATTATTATTATTATTATTATTATTATTATTATTAAATTTTTTTTTCTGTTCAATTATATCGAGGAAGAATAGAGAAAAAAGTAAAATAAAGTATGATAGTGAGAGTTGTGATAGTAGTAAGAGTTAACGAGAATGAAACATTTTATCATCGATTTTTGAGTGTAAACTCAAGGGTCATTCTGCAATGAGGTCTATCGTTCGTTATAGCTTTCGTGTATAACACAAAGAGGCAAGAATAGGTTTTTTTTTTTTGTTTTATATTTACCACATTCACTTGTATTTACCCCATTGCCTTGTTGAATTCTCCATTGAATCGAGATATTCTTAATTGAATCAACTCCACAGTTTAATTATCACAAATAATTGTGGACCTATTGATTTCATTTTTTTTTTTTTTCATTTCACACTTGCAATGTATTTAATGCCTTTTATTATTATTTACAAATAACGGTGATAGAATAAATATAAAAGAAGAAAATAAATGAGAAAAAAAAAAAAAAAAAAAAGTGTCATATAAAAAGTAAATGAAATTACTCACGTTTACTGTCTGTGCCACCTTGACTTTGAAAGCTACTTCGTCGACTTCCTGGCAGAGATCTGCTGTAGTCTTTGTTCAATTCATATGGTTCAATTTCCAATTGTTCTGATTGTGATGATCCGCGACGTGAGTTTGCCTGCCACGCGTGATCAGGATGAAGAAAATACGGTTCAGGACTTCCACTATCGCTTGGTGTATCTTCACTGTAACTTCTCTCTCGTAATTCCCGTCTCAATAATCTTTGTGCTATTTCAATTGATAAGGAACCACGTGGTGATGCATAAGGTGATTTGCCTGAACGAATACCACGTGGATCATCCAATCTGTACCTAAAATGCACAGATAAAAAAAAAAAAAAAAAAGAAACTGAGTAAAATAAATAATTTGATGTAATAAAAAATTCTTGTCACTGTGTTATATTGAGTTTTACTTCATGGGACTAAGTAATTGAATTTATCCAAATGGAAATTGTGATAGAGAATAAAAAAAATCAGGATAGATTTGTTAGATGAAATAAAAAAAAAAGTATATATAAAGAAATAGATGAAAAAGAAAAATGTGGCAAATTTATTCTTGTCCTAACCAGACTTCTCGGTCTGCCTCGAAGGCATTTTGCAGGTTTACAACGCACTCCCCAAGGTAAATGTTATCGCCATCGGGCTGACAGTCCCACAGGGTAACCTCAATTGTTCTTTCCATGAGTTTTTCACCGGCAATGCCCGGGAACGTCAGGTTTGCGTTCCAAATTGGATTTTGACTTGGACCCGCAACGTCTGTTTGATGACAATTCTGATCACCACTGTCATACAATAAATAAATATTAATATATTAAATATTATAAATTCAAATGATTAATTAAATTATATATGAATAATTAATTATTATATAATGGAAATTAATTTAACTTACCATGGTGGTACAAGAACAAGTTTAGCAAAAGCTTCAGGTGGAATACATTCATCACGCATACACAGTTCATCTGCAGCTAAAACTGACACAACCAATTCCTTTCTGTCTGTTTCATACCACACATGTATTTGGATTCGTCCACTCACTTGTCGTTCCTTGGCAATTTGTTCCTAGAATATACATATGTTTTCAAATGGAAAATCCAAACTTTTCAACTAAAGTCATATTTTATAAAGAGGAAAGAGAGTTGTGTCACGTATACATGAGCAAAACGTTTGATATATATTTTTCCCAGTATCAAACTTTCGTCGTGTTAAGGTGTCGTTCCTCATATTTATATATATAATATCACTTTGTGAAATTCGTGCGATGGTGAATCGATGAAAATTTGCATAGTAGTAGAATTTCACGGATTTACATAGCGAAGAATGAGAACGCTTGGCCCATGTTGTGTGACACATTCTAGTGAAGTATATAAAGGGAAATTAAGAGGAAAGAAAATAATAATAATAATAAAATTAAAAAAATAAAATAAAAAAAATTATTATTTTTTCTTTTTTGAAAAATGAATAAGTGCAGATGCATTATGGACATGCAAAGCATAAAAAACATATGTAAAAATTTTTTTAAAGCGGCATTGCACTGCTCTATCTGCATGACCATTATAAATATATGACTTGAGGCGAAACGGTGAGGCCACAAGAAAAAAAAAAAAAAAAAAAGACGTACACAAATGATAGAGGAAAAATGTAAATATATGCAATGATGAGACGTTTGGGAATAGTTCAAATAGATATTTTTAAATTATGGCATTTATTAAATATTCATTTGGACTTTTCTTCACGTGTGACCATACACATATATTTTTATATATTTTCTTTATCATTATTCACCCCGCCCACCTGATGTTACACGTCTACTATTCTGGTTTTCTGACTCTCTTGGGTACATTCAGACACACTCATAAATCGCCCCATATCACCGCCTTCTCGTTTTCCCCGAGTTTTTCAACGAGCTCATCGACTATAAACTTTTACATTCGTGGTGGTATATATTACTACATTGTATAGAACAAGCAAAACCATTGGATAGAGACTATACTGTTTTATCGCGTAGTTCATTCAAATTATTGTAGAAAAATGATGTGTTAAAAATATTTTAAAACACATTAATAGTAAAATATAAAATGATAAAGTAAAAGAAGAAAAATGGGTGTAAAGACAAGAGGTAAAAATAAACGGATCAAGCATGATGAGAAACATCCCCATTCAATTTATATATATATATATAAATAGATCAAGAGAAAGTTGCGCTGTAGATGAAGGCCTTTCCCTGGTATTTTTCTTTTTATTATTATTATTATTTTTTTTTTGTTTTTTTCACAACAGTTTTATATGCTCTTCAACATCAATATTTATTTTAGAATTCATATACTAGGGAAAATACCCTGTAAAAGACCAGACTCTGAATCATTACAATTTCCTCTCGTCATGTATCAATTTGAATTGAAATAAATAAATAAATAAATAAATAAAATTAAGACTCATATAATTTTTAATTATATTATATTTATTAATATTAAGAGGACTTGTCAGGTAGTTTGGTCTTCTCTATGCGCAACACCTTCTTCATTAATAAACTTTTATGATGAAACATTCTCATTCTTAGTAGTGTCTACTTGCTTCGACGTATCATGTACAGACATTCTAATAGACAGGTACTTTGAACACCACTTTTCATTTTGCAATTTAATTACGTGTATTTTCAAAGTTCCCAGAGAATAGAGAGGCAAAAAAAAAAAAATTAATATTTATAATTAAATATAAATATACGACGACGACTTGCTGTATGACACATTCGACAGGATAAAATAACAATAACAATAACAATAATAATAATAATAATAATAATAATAAAATTATGATAAAAAAATATGTTACATAATAAAAACGCAAGAAAATATAATAAAGAAAAATGCTAAAAATACTAGAGTCGTGCCAGTTGGGAGAGAGTTTATAAGTAGCGTGAGGGCTAGTTATGCTAAACTTTTATTTTTTTATTATTATTTTTTTTTTTTATCATAGCCATGACTTACATTTTTCATTTTCATCATTCGTCTGCGGTTTTATTTATGGTAAACTTTTTTTATTATATATATTTTTTTGTTTTTCATTTTATTTCTTTTATTTCTTTCTTTTTTTGTTTATAAGTTTTTTTTTTTTTTTTTTTTTTTTTTTTTTTTCTTTCTCCTTTTTTATTATATGAGATACAGAGAGATAAACATGTATATCTATCAATTAACATGGGGTAAAGGATATAGACACAATTGAAATGTCGAAAAAATGTAGAGAGAAACAACGCCAAAGGCAAACAACAAAGAAATGAGATACATAGTGATGAGTTTTGGAGGAAAGCAGGGGTTAAGAGCACGGAGAAAATTGGAGTTTTTACAGAATGTAAAATGTCAAAGAACAATAGATTGGTAGAGAGCAATAATAAAATATCAAAGTGAATAACAAAATGTAATTTTTAGAGAAACAATATATATATATATATATATAAATTGTTTCAATTTTAATATAATTTTTATAATTTATCTTTAATTAATTTTTGCTTTCTCATTTTAATATATTCATTTTTTTTATTCTCAGTTTACATTTAATGATGAACATCAATTTATTCTCGTGTATAATTTTATTATTATTTTCTTTTTTTTTATAATTTTAAAGTGAATTACAATCAATTCTTTTGTTATTTGCCTAAATCACTAAATCTAAACACGATTGATCGATTAATTTTGTGATATACTTCGTTTGATTATATTTTATTTTTTTCTTTTATTTTTTCTTCAATAATATTTTGTGACAATCTATTAATAATAATTTGAAATGAGATAAAATATTTATATATATAAAGTATATATAAAATAATGCAAACGGATTTTCATCGTGTGAGAAATTATGACTGGATATTCCATCTAAAACGATGAAAATGCCGTTGCGCATTTAAAGATTAAGTCCAAATGACAAGACAATAGCTTTGATAATAGTTTAAAAAAATATACACACCTACACTCATAAAAAAAAAATAGTGTATTATTGATATAGAGAAATTAAATTAATGAAGCTACAATATTAACGCAACTCGTCCCAACTGACACATTTTACATTTTTTTTATTTTCTTCCTTTTTTTTTTTTCTTTTTTTTCCTCCAATTATTAACATTCTCTATATTTATTTTTTTCTCTTTTTTTTTTCAAATTCTTTCACAACATCTATTATCACTAATTCTCGCTAATTGATTTCTAAAGTGCAGATGAAATAAAACAAAATTATGAAAATAAGAGTAAATTTGCAATTTCTCTTCAATTGAAAGGGAAAAAAAAAAAAAAAAAAAAAAAAAAAAAATTGGGATGAAAATCATGAATATATTTTATATGCTAAAACTCTTTTCTATTTAAACTAATAATATTGATTATGTCTATTCGATTGTCCTATTATAATTTTTTATCTATATATAATATATATATATATATAATTATATAACAATATTAACTATAATTATCCACACATAAACACTTTTTTATATCTATCACTATGATGGTAATTAAAATGTGAGAAAGGGAGGGAAGGAGTGTATATAGCATCCCTCCTCATGTGTATTCAATTATTTCAAAATATCAAAAATTATTAATTACGTAATTTTTTTTTTTTTTTGCTTATACGTTCAGCCTCAAATATTACCCGGTGTAAATTATCCTTGTAGAGTACAAGGCTGTATAAATATTTATTATATCCGAAAATATTGTAATAGTTTGAAGGATAATTCATAAAATATTGTAGATAAAATGGACGTGGGAATGAAAAAAAAAAAAAAATAAATAAATAAATTTTATATTCTAAACGAATAGAGTGATAAAAGTGAGTTATACATATGTGTGTGTATATATATATTCAAATGGACATAAAGTTGTTCGTGTATATATTTATATTGATGGATAGATGTTTCAACATCGATAAATATTACTTTGGCTCATATTTATATCTATCCAGTAATCATAATTTATATGGATTGTACGAAAAAAATTGATATATAAATGAATTCGTGTTCTTTTTTTTTTTTTTTTTTTTTTTTTGTCAATTTATTTATATATTTTTTATCAATGACCAATCGTTATTTACTATTTTGTATTTATTATTTCTCAACTGAGTTATCTTCCTATATGAAAACATCAAATAGAGTAAAATATTAATTTGTAATGATTATTCTGATATTTATCAAATGACGACAAAAGTTAAAGCCCTGATAGAATATTTAGAGTCGCGAGATTTTTTTATTTTTATTCCACGTTAAATTATCATATATATTTATTTATTTACTTATTCTTTTATATATATATTATCATCATTTTCATTTATTATTTTGTTTCTTATTATTTATTTTTAATGATGTAAAAGCTCAATACACGTGATTGTGCAACACTTTATTGCACGTAAGCATTTTTAATTCTAAAATTTGATTTGGATAATTGAAATTTTGAAAATTTTTATAATTTCATCATCATCATAGTCCCGAGATTAAACCAAAATTTCCAATACAATTATTATAAACAAAAAAAAAAAAAAATAAAATGAAGATTATATCAAGATATTTAGAGATTGATCATATTAAATCCAGAGATATTCAATATTTAATATGGATACATATATACGTTAGAACGTGCACAATATATAAATTATTTACATATAAAACTATTATCGGGAAAACAAAACAAAAAATTATCATTTTTTTTTTTTTTTTTTGCGTGCCTTATTTTCGCGTTTAATGCGTTTTTCATTTGTCACACAAAATAATATTCACATATATAGTGTAGTTATTATACACATATGTCACGCATAAAAGTATGTGCGTGGATATACATATACTCATATCAATCGATAAATACATCCATTAGCATAGTGTGTCATTGACAAATTGAATCAACGCGCAAACACACATTACACAAATAAAGGTGTGTTCGATTATTAATTAATGATAATAATAGTAATAATAATTATTATTATTTTTTTTTTTTGTTGCCGCACTACATCTCCTTTTGCCATTTATGATACATCGTACACATCGTACACATCATAAAACATCCCACACATTAAATATGTACAAAAATTAGAATGCCCTTGCGAATCGTAAGGTATATTTAGCTATATAAATCCTACATAAATCCCCCCCATTACTTTTTTTTTCTTTATTTTTTCTCATCTATTTTTTTTTTTTTTTTTTTTTTACTTTGGTTTCTAAATTTTTAATTTTCCTTTCTCGAATTAATTCAGAAAATTTTTCTCTTTAATCTTCATACATACACAAAGAAGCTATAGCAAAAGTGAATGATGAAAAAATAATAATGAAAAAAATAATGATAATAAATAACGAGAGGATTAATAAGTGAAACAAAAGGTGAGTGTGAGTGTGAGAGACAGTATGTATGTGTGTGTGTGAAAGAGAGAGAAAGAGAAAAAAAAAATGTAGTGTGAAAGGAAATAGTTTAAATAAAAATGAATAAATGTAATAGTAAGGGGGGGGGGGGGGTTGAAAAAGAGAAAGAGAGAGAGAGAGGTCACATGTGTAGAGTCAGTTTATCAACTCGTTATACCGGCGTCTTTGGCAGTTTCCTGCGGGTTGGTGACGAGGGCGTTTTATCCGTTTCCGAGTCTGTAAAATTAATGGGTAAGACTTTTAATTTGTGTAGTGAATTTTAGTGTAGGAATAGGTTATATTGTATATGATAATGATAATGAAAGTAATACGAAGATGATGGTGATAATGATAATGATAATTTGCTACGAAAAATATATTGAAAATTGCTACTTGAAAAATAATTAAAATAGAAAAACTTACCTAACTGAAGACCAAGATTTCCGGAATTTTTCCCAGATGATTGTGATATTGTTGGATCATCTAATGAATCTCCACTTCTAAAAATTTCACAAAATAATAATTTCATAATTAAATTATCCTACTTTTTTTCTTTTTTTTTTCTTGTTCTTTATTTTTAAAACACTCACATATCACCAGCGTGCTCGACTAGTATTTCTGCAACGTCACCAGTACGCTCGACTATTTGCGCTACATCCTCAAAATTCCGATCGATCAATGACACCCCAGACCACTCGAGCACCTGGAAATTCACGGATCAAGTAAAATTTAGCTATATAAAAATCAAAAATAAAAATCATCAATCAAACAAAGAGACAAAAGAAAAAAAAAAAAAAAAAAAAAAAATTTGGAACACAGTGTGATATAAAAAAAGAGTAATTCACAATTTGTAATGTAAAATTCAATAGTTTAAAAATTTTTCAATAATTCATAATCCAAAAGTTTATACATGTATTATATATATAAATAAATAAATTATGCAGAGATAGAAAAAGTAAAAAAGAATTTTTAATCAAATGTAAATCCTCTCAATTAACGTAATTGTCATGATTAATTTTTCAAACAAAGACACAAACATTATCAACAAGAGTGATGAATTCAAAGTTTACTTGAGCTTTCGATCTCTCAGATCCTTACAAATGTTTGTGTCTATACACATCTCTTAGGATTAACAGTCCTCATCTCTGACAGGTCCCTCACACAATTTTCTATAACACCTATCGCTAACAACCCCGTACAAATTCATTAAAAAAAATAAAAAAAATATATATATCCCAGTAACAATAAATACTTATTTATTTATCATATAATTTATCTCATAATTTATCTTTCAATCATTAAATTACTTATTATTAATTAACAATTTTTAAATTGATCTGTCACATTTAATTATTTAATTAATCAAAAATAATTTTTTTTTTTTTTTTTTTTTTTTTTTTCCTGTACATGACAGGTAGAATGAATAAAAGCACATGAACAAATAGACAAAAGTGTCTTGGAATTATTATTTATCTGGACCTATACATACGTATAATACTTTACGTCATTCCAACCCAATGCGAATCGCAGATTTTTTTTTTTTCTTTTTTTTTTTCTCAGAAAAAACAAAAGCTCAGTTCTATTGTCACTTTGAATTTTTTTTTCCTTTTTTCTCGCTCTCCAATATACATATTCATATTTGAGTTATCGGAATTTTTCTATATATATTTTTTATTTTTTGTTATTATTTTTTTATTTTTTTTCTTCAATACCACAGCAGACATGTTATATCACGATTTGTATAGATAGATTTGAGAAAGCTCAATAAAATTTTGTGAGTGTTTGCAGTTTATACAGTTCCACGATAATATTTGATTGATTGATTGATTGATTGATTGATCGATTTATTCATTCATTTATTTATTTTTATTCAATAACAATTGTACAATGTATGCGTATTAAAAATATTTTATATCGCGGTTGAGTATGATCGATCTACATTCTCATCCATCTGTATTTACATAAAAAACAACGACGTTATTCTTTAAGTCAAGTGTAGTAGAACATTTTTAAAAGCTGAAAGGAAAATTTATCGTTACTTTGGATTCATAAATTTGATCCGGTCGAGCCCGTTACAAGAGATTTTATTTATTTTTTTTCAACTTCTTTTACTTTTTTCTTTTCTTTTCTTTTCTTTTTATTTCTTTTTCTCTCTTTGTTCTGTTACTTCTACGACTTTATTTATGTATATGTATATGTATAGTTAGACAGAAGGTGTAGAATGGAAAAAAAGCTTTTGACGTTACTTCACCTCATTTGTGGGCACTCCCAACGGATATTTTTCATCCTTCTTTCCTGTCGCTATTATTTAAAATCACTACTTTTCACTTCTACTACCACCATCACTACTATTACTCGTGAATATAACGAAGTCACGACAAATAACAAAAAAGAAAAAACAAATATACATATATATATACATAATATAATGCGTTTTATTTATAATTGATATGATATAAGAATAAAAAATGAATATACAAAAATAATATTATAATAAAATTTTAAAATAAAATGTATAAAAATCCGAGACAATCGGTTTTTGCCAGAGGCAACGATAAAATAGAATTTCACTGCGATTTCATAGTAAATCCCGTGAGACCTTTATCGATAGTTTGACATATATAGTTCATTATTGGTACAGTACGAGCCTGTTATCGGTGAGAATGAGGGGTTGTATAGCGTATATATAAACGTAACGAACATCGATATAACTGGGTACAGCTAACGCGTAGGTGAGAGAAGAAGAAGAAGAAGAAGAAGAAGGAGAAGGAGAAAGAGAGATAGGGAAGAGAAAAGGTGTAGGCCCGAGGGCGTTCGATAACGCGTTACGTAGAGAAGTTTCGTGCAATTAATTACTCTAGAGCAGTGCGAGAAACAGAAATACAGAGTGAATAGCGGGAGAGTGGATTTTTCTTCATTAACAACAGCCACAATAATTATTTCCTGGCAATTAGAGAAAGTAATGCGACACAAACGAGTAGTAACCCCTTCTCATCCACTTGACAACGCACAATATTATAAAGGAAATAAAAATAAAGACGTGGAAACGGAAATTGCTCTGCACTTTTTTTTTTTTTTCCCTCTTTCTCTCCTCCACCCTATCGAGCTCTCTAATCTTTCTTATATATATTTATTTATTCTCATTCATAAATTTTTCTGACGTCGTTATTTCAAGACTCTTCGATCTTATCTTTTCTTTTCTTCTCTTTTTTTTTTTTTTTTTTTTTTTTCTTTTTACTGTATCACAAAAAATTGTTCTGTAATAATAAAATGATAAAATTTATTTGTAAAAATTGAAAGAATTTTCTTCGTAATTTTCTGCAACAAATTGACACATCATTCTGTACTTTTATTGTATTCATTTATTTTGATGTTGCATTCTCTCTTGTTGAATTGTTAAAACTTAAATTCACTGATAACTTTTTGTTTTTTTTTTTTTTATTTTTATTATTATCATCCCTCATTTTTTATTTTTCACCCTCGGGACCATCATAGATCCAATGAAATTACAACTATTGACGTAAAAGTTGCCAAGTAGTGAGAAAGCAATAATGTTTTCTTTCTCTTATTCTTTCCCTTGTTTTTTCCTCTTTTCTTCTTTTATTCTATTATCATTATTTATTTATTTTATTTATTTTTATTTTTTATTTTTTCCATGCATTTTTATTCTTGCACTCTCAATATTCTCCATTGTACCTTTGATTTCTTTGATGCACTCGATTATCAATGTGTATTCACTGGGAAAATTTTCTCACAGGCATTTAACAATTTATGAAAAAAAAAAAAAAAATAATAATAATAATAATAATAATAACTAAATAAATAAATAAATAAAGTATTTTTTTTTATTTCAATGATAAAACTTATCTACCATATTCTAAATTTTAAATTGTAAATTTTTCCTACCCTAAAGTATATACACACTTGTATATTTAGCTTGAAAAGATTTTTTATTGAAGCCAGAATAAATTTTCTCTTCTTTCTTCTCTCTTCACCCCCTCCCTCCTCTATTTTTATGTCTTTCATGCTATTGCTATTATTATTATTATTATTATTATTATTATTATTATTATTATTATTATTAATATCAGTATCATTTTACTTTAAATTCAATGAAAAGAATATAAATGAGTGTTTATGATAAGTATATTGAGTAAAATCACTGTCAGCCTATCAGTTTATTGTCAACAACTGTCAATAAGTTAATTAAACTCAAGTAACTGAGAATATAAGTTAAATAATGAATATTACATTTATTATAGTGTATAAATAAATTTATAATATCATACTTTATCGCCTTTATGTAGTCCTGCTAAATCGGCGGGTCCACCGGGGACTGTCCATACAATTGATGCAAAAAGTCGTCCATCATTGCCACTTTTTCCACCAACAACTCTCATGCCAAAACCACGTGCTGCAAAAAAAAAAAATACAAATATATATATGTAATTACAAATGAAATTGAATGAAGATGAGAGATAAATAATTATACAGCTATTTATATAGGTAAAAGACAAACTTAAAACTTGATCGGTGATTGATATAATGGGGCGTATAAAATTGCCCCTAGGATAAACCACAGTGAGCTGTCATGAACATATTCCACATATTATCCAAAATATAACCACATAAAATTGAATGTGATTTAATTATTTGAATAAAATTTGTCAATAATAATTAATAATGAATAATTAATTTTAAAAAATTGTGTATATATCAATTGACAATTGTATTACACAATTGGATGATATCAAAATTGATCTGATAAATATTTGTCATGTACAGTACACGGATTAATGTCACTCACAGTTTCATTGAAAATTATTATCAATTAAAAAACATTACCACCAGTATATATTTATTATGATAATAAAATTATCTAAAATGGCATAACATTAAATTAAATGTTCCTTTCTAATGATGATATGACCAAATGTATCGGTAGAAAGTGAGAGGTATTGTGTCTCGATTAAACGTTATCACTGTATATATATATGACCCTTAGAGTTTAATTTCATCCACGATAAGCCAAAATTAATTCCAATGCTACCTTGTGGCGTGCCAATGTATCTAGATCACGGTGTTCGAGGGTTACGAGAGAGGATGGACGAAAATCAATACAAGACTATTAACATCATCTTATATATTGGTTTACCTCGTTAATCTTAAGTGTAGTTGTATGTGAGTTTCCGTATGTTGTGACATTAGTTGAGTGTATAAATATAAAATAACTTTTACAAGTAAAAATATCATGTTCAATATCTTCATGATGAAGATTAAAATGTAATTGAATTAATTTCCAAAAGAAAAAGAGAGAATTTCATTGGACAGATCTACAAAAAAGAAAGAAAACTCAAATAAAAAATAAAAAAAACATCCATAGACAAAATCTACAATAAATAGAAATAGAATGAGAAGAAAAACAAAATATAAAAAAAAAAAAATTTTTTTTTTTCTTTTGTTTGACACTTTTTTTGTTTTCATTAAATTTTTCAATTGATTAATCATACAATGGAAATTATTTTGTAAAATCATACCTATTGAAATATTCTTGATGAATATTCATCATTTTATTTATTCAACACACAAACTCATGACAATAACACAGAATTAAATAACAGTACAATCAAATTAATTATTATCAATGTACAATAAAATTTTTAAAAATAATTAATCATCAATGAAACATCAATTTTTTATTAAATAAATTTATGTATATACAAACATACACACACACACTCATATACCGAGAATATTAATGCAATTATTTTGTATATGTAGGTCATACCACGAAGATTATTAATTTATTATCCACACATACAAATTATGCAAGTAAATGAAGTGATCTGGGTCAACCGCAAGGGTTTAGCATCACTTCATACACTAATTTACTCTCAAGTAATGACAAACGTGTGTATGTATATAAATATATATATATATATATATATATATAAATTCAGATGTATACAGACATTTACAGTGAATATGCAGCAATAGCGGCAGACCAAGTAGTTTGAATATTTCATATGTCAGACATTCAAGTATATGCTCACTCTGAGTGAGGTCGAATGGCATGTGATTAATACTATTTATCATTAAATATCAAATTGTCTACATTTTTTTATTACTATCCATCAATCGCATTTTTTTTTTTTTTTTTTCTTTTCAATACTAGAATTTTATCTTCCACTTCACACTCACGTAATTTAAAACGACGGGAACCTGTTGATTGTATTAGTAGTACGCACATATTATATTATGAAATGTATATCTACATTGATATATGTACCGAAAGAAAATATAAAGATCGAAAGAAGAAAAAAAAAAAAAAACATTAATTATCCAAAGACAATATTAAGGTAAAATGAACAGTGAGAATTTGGATTTCATTAAATGTTCATGCTATATATTTTAAATGTTAAAAGAACAGAAAGAAGAAAAAATAAAAAAAAAAAATAAATAAATAAATAAATAAATCACTTAATAAATTTAGTTTCAGTTGCAAAGTTTAAATGTACGGGAAATGAGGAGTCAAGCTGGGGTTAATTATGGAGGAAGTTACGGTCGGGTGGTTGGGTTTACTCTGAATAAGGGGAAGGGTGAAATGTTAACGTGGGAAGTGGAAAACCAAATCAGACAAAAGTAGATATAGAAGATTATAACAGCAACAACAAGAATTTACTTGAACATTAAATGTTTGTTGTGTAAAAAGTGTCCATCATGTTCATTCTCTCATGAAATTTGTAACATAAAAAATATATATTTAAATAAATATCACAATTATAGTTGGACAAATATAAAATAATTCCATGTCACATGTATAAAATTTACAACAAATATAACGTGTTGGGAGACTGCAGTAGCCAATTCACTTGAACAAGACTCAATAATATTCGATATTCTATTCATATCTTCATTTCAACTATCTCTATTTGTACAATATATTTTTCTAATGATAACAACTGATAAAAACAATTTCATCAACAAAATAAAATACTTCAAGATATTGAGAAAAAAAAAAAAATAATAATAATAACAATAAAATATTTCAATTCAAATATCAATACAGAATAATTTTCGGACATTCGAATAAATTATGAAAAAATATCCCCCTGAATAGATGATGAATATTTCAAGAGCAGTGATTATCAAGTGATTGATGGTCGTTTGGTTTCATTTTATTTTACCCCAATAATCTTATTCATCCATCGGTGTCATGAGAAAAAAAAAAAAAAACCACGAACCTGTTGCGTGTATTAAACGCCTTGTGGTCTAAAGAACAGTTGTATACTCATTTTGATTCAACCATACACACTACCCACAATCCCAATCTTTCACTTCGTCACTCACAAGCAGTTTATGATTCGTGATGTGTATCTAAAATGGGTGATGACATATCCTAACAATAAATGTCAATTGACCATCAGTGTTGATGCAATAAAACTGATTTCCCCAATGTGACACAACTGGTCCAACTACCATTTTTTCTTTATTCATTTTTTTTTTTTGTCGTTGTATTATGGAAAATCATTTTCACTTTTATTCCTAGTAAATATTAACAGGACGAAAGAACTGAAATAAATCAATAACTTTTTGTTTTGCTCACTCTTAAATAAAATAAAATAAATATATTCCAATTGACTTTTATGTATAAAATAATTTCACATAAATTTTCGTACTCTATAAAATAATAATAAATAGTTTGATACTCACTCCTGTGTCCTTTATCCATAAGCTGTGGATCCCTTCTCAACACAACCCTCCGTTTGGCATTCACCCTTGGCACTAAAATCAAATTAAAGGGGTAAATTTTATTCTTTAATAGGCGATTACACAAAGATTTTGAGATTGAGAAGATTTTCTTATGTTTCAAATTCTATCCACAATAGATTTTGTCTTATATCAAATTGGTATTTTACACTTGTACTTTTCTCCCTCTACTCTTTCCTACCTCATTCAACTTCTTAATGTTCTCCAATATTTTTCTACATGAAATACGGATTAAAATCAAAAACGACTTTAATTCCCACAACTGTAATTCTCTTTGATACCTCAGGATTTATTCTATAGAAATATAAGGCGAGAGCATGTGTGCATCGTGAATTCGTTGTGAGTACTTTAATCAAATGGAAACGCAAAAAGAAAAGATAGAGTGTTGGATAGTGTGAGATGAATGAGGGATAGTAGATGAATATTTGGAGGGTGTAAGATTTAACGTGACTTTAACATCAATGACTTTACGCTTGATCAAGTGGAAAGGTGATTTTCGAGCGTACAAAATTTTTTTTATGGGTGCTCCAATATCACAAATATTTTTTATTATTATTTTTTTATTTTTTTATTTTCATTTTCCTTTTTTTTTTTTTGTTTGTTTTTATTATTATTATTTTTTTTTTCCAACAGTGCACTAGCAAGACAATATTCATATCAAATATATAATTTATCACAATCGAGTTATCTTCATTTTATCTCACACAATTTATTAATGAATGTGTGAGGAAGGGGATGTTAGAAGGAGAGGATAAAAAAAAAAAAAAAAAATTGTAAAGAAACTGTTTAAAGAAAAGGATTTGTCATCAAGTTTTACGACCAATAAAATCTACTAAGTGTCACGTCTTGAATCACCTCGATTGTCGCATGGGAAAAAGTAATACTCCATTTTCTTCTTCATCCTATATACAAAATATCTTAGACCCGCCCACATTGCTTCACTTTCCATTGCACACTCGGTTGATTCAGTGAAATAAAATATTTTATGACTTTGAATTTATTCTATGTATACATATAGATTGATATTGTCATTGTCATTGTCATTGTCATCGTCACTAAACATTAATTATATTTCCAAATTACTGAGTGTACACATATCCACACAATAAAAATTATATTTCTCAAATAATATAGATTTGTATTTAATATTATTCATTGATGAAATAAATATCGTAATATAATTTAAAATATTCTCTGTTTCACCTCAACAAAATAATTGTATCACTTTTTTGTTTGTTTGTTTGTTTTTTTTTTTCTAAAAATAAAATCAAATATTCAATTTGGGATATTTTCATTATATAGTTACGTAATTACAATTGAAATTATCAATAAAATATATACATTTGTTGAAATATATCTATCCGAAATAAAGTAAAAAAATTACATTTTATTTACGCTCAATTTAATTAATTGATATATTATAAATTTAATTATACGAATAGATGTGTGAATTAAATTATATAAGTACACATAAATAAATTTTCATGATGTATATAATAATAAATATCAATAATTACGTGGAAAATAATTCATTTACTAACCAAGATCACTGTCAACATCGTGAATGACAATTTTAATTCCCTCTCCGTCGACTAAACTTCCTTGCCGTGGTAATTCTCTTTCATCTTGTGTAGCTACACGTACCACTGCTGATTGTGTTGTTTTCACTGATCCTGGCACTGATGGAAGAGTCCTTATCATATTAATATCCGGTCTGTAAACATTAAAAAAAAAAAAAAATTAATAGATGAATATAAATACATATATTAAAAAAAAAAAAAAAAAAACATTATATTATCATAAAAATAACATGATAACATTGAAACAGCAAAATGTGAATAAATTTACAAATAATCTATGAATATTCCACAAATATTATCATTAGTAATTTAAGCTAGATAGAATCATTGCATTAATATGAATAATAAAATCTGGCATTGAATAAGGAATGTTATGAAAATATTTAACATTCAATTTTGGTAAAATTTGTAAAACACATAATCTCTCCCCTATCGATCTGATTATGCACATAAATATTTGTATGTTGGAAAGCATTTTTGATATCCCCTCTATTTTGTTATAATTCTCTTGCTTTATCTTTTTCTTTTATTTTTCCACCGATTCACTCATTCATTCAAATATATGGAGAGAAAAAAAAAAAAAAAAAAAAAAAGCTATTTGAATAGTAATTATAAAATCGTGAAAATATAATTCACAATTTAATAATTTACGATTGATATTTACATAGATATATAAAATATATAAATAAATATATGAAATTATAATTAAAAGTAAATTTTATCCCATTAATATAATGAAAATGTGTGTCGTCATCAAGCGATGTGATGTTTATACACTAACTCAGCAAGCAACTAATCGTGAAGTATAACGTGAAATTTGTCATTTTGTTTCATATATATATATATATATATATATATTTAATCTTTCACATATACACGCATACTTTGATAATATATAGAACACTTTACACTACGTGATAAGTGCCCACAAAATTGCTTGAAGGTGCAACATCTCACGGTGTACATACACGAGTGCGACAAGCACTTTTCAGTAATGAATTTTGCACGCTTTATATATACTTGAAAAATTCTTTATTGCAAAATTATAAAGAATATTCAATCATCAACTACTACACAACTCAAAGTCTTTTGAAGTGTCCCTATGTAAAGAATGCAGTAAGTGCCATTTGGTCATATATGCGAAGAAAAAAAAAATAAAAAGTTGAAAAAAAAAAATATATATATATATTTATTTTGAAGCTTTAAAAATATGAGATAAAGCTGAATGTGCAATTAATTGGCTTTCAAAATTTGTTATAAAAGTGGTTATAACAACATCAAAGATCTCATAACTTTAACAATTCATCAAATCCAGTAGTAATTTATTGGTTACAGTATGGACGGTTGACAAATAAAAATTTTAATTAAAATTGTAAATTACAAAGAATAGAGCCAAATTGCAGGTTTTAAAGAGCACTCGGTGGAAATGAATGTGGAAAATGAAGATATATATATATATATAAATAGAAGAATTATGCACAACTGTCACTGATGAACGTGAAACAAAGAAAAGAAAAAAAAAAAAAAAAAAAAAAAAAGTCAGAGAAAGAAATGAAGAATAAAAAGGATAAAAAGATAAAAATTAGCAAACTCCATGAGTAAAGCGGCAAATCGTGAATATAATCAAGCGAAGAAATAAGTTTTTTTTTTTTTTTTTTTTTGAGTATAAAAAAAAGTATAAGGGTATAGAGAATCATCCAAGTTGTCGTATACTTTTGTAACTCCTACAACTCTTTCAAACATCCCGAGTGTCTTCTTATATACTCATCTACCATAGTATATACACATAGTATATAATCCAAACACTTTTTATCATTATTATGAATAATAAAACAATAAATAAATTTATTAATTGAAAAAAAAAAAAAAAAAAAAAAAATTGATTTTATCCTAAAAATATTCATTGAACTGATGCATTGAATGTAATGTGCATTACGTTACTCTCTATACTCTATACCTGATGAAAATATAAAATTTAATTTGAACCGTTCATTTTTGTACCCGCGTCTCGTCGATCCGATTATTTTCAATATACTCCACCATCACTTCCACTTTCTCTTGACATAAGGACGTGATGTACACATATACAGTGAAAAAAAAAAAAGAGGAAAGAAGAGGAAAAAAAAAAAAAAAAAAATTGCAAAGAGAAAATGAGCGAACATAGAATCAAACAATGAAAGGGGAGGAAGGAAAAAAAAATGTAATAAAATGTAGCAGAGGTATACCCATATATACAATTGAGAAGATGGTGTTGCCAAAAAGAAGAAAAAAAAAAAAAAAAAAAAAGAAATTCAGCGATTTAAATGGAAATCCACAAGGTGTTGGGAGTGTGAACCCCAATATTTATAACCTTGGAAGCGTTTTTTTGTTGATACTGCCAAGTGGATCTTAAGTATTTGTATCTACTTGAGGATAAAAATATATTTGCGGCACGCGGCATCGAAGTAAAAGAAGAAAGAAACCATATTACTCTATATATGTGTACAAACATCTCTCTAGTTGGTATTTTTTCTTTTTTCTTTATTCTTTTCTTTCTTACGTGAATCTTTCAAGATATCTGATTTTGATATCCCACCATTTTTTATCGCACTTTACTTATTTTCCACATTTTGAGGGTAGATCACATCGAGAGGAGTGTAGCGATGAGGTAATAGCAACAATTTCAAAATAAGAGTTTGGGTGAAATTGTTGGGTAAAATACGTTTTTTTTTTTTTTTTTCATTTTCCCGGTTCAGTATTGATAATCCAGTAATGAGAAATTTTTTTTTTATTTCATTTTTTCTTCGTTTTTTTTTATTTTATCTCAGTTATAATCTTATTTTTTTTTTTTTTTTTTTTTTTTGCGTGTGTGTCTTGGGGAGAGAAGCACAACAATAAGAGTAGAAAGGATATACGATAGATTGAATTTTTTTTGTTTGTTTTTGTCATTTCCATCACTCCTTTTCGTGATATTAATTATATAATTTTAATATAAAACTTCAACCTCAAGTAGTATAATCTCGTAATAATTTTGATTTATTCTACCGGAAGTAATTCAAAATATTTCTACAGATTTTTATTATTATTATTTACCTTTTATTCATTCATTCTCGTTCTCATATTTTTATTTTTCTCTCAATAAAAAAGAAAAAAAAAAAAAAAAAAAGGAAGAAAATAATTTAATAAGGCACACATTGTACTGTGGTACACTAAAAATTTGTCATAATCTGGTGATACATCACGCTGGTCGTCATATTGAATTCTCATGTTTCTTTCTGTATGTTCTTTTTGGTTTATATATATAAATATTTTTTTTTTTTTTCTCGCAATCTCCACCAAGTCAATCTGTCTCAGCTCGATGACATTTTCGTATATTCTCGACGAGTATATACATCAATCATACATTTTGTTTTCCTCTTTTTTTCCTTAAGCGAAATAAAAACATGAAAATAATATGTTACAATTGAATATTCTATGATTCAGACTTTTGCAATCAATTTTTCTTTACATTCATGAATTCATGTTTATTTAAATATCCGTTAAAAATTTCAATTTATCCTCTTTAATATACTCGAATATTTCATATTTTCATATATATATATATATTTTTTTTTTCTACCAACTACATTGAAAATTGTTCACCGTACCAGTGGAATATTATAAAAATAATGATATTGTGATATTATATTAATGAAAATAAAATTAAATTGACAATATTTTTTTTAGTGAATCATAATATTTTTTGTGCTTACAACATTGAAGCTCTTCGTCTGCTGGATCTTGGCTCATCTGACTGAACATTAGCTACTTCAGTAACGTTATTAGTATCCAGATTTATTATTTTCTCATCATCTCCACCCATTTCATATGCCATCACGGGTTTTACTACTCGAAATGATTGTCGTCTACCGGGTGATCTTTCCTCTGGCTCCCTGGAACCTGCATCACAATTATAATAAGAGAATTAAAATGAAATTCAATTTCTTTTTATTTTTAAATGAAACAAAAAAAAAAAAACAAAACATTAAAAATCAATAATTAATTAATTAATTATTCTAATCTAATTTCAATATCTAATAAAGTTATGACATGATATTATTCAATAATTATATAATTAATTTAATAAAATGATAAAATTATGCAATACTATTATCAAACAAACTTTACAATATTATTTTTATCATTGACAGATTATACAACTTACAAATAAATATAACAAGATAAATTAATAAGTAGAAAAATAACGAATGACAATAAAATAAAAATATATTATTATTTATAAATATTAAAAAAAAAAAAAAACAAACAAACAAACAAACAAAAACAAATGATATCATCTTATTATAACAAAGAAAATTTTTAATAGATAAAAATATGTTGATATAAAAAAACATGAAAATTCATTGAGAAAATAATAAAATTTTTATCAGCCATTAAATGTAACAGGTAACACACTCTTAAAACATCTTTACAGTTGGTGTATATGTATTGCCATTACATGTCATGTGGTAATACTACTACACAACTTTCATCCTGTTGTTGGACTCTCTCGTTAATTCGCTTTACTTGCAACATTTATCTAACAGGACAACACCAAAGTACTATATTTTTTTACACTATTTTTATCCGATTTTTATTCTACCAAATTGTCCATATACATTTACCATCCTATCATCAAAGTGTTGTTAAATAGATATGATATTGATATTATATATATATATATACAATTTTGCTTCAGAGTGCCCGGCGGGTTTTCCCACATTGAAGCTGCACAGTTTAACAAATACGGGTATATATATAAATATGCAGAGTTGTACTATATACTATCATGTACATTGATCGTTATCTGTATAACGCACTTTATCAACGTATTACAGACTTGTCACTTAAGATAATTAAATTCTCATTGAAACAATGCAATATTATTTCAATTCAACATCTACAGAAACAAAAAAAAAATAAAAATAAAAATAAAAATAAATATAAATAATAATAATAAAATAAAACAATAAAAAAAAATTTAATAGATGAGAAAAATATATATATATATATCCGGGACTTTATTAAAATTCATTTTAAATTCCAACTCCATGAAGAAAACGTTTTTTTTTTCTTTTTCTTTTTTTTTTTTTTTCTACGCATTGGAATTCTTTTGTACGTAATACATTTGTGTGTGACTACTATTTTGATGCCTACAGGGATTTTTAAGATGAGGGACAAGGACGTATAAAGTCAGGGTTATATTGAATAAAATGTGAGGTAGAGAATGAGATATAAAAAATAGCGAACGAGAGTGTATATAACTGAATATGGGTGTGCAGGGTCGATCGATGAACGGATAAAATTGCTTTTCCCGGATCTCGACAACGATGAGCGGAATGTGATGTGACTAATTTTATATATATATATATATATTTTTCTCTTTTACATAGATATACATATGCAATATTTTGTGTAGATCGATATTTTTTGTATATATGTAAATACATTGTGAATTGTTGTACCTTGTGTTGAGATGGAAGTTCGTTGTTGAGCAGCAGCAATGGCCATTGCATTGAGACCTCCACTTCCGGGGGTTGCAAATACATCATAAGCTGATGCTCTGCGTGGTAATTGAACTGGAAGACCGAGTCCAGTATCAGGATGACCTGATTGACCAACACCATTTCCATTACCACCACCGCCCAATGATTTTATTTCATCATCATACGAATGTTGTCGTGTTACTCGTGATTTTCGTCGTATTGTACCACCAGTTCGTCGTGCCGCACGTCTTCGTCGTTCATCTTCATCTTCACCAATATCACCCTCTTGATCTAATATGAAAATAAATAAATAAATAAATGAATGAATGAATAAAACAAAAAAAAAATATTCAACCCAAATATAATATTTATTTTTTGTAGAAAGACTTACCAGTTGAGGGTGTTTTAATAGCTCTTTGTGGACTTGATGCTCGTCCCCGTTCATTTCCATGGCGATCGGGTGAACCACTTCGAGATTTGCTTCGCCATTCCAGTTCTCTTTCCCACCTGAGTTCCTCGCGTCGTTCTCCTGCAACCTTTCGAAACTACAACATTAACAACGACAGTTAGGGCTCGAAGCAGGGATGCACCACCACATTTAAGGGCATTAAAGAGGCACATATACAAAGCACATTGCACCATCACATGTGAACAGCAACGATACATAATTTATTCGTGTCTATTACCACTCCATATTTTTATTTTTCACAATTAATGATAATCACATTATTCAATAATGAAATAATCCCATAAATTATGCAGATAAGTGATAATATACACTAGTAATTTGATATATTGTAAATAGAGAAATAGAATATGACTGAATTAAATGATTCCCCAAAGTGTTTGCTTGCATGCTTGGTTAGCACGCTAATTAACGACAGCGGAAAAGGGAGCACGGGGTGAAATGGAAGCAGTTGGAAATGACATTTCCATGATGATGATGATGATGATGACGCAATCAACGACAGCCGACGCTTAACTGAATTTCGAGTTGAATTTGTTGGTAATGTTTATATATATATATATTTATCATTGGTTGAAATAAATTCTTGGAATAGCGAAGACTATGGTTCCACAGAACGAAATTTTCATGTCGATATACCGATTTCGTACAGCTGCGACATCCATACATGTACCAATAAATAATTTCACGTTTAATTTTCGTGAGATTATTTGTCCTTTTTATATACAGATATACATTTTTATTTCTGTACTTTTCATTTCACAGTATTTTTATTACTGTAATATCGTGGGTAGGAACATGTATGAATTTGTTGAATAAGCTACTTAGCAAAATGCAAAGCAACAAATAGGCAAATAGAATGTCTATACAGCTGTGGATATATCATTAATTAGTGAAGATAGTCTATACACAAGAAAATGATATGGTAATACCTAGATGAGATAAACAATGAAAATACGAGAAATGAATGCATCAGCTAGAAGTGATGCGCTCAAGTTAAGAGAAAGGTAAATTGAGTTTGAGTAGAGAGTTGCATCATTAGAGTGTCACCAGCGTCACCACTACCACCACGATTAACAACAATAACGTACATTGAGAAAAACATTGAAAGGCTTGAAAATATACATCAATATTAATTGTTGAAGCTCATACAAATGAATTATTATCGGACTTTATATAAATTTATAATACGCCAGTTTGAAAATTACGCAAGGATGAAATGATTCATTTCAATTTCGTGTCTCTTTCTCATGATGTTTATGCGACGATGAATAAACACAATGACAATATCATCAGTGAAATACAAAATACCAGCAATAACAGCAGATGTTTGTCAAGGACAAAAGAGGCTTTTGGCACTTTTGGCGTGGGAATGAGAATATTCATGTACCTTTTCAAGTTCCTTGAGGCTTGCGGGCGAGACATCCGAGTGTCTTCTCAATTCAGGACTTCTTGGTGGTGCTAATGCACTTCCAACACCAGCATTTGGCCCACCAACTTGACAACTCAGTCGTGCATCGCTGTGTCGCCTTTGTAATGCTTCAAGTACTGGCACCTCGAGCAGTGAATCTGTTGATTCTTGAGTGACAATTGGCTGACCTCGTGATGCTATTTTACGGCGACATACACTACATCGCCACGTTGTCTAGTCAAAATAAAATTATTTATCAATTTATTATTAGTTATATCACCATTGGCGATTTAAAAACTAAACTCAAATTCATGACAAATTAACTATACAACAAATAAACAAACAAACAATTGAGGGGAAAAGTCTAGTGATAAAAAAAAAAAAGGGAGGTGAAGATTTGACAGTAAAATGTTGTGATATTTCTTTTATTGCGTTTCACAAAGCAGCTACGATAAGAGAAAAAGAGTCGGCGTGTATGAAAGTTGGCTCATACTATGCAGGGATCACAAAACGGGGTCAGCAGAATTGATATTACGAATAATTTATATTTGAATGGAAAGACCAAAAAAAAAAGAAAAAACAAAAAAAACTAAAACAAAAACAAAACGTTTTATCGAATATGATTCATCCCACTTAAATATAAAAATTAATTTATATACCAAAAGGAATTAATTGAAATAATTATTTTATCTATGATTAATGATTAATTATTTGATCATCGAGTTGTATGATAAATTATATTATAAATATAATGTGAAGAAAATATTAAAGCTCAAGTCAATGAGGTAAAAGAAAGGAAGAAAAAAAAAAAAAAAACCCCCGATTTTTTTTTTACTGTTTACAAAATATATTTTAACAATGAGCTATTTATAAAAATTTATATACATGAAACATAAATTATCGAATGTATTATAGTTGAAAAATTTTAATTATAATTTAACGTGTGTAGTGTGCAAGGGAATATGATAATCACATGGGATGAATAACTAGGGGTGATTTTGCTCAAGGACTATATGGGTCGTTGGTATATATGTTAAAAGCATTTGTAAGTACAGAAAAGCTCATATATAAAATATTCGTATTTCACCCTTACCGGATCGTCATAGTCTTTCGTCTCTGAATATGAGGCGCAATCATCGCAAACCTTGAACTGACATTCGTAACAAGTGCGGGAAAAATCTTCTGGCTTAAAAGATTTTAGGCAAACTCTACATGATCCCGCTCTACTTGCTGGTCTTCCTGGTTCTGATTTTCTATTTTTAATCAATAAAATCAATTTTTTTTATTTTTTATTTTTCAATAATTGATAATTAATAATTCAATGATGTTTGACATAAAAATCAATGAAAAAATACTAAACAAATAAAAAAAAATCTCGCAAATTATTTTATTTGTTACATTAAATTACATTTTTTTTTTTTTTTTTCCGTTTTTTTGACTTTTTATTAGTAATTACTTACGGTTTTGGTGACTCAATCACGGGTATCTCTTCCTTTGGAATAATATCCTCGACTGGTGTAATTTTGGCTGGTACTGACTTGGCAACTAAAATCAATGAATAAAAATTAATGAATAGAAATTTTGTGCTATTACTTTTTACTTTGTACAAGAAAAAAAAAAAAAAAAAATTAATCACATGAAACGATATATGAAATTATTAAATTATGATAAGTAAATGAAATAAATTAGAAAGATTTTTCGAAGAAAATTTATCCACGCACAGCAATAAAAATTAAATTAAATTTTTTTTCAGAAAAAAAAAAATTAATAATAATAATAATCAGTAAATAAAATCGTCTTACACCAGAGTTTTACTTCATTGGTTTTTTTTTTTTAATTTTTTTTTTTTTCGCATGATTCAATATATAATTTTATTTTTATATACCATTTAAAAAATTTTATATCTTTTCATTTAAGTTAAAAAACTTTAATACGTATCAACTATAGAAAATAGAAAAATATCCCATAAAATATATTGGAAATTAAATGCAAATTCATTTTGTACTTGAAAAAAAAAAAAAAAAAAGAATAAGTAAGCAATATATATAATTGACCCAATTTTTTTTTCTTCTAATATTCTTTTTCTCCTCATATTATACACAAATAATTTCTAAATAATATTTAACTGATCATACAAATAGATAAATTAAATAAAAAACATGAGAAAAAATGTATATACGTGTGTATATATATAAAAATAAATAATAATAATTCTTTCAATATATACAATAAAACAACATAAATTGATAATCCCAAGTTGGACCGATAAATCTTACAGAATTTTACCGTGAAAAATATCAAATCTCTTTATATTATTTTATTTTATTATTTTTTCTATCAAACACACTCGTTAAATCTTCATGAGTCGATCACAAAAACCTTTTTCGTAATCCCACGAATCTGCGAATATTTTTCTTTTACTTTCATTTATTATTACTATTTTTATGATTATTATCATTATTATATATATATATATATATTTTTTTTTTCTTTTTGCAATCACGGTTTAAGTCACGAAACGAGATAAAGAGTACACGATAAATTCTCATAGCCAGTTCATTCTGATCACTGCGATTAATACTTGTCTCGATTTCTCACCAAAATTTATTTGTCTGGATAAAAAAAAAAAAAACAAAAAAAAATATATATATATATATATTTTTTTTTTCCTCTTCCATCCATGGGCAAAACTCATAGTAAACATTAATTCTTCATACCAAAACTATCGTTGAAATATTTAGTAGGATTAATTTTAAGGATGATGGAATATATTGGATGTCAACGAAAATTGTGAAAAATATTCTACCCTAAATGCGAATGTATATTTATATGAGTTATAATGGATACACCATCATGACGAATACCAGTCATGTCTTTATCAAATATATTTTGAGTGTTATGATATGGGTGAGGGAGAAGAGGGGCTTTTTCATCTGTCACTTTTTATATCAAACCTCATCGTCCAGTTAGTTACTTATCATTGAACGCGTATATTAAACGAGACTTGGATACTCTTGTCTTGCTCTACTCCCTACTTATCATCTGCCTGCCTCTGTGGCCAACCATATTATTGGTATATTGATCTATCTCCCTTTGGGATGAACTCTAATTCTCAATTTCTCTCTCACTATTGCCTGTATAACTTCACTTCAAGGCAACACCAAAAGCTCACCCACTTTCATTCTCTTTACCAGATGGTTTTTCCATCACACCACATTTTTATTTCCTTCTTCAACCATCGTAAATAAACAACAAAAAAAAAAAAAAATAATAATATTAAAAAAAAAAAATTGAGATGAAACAAACAAGAAAATTGTTGTGAAGAAAAAAAAATTCGATTTTTTTTCTTTTCCCTGCTCCCTTCGTTCCACTTTCACAGACTTTTGCACGTGCTCAGGAAAGATAAATCGCTATGATAGATTTAAATAACTGCGCTAATTACTTTTACTTTTATTTTTCTTTAGAGCTTGAGAATGAATAATGTTCATACATTTATTATTATTATTACTTTTTTTTTTTCTTTATTTCTTTTCATCTTGTAGAAAATAAAAATTAAGAATCTCACAAAAAATAATCTGATTAACATATAGAAAAGAATGGGGGTAGAGAAAAGAGAGTGATAGCAATAATTTTTTGTTATATTGCAATTATTTCCTCTCTTTTTTTTTTTCCTCTGTTATAATTAAGGTGAACCCCATGATAATTATAATTATTTATTTATTATTATTATTTTTTTTTTTTCGCTTCATAGTTAATTGTGAACGTGATGATAATAAGTTAAAACTTGACGTTGAAGTACATGATATTAATAACGATTAATTATTATCCACAAAAATTTCATAAAATTATCCGATAATTATAATTTAATAAAAATAAATATAATTAAATATATATATAAAAATGATAATTTAAAATTTTATATAAATTTTTAATTGTGACATATATAAATTGAAACAAATTGAAGATGATAAAAATAAGATTTAAGCTAATGTTAATTATACAATTACCGACCCCAACAATTGGCCAATTGTGGAGTTGAGCGACGATTTCCGTGGAGATAAGCGACAAAATCCCGCGCTCACCTTTCTCACTTTTTTTCTCTCATTTTTGTTTTTTTTTTTTTGGTTTTTTACTTTATCTCACTTGGTCACTCGATCATTTTATCTCGGCTATTGTATCACGAGGAGTATAATCAAGTGATAGGGAAATAAACTCTATCAATGACAAAAATAGCAATTAATTATAAATAATTTAAATAATAAATTATAAAAATCGATATTTCATCAATAAAAAAAAAACAAAAAAAAATTTATATAATTAATTTTCATGTTTATTTATATACTTAATTTGACAATTGATAATATTATTTTGAAATAAAGTCTCCCACGTAATCACCATCCCCGGAACTATCGAAAAGTTGAATCAGAATAGTTTTTTTTTTTTTTGTTCTTTCATGTGATATAAATTGTGCTTGATGTCCCACCACCAGAGTCTATTGATATTCACCTTTTTATTTGTTTGTTTTTTTTTTTTTGTTGAACGCCACCAGGTTACCACTATCGAAATCTCTCTTTCATTTTTTCTAACATTTCATGGTAGGAACCTTTTCCTCTTGACATTTTTATTTATTTTTTTTCACCACCAGCTTTTTTCCTTCACCACATTTTCGCACACCCGACGACCTCGCTATCGTCTCGATTCAAATTATTCCCCGTTCCTATATTGGAGATCTCTTGGTAAAATAAATCAGGTCGAACAAACCCAAGCGTTAATAATCTCAACGCCGTATAAGTAGAGAAAAAAAAAAAAAAAAAAAACAAATATATAAAAGCCTGAAAATTAGAGCAATAGTAATTAAAAATATTATTTAATATTATTTTATAAAAATATACATTTTCAATTAATTCCACTATAATTAATTGAATATCTTTTTGAATAAATATAATTAGATTTAATGAAAATTTATTTATATATTATGAAAAACATATATATATATATGTATATATATTATATACAACAATCATTTATCATATTCGAAACGACGATGTAAAAATATTCTGGTATATAATTTTTGTATTTCTATCACGTTTTGGTTCTGAAATATTTGAGGCGCACACAGATACGACCTCGCGGGAATGCCTATCGAAGACGTCGATCCAATAATACCGATATTTATCATTCCATCGTTTTCCCTATATTCCATTGCAATATATTCCAACCCTCATCCACCCCAGTTCCTATCCACAACTCTACTACCTCTTGCGATCATATCCTCAAGAATCAAAAAAATTTTTTTATTTATACGTGCTTGAACTTTTTTTCATTTTATTTTTGTTATATTATATTACATTATATTATATTTTTATATACAATCATTTTAAGTTTAAATCCTTCTCACAATATCTATATCAACTTCCATTTCAATGCCCATCAAGAGATTTAACTGCATATAAGAAAAAAAAAAAAAAAAAAAAGAAAAAAAAAATGACAAAATGGATCAAAGACATTTTTTATTGATTATTTTAAAATTATAATTCGATGTATAAGTCAGTGAATCCACTGAAAAATTTGAAATATTCAGGCGATGGGAAAGGAATAGAGGGGAAAAATGAATAAGGGAAGGATAAAAAGTCCGTATAAAAAGGAAAATGACGAAGGGAAGACTGAATTAAAGCCAACTCGAAGGGTAAAATCCCACGAGAATCCACTATGGACACTTTGTCTTCTCCATCCCTAACTTACAACCCCTTTGAACTATTGTAAAAAAAAAAAAAAAAAAAAAGGAAGAAAGATAGTAGGTACAAAAGAAACCCTGGAAGGCATGAAAGTGCTAATTGGGCTTGGGACACCAAAACCCAATAACCTTGACAGAGAAATGTATAACTCAGTGACTTGCAATTTGTGAAGAATTTCCCTTTTTTTTTTTTTTTTCTTGTCACCATTAAAATAAAAAAATAAATATCTGACCTATATATATTCACAAAAAAAAAAAAAAAAAAAAATTATTAATAATAATTAAAAAATATATATTTCTCTATCAATTAAATTTGCAGTGGTACAATAACAAGAAATAAAATAATTCATAAAGTAATTGCTAATAAAGTGAATGAATGAATGAATAAATAAATAAATAAATAGATGAAAAGAATATTTGAATTCAATGGATAAATTAATTCAAATACGATCACTGTACTTTAATATTGAAATAAATAAATAAATAAAATAAAATAAAATAAAATAAAATAAAATAAAGAACGAGAGAAAAAAAAAAATCTTGGCATTAAACCAATATTCAAAGTAAGATTGATGGTATACGATTACCACCTGAATAGAGAGATAGAGAGTGAGTGAGAGTCTAAAAGATAATTGGCTCGTCCAAATATCCTGCCTGAAGCTGTTGGAATATTTCAACAAAGCCCTGATACTGATATTGGTGTTGGTGCTTGTGAATATATATATATAAGATAGAAATCTAAATTGGGAAATCTGTCGGGTTTCAAACGAAAATGATGTCTCTCAAGAGAGAAAAAAAAAAAAAAAAAAAAGAAAAACGAAAAAAAAAAAACGAGATAAATAAGGATAGAGTGAACAAACCCTAACCAGGAAATATCCACCATTGTCATATTGCATTTACACGAATAAAAAGAAAAAAAAAAAAAAAAATACCGAAAAATCCTGTTATGTTACCCATAGATGAAAATATATCTGATAATAAACAAATATAATATTATCATAAACATAAAATTTAGATATTCATTCGAAAAATTTACATAAATCCAATGATAAAAAAAAAAGAAAAAAATAATAATAATAATAATAAAATAATAAATATATAAGAAAAAAAAAAAAAAAATGGAAATTCTATAAAAACTCACCGTTTCCCGTTACAGTCATCAATTGGCGAAGTTTACTAAAAGTCGTTCCTGTATCTTCAGGTGTAACTGTGTCAGCTGTTCCACTCTCTGGTTGTGTCGTTACCATCTAAAATCAAACAAACGAGTTAAAGAGAGAGAAAAAAAAAAAGATAAATAAATAAATAGAATAATAAATAAAAAATATAAAAAAAAAAAAAAAAATCAAGTAGAATTCAAATAAAATAGATGAATCTATGATAAATATTTTATTATTATCGTAATATAAATTCTTGCACGTGTTGAATAAGTTTTTCTGGATGATATTAAATCTCAATATTATTTAATTTCCATGAAGGAACTTCATATCGAGAAAATAAACTCGACGAATCCGTGACTATTGATGTGCATTAATGTGCCCATATATATATATATATTCGAGGTCGATTACTGGGGCAAACAGTTCAAGGTTGCGTTGAAGATAGGATAAAATAGAAGAGGAAAAATAACATATGATTGAGATCAAATGGCAAAGGGTTTTGACGCGAAAATAAGGGGAACGATAGAGATGATTCTAAAAGCCAATCTCATAATTACAATGTAAATTGAGCGGGATAAGTAACTGGAAAGCTGCCAAACATTCAAAACCTCAATTTGCTTTATATACATGTACACTTTGTGTTGTAAAATACGACCACTGTGAATCACTTCAAAAGGAATTTTTAATCTTTTATCTAGCTCACACTACACAACAACCACATGAATATTAATAAACAATATTATTAAATAATTCTTCTCTATCTCTTTTTTTTTTTTGTTTTTCAATTTTTATCATACCATTAAAATTTATATATTGACAATAATTTTTATAATTTACATCAATTTATTTATGTCACTCATAATTATTTTACAGTTTAAATGATATAGAATTAATCATAGTGATAATGTTAAGTTGAAGTAAATTGCAGGATGTATGCAAATATTCCATGTATATGTACATATGAACGTGGGATTGACATTTCATTGAGTAATCGATAAGTGCATTAATCATGTGAAAATTAGTCTATGATACTCCCACTTCAATTGTAATTATCATATTCTATTATTGTGATTTTTTCCAAGCAAACGAATATCATCCATTTACACCCACTCAGTAATAATAACTATATTTATCAATTTAAATATTTTATTTCTTTTATAATTAAGAAAAAAAAAAAAAAAGAAGGAACAAATTAATGAATAATAAATAAATATATTTCGTTATGAAAATTTATTCGTGAATGAATAAAATGACAATAGAATCAATAGAAAAGAGAAATTATATCAATTCACACAGAAGCATGACAATTTTATTTTTCATCCTAAATTACTATTCTCTACTTTAATATATATATATATGAAATATCTATTTAAAATATTATTCAACTACAATAATGGAAATAGTGAAGAAATGAGAAAAAAAAAAAAAAAATACAAAATGAAGATGTAGATAAAGATGAAGATAATGAAGAAGAAGAAGAAGAAGAAGAATAAAATGGAACTTTAATCACTGAATGAAGGATGAATAGTTATATTATTGAAATACCATAATAATAATGGAATTCACAATGATCTTAGATTAAAAGAGAACAAGGACAGTACATTAAAGAAAGAAAAAAAAAACAAAAATTCAAAAATAAAATTTATATATCACACAATTCTAATCAATATATAAATTTTTTTATATTTTATTATATATAAATGTTATTATATCAAATATTAATCAATGATATGTGTCCAGGATAAATGTGGGTCAATGTAAGTCAGTGAATATTTTCTCTGTAGATATTTCTATAGATTTCTACAATATATATATATATATAAAAGGATATAAACCGGAACGAGTACAAACGAAAATTTATTGTCTCGCGTGTACGACCGATATACAAGTATTAACTGTAGAGGTAAATCAATCGAGAGGTGACTTAATTTAAAGTACAGCATTGCACCACATTCATTCGCACTCGATTTCTTAAAAGATCAAACAAAAAAAAAAATACAAAAAAAAAAAAGTAAAGGAAAATAATAAATGAATAAATAATGAAATAAAAAAATATATAATAAAACAACAATAGCGAGAATAATATGAAAAATAATAATAATAAATTGAAAAATACCACTGTATTTAATACTATTTGAGCAGTTGCTCTGTTTTTTTTATTTCTTCTCTTTCTTTCTTTCTTTCTGTCTCTCTTATTCTCTCCTACTCTTCTGTATTTTAATTAAAAATAATGAATTTCCACGAATAAACCGTAAAAAAGTCGTTTGTTCATTAAGAAAAGAAAAAGAATAGAAGTGAACACAAAATAAATGTTATAGAATAATATGAAGAAGAAAAAAAAAATATATATATATATAAAGCGTAAATATAATAATGATGATAGAATCCAGTCACGTCAGTATAGTGTAGGACAAAAAAAAAAAAAAAAAAAAAAAAAAAAAAAAAAAAAAAAAAAAATCATATATAGTTAAGAGTTATAATATATACTCACCTTTTTCATAAAGGACATCACATTTGTCGGCAACATTTTGAATTTTTAACAAAAGAAAAAAATAAAGGGGATAAGGAAAAAAAAAAGGAATTTCCTTTTCTCTTTGTTGTTTTTTTTTTTTTTTTTTTTTTTCTTCTTCTTTTGACCCGTTTGATTTCTTTAATATCCTTGGAGTATATTTAATTTCTCTTCCACATTTGGTCTGTGTGACTTTGATGATAGTTGTGATACCACATCAAAGTGGAAAAAAAAAAAAAAAAATAATAAAAAAATAAAAATTTTTCACGATGCATTCAATGTGAAAAATTGCTACAAGAACGACGACACTCTGACGTTCAACTGATGCCTAACACAAATAAAAATATATGTCAAATGAATTTTTATTTCCTTCACTTTGGATTGTATATTATAATTTTTTTTTTTTTTTTATTTTTTTTTTCTTTCTCATTTATTCTTTTATTTTATTATTTTTCTTTTTATACCTTTTCTTTCAAATTATTACACTTTTCTCTCACACCCCAACTTCCTTTTTAATGGCAATATGTTGATGTCCAACAGCGATAATTTTCCTCATCATATTTTTGGCTCGTGTTCAACATTTTTTTATTTATTGACATCATAATTTCCGGATAAAATTGTATTTTTCCACAATTTCTGTGAATAAAAATAAATATTACAATTATTTCGATAATCAATGAAAAAATACAGAGAAAAAAAAAAAAAATAAATAAAATTTCTATAAATCATTTGAAATTAAATATTGATATATTAAATTAATTCACATTTATATAATTTAATTATTAATATAATTCATATCATCATAATTTCAATCAATACTAAAGAAAAAAAAAATAATAATAATAATAATAAATATATTATGATTATTTATAATTCATATAACAAATGTGTATGTACACAATTATATACTGAGTAATCGAGTTCTGTTGAAATAGTATATTCCACAATCGTTAAACAATAAATTCAACGACACTTCTACAGTTAACTACAAGTGTATATTCATTGTTATTTGTACTATTTCCAGGTAAATTAAAGACGTCTCCTAGTTTACCTGGCATTCTATTCATACACGTAATTCAATGGCTCACCATAAATTCTAACAGCCCACCAAGTTAATTAGTAACACGGCACCAAATACACACACATCTATCATCAACCCACTGCACTTTCACCCTTATTTTCTCATACAATCCAAAAACCACGAAATAACATGTGTAAATATTTCAATACAATTGTAAACATGAACGATTATTTATATTTATTATTCACCCTTGACTTCTTTAATTATATTAATTACTCATGGGATATATATAAAAATAAAAAAAAAAATTAAATCGCGTAGGCTAATTTTAGATATAATTTATTCATTTTGGATATCATTTTGTATATTATTTATTCATACAACTAGAATTTCAAGTGTACACACTTATTTCTTACTACTTTTTGTTTTGTTTTTTTTTTTTTTTTTTTTCTATTTCCTCCCCTCCCAAGTCATTCTCTTCACACCCTCGTCGTACACAGTGACATTGTACAATGTCTATATATTTGACAAAGTAACCCTGTAGAAAATTGAGGGTGACCTGACGACTTATGGTAAATTATCGCTCGTTCTATCGACATGGCAATTGACTGACAGGGAGAGTTAGGGTTAAATAGACAGAGAGAATAATAGAAAGAAAGAGACAGTGAGAGTGAAAATGATGAAATAAAAAAAAAATTTCCTTTATATATATATATATAAAACGCAATATTTCGTGATCGTGAGTGATTCTATTTTATTTATTTCGTTTTTTCTTTGTTTCTTCGTTTCCCAAGGTCCTGTGTGTCATACATATATATATATTTGTTATTTTTACCCCTCCACTTTTTTTTTTTTATTTTTCTGTTCTACCACATCACGATCATGACAAAAATAATTTCACCTGTGATTTCATCGTAATATCACTCATGATAAACTATTATGCGACAATTAATTCTCACTTTCAATATTATACAAAGAGAAAAAAATAAATAAATAAATATAAGAGGAAAATATTGAGGAAATATATTGTGTGTATTTTCTTCAGTATAGAATTTTTTTTTTTTTCTATTATATTTGTTGACAAATGATAAATCTTTTTTTTTTTTTTTTTTTTTTTTGTTTATCATTCATCAAATAATAACAATAAAATTGTGGATCGAAATTAAAGTTAATCTGTCATTTCCGATATGTAAGTGTAACATGACTAGCGTTGACAACGATTTTGAATACAATTTATTTATTATATATATATATATATATATAACGTTTATATTGTGAATATAAATGACATTCTATACAACGTGAATGAGATATAGTGTAGAGGATATATATAGAGTCGGAGAGTAGTATAAACGAGTGTCTGACCAAACACCCGGTTTGACTACTTGTTGCAGTAGATCTGATATTACACTATTTCTCTCTCGTTTACATATATATATATATAGATATATATTTTTTTTTTCTCTATTTTCATCCACCAAAAACCAAAAATAAATAAATACATATATATAAACAAAAGAATTACGCTGATATTTATATTTTATTCTCAACTCACCATTGAATTTTTCCAAATATTTATAAGAAAAAAAGAAAAAAAACAAAAACAAAAACAAAAAAAAATTGTGGAAATCAACAAAATAAATAAAAATGTATAATATACAATAGTGAAAATGATATAAATACAAGAGAAAAAAAAACAAAAAAACAAAAAAAAAAACTTATATATATAAAGGGTGTGGCAAAATGAAATTGAATTAACTCGAAAACAAACTCTATGTGGCCTCACATCACCCACGCAATTCTCCCTCACACTCTTTTTCACAAAGCTCATTCGTTGTGCGCACATCGTGCTCAATAGATGTTTGTAAAGCTTCTTATGGTCATCCTACGCGTATACGTATAAAATTTTATATATACGTAATAATAATATCCATACAGATATACATATGTGTAGATGCTTGACTGCCCCTTGACGTCAAAAAGGAAAAAAATGCCTTGACGACCCTATAATAATCCACACCCTCAGATATACTCATTGGATTTTCCCCTGTGATAAAAAAAAACGGGAAGAAAAAAAAAATATATATATATATATATATATCTTTGTCAATATAAAGAAAGTACGAGAGAGAGAGAGAGAGAGAGGAGAAAAAAAAATTAAACTGGGGAAAATACTGCAGTAGGAGTAATTTGAATTATTCAATTGAATTAATATGATAAATATTTATATGTCGAGTAAATTGCAATGATTAGTTAATAGTGCAATAAAATAAAATTTATTTTATCATACAAAATATATAGTATTGGGTAAATTAATTCTTCAGAGTTAATGGCACACGGTTGATTATTCATGATAAAAAGGTGTGGCTTACTAATAAAATGTTCATTGAATTGTAACCCATCAAGTCGAATACATAGTAAATGAATAAAAATAAATAATAATAATAATAATAAGTTCAAAGATATGGGAGTGTGAAAAAAAAAAAGAGAGAAATATAAAATAATATTTCGATATTATCATTAATTTTTATCTCAATGTAATAATAAATTGAAAAAAAAAAAAAAAAAAAAAAAAAAGATAATAATAATTAACTGTAATTGATAACTGCACATGATAAAATTTTATAAATACAAATTTTCATCCAATTATTTTCTGATATATATATATGTAAAAATTTTTTTTTTTTTTTTTTTTTTTCATTACTTTTTTTTTCTCTTCTACAACTGAAAGAAAATTTTATTAATTCAATAAAGGGGCCAAACACAACCTTCAAAATCAAACACACTCGTAAAATTCTTCATTTCATTAAATTTTACTCTTAATGTAAAAAAAGTCAAGAATCAAATTCATTCGTTTGTGAATTGTAGAAGAGATTGTAATAAAAATATCAAAAGTAGACTTTGGAGAAAAAAAAAAAAACAAAAAAATAAAATGGTTAAATATATATATATATATATATGTAAAAGTAACGAATCTTCACAGTAGATTACACATATATATGTATATATAGTTGAGTGAGTAAAGGGAAATGGCTGCCACCTGTAGCTATTGATCGGCAGAACAAGCCCGAGCCCACATTTCGCACCGACCCTTCGCTATTTCTCTCTCTCCAACTTATATATTTATTCTATCTCTTCAATTCTATGTATATATCTTATGTCTCTTTACTTCTTTATAGAAATAAAAATATATACAAATATAAATATCTGATCGTGTTTGTGTGTATTATTTTTGGAAATCGTCTCAAATATACACTCCGTATACAATTTATATGAAAAAATAGCTCCGTGCACTACTTTGAAATAGTCAGGGCATTCAAAAGAAATAATCAGAAGGGGAGAAAAAAAAAATAAATAAAAAATTAAAAAAATAAAATTATATAAAAATTAAAATAATAACATAATTTTTTACGAAAATTAAAATTTTTGATTATCCTATTTTCTTAAAATAATTATAAATTAATTTACTACATATATGTAATATTAATAATTTATTTACATATCAATTTTCAGAAAATTCAACGCTCACCCATTTAACATTATAATTATTTTACATCAAATATTTATTTATCATGTAGATAATTATTTATTGATTATATAAAGAAAATTAAAATTTTCATCAACGTATATTTTTAATGAAAAAAAAAAAAAATAAATAAAAAAAAAAAAAATTTTATAATTACATCAAGTAATTAATTATTGTATGCATATAAAAATCATATTATAAATAATTAATAACATGTGAAAATCAAAAGTTTATCTGTATAAAATTGAATATTATATACTTTAAAGAGTTATACAAATTGACAAGAATAAAATTAATTTACACTTTGATATTATACTTCAAGTGTGTATGTAAAAACTTTGTTATTTACATTGAAAAGTTTTATCAAAATCTTCATGAATTCGAATTATCACATACGAAAATTTATCTTATGAATTCACATATCACAAAGTGTGACTGTATCACATATTATGTGATTACTCTCAAATTACAATAAATTAAATAAAAAATTTAAAGAAAAAAAAAGAAAAATAAATAAATAAATAAATAAAAATAATAATTAATATCTATCCATCTCTTCCTATTTATAATTTTATATTTCAATATATCAATATATATTTTATATCAATCTAATTTTTCAACTTCAATATAACATATAATATTTCATTTTTACATTCTTCTACATGAGTATATATAATATGTATTTGTGTTTACATTGTGTAAATAACAAACTATAATAGTGAGAAATGAAGTAACCGATAAACACATAAAAATGTATTAAAGGTAAGAAAAAAAAAAAAATAATAATAATAATAATAATAAATAAATAAACAAATAAATAAAATAAGATGAAAAAAAAAAAAAAAAAAAAAAAAAACCGTCGAATGAAAATGAAAATAATATGCTCTGGGTGGCCCACATTACTCACGATGTATTTTAACTGGGTCAATGGGTGAGACTCACCCCTCGCTCGTCACTGTGTTACGGTGTACGGTGAACTACTGATGGCGCGGGCGCACAATACGATACGTATGACTACTTACTCAGGCGCATCGAAGGTGAAGCTCGACTTACACACACGCACACACACACACACAGAGCTACATATACACTGTAATTTCATCATTGTGTCTATTTGCATGAATTTCATACAGCAGATTACAAACCAATACTACTGAAAAAAAGGAGAAAAAGAAGAAAAGAAAAAGAAAAAAAAAAAAAAAAAAAAACACCTACATACGACTAAAAGTGAAATCCAATCGCTGAAATAATTGATATAAATATGAGAAATAAAAATTAATATTTATTAAATTTTCATCAAACAGTTATTTTTTTTTTCTTTCGTATATATATATTTTATACGAATAAATAAAAACATTTTGATATATATATATATTTTTTTTTATATTCATCTATTCCTTTTCATTATCATTATTATTATTATTTAATGTTTTTTTTTTTTATTTTTCTTGTTATTTGTGTGAGTTTGTATATAATAGAGGTGCAATAAATTGCTGCATAGTTGGAAGATAAAGAATTGAAAGAAAAAAAAAAAAAAAAAAAAAAAAAAACATGACAAGCGACGACACATCAGAGGGAGATATTTCTACTCGCGTTGACTCTATATATGCGTGTGTATATGTTTATCTTGTACTGTGTTATTTATTTGAAAGCTTTTTTTTTTCACTTTTGAGAGAGAGAGAGAGAGAGAGAAATATATATATTAGTCTCTCTTTCTTTATATTTTTACCTTTACTTTCTCACCCTTCACGCGTTCTACATTTTGCCAATGCTGGCTCGTCATCAAGTGGCATTATCTTTATTAAATGTTCTCTCTTTTTCAGGACATAGTCATCATTTGCCTGTATCTTTTGTTCTCTGTTCTTTTATAAAATTGCTATGAAAATATTCACGTCTTTCCATCACATATCTTATATATATTTATAGAGATAAATATTATATAAGTTTTAAGAATCGTAAAATAAAATTTTGTTCTTCTATATTTCATCGTAATTTTTATGTCACTCATACATTTCATATCAACAAAAAAAAAAAAAAATAAAATTTTTCTTTCCTTTTTCTTTTGAAGACAAAAATAAAGGAAAAATCCATAAAATATTACGGATATACTAAATTCTTAACATTTGCTTGTTCGCTCTTTCAATGTATCAACGAGAATAGCAAAACAAGAAAAAAAAAAAAAATGAAAGTAAAACGGTTAAACTTGTTTTTACGGGTGACATTGGATTAAATGAATAAAGAGAAAAAAAAAAAAATAATAATATAAAATCGAAGAGTCTGATTTTCTTTGATTTGTTTTTTTTTTTTTTTTTTTTTTTTTTTCGTGTCACACTCGTATATTTTTACCGTGTTCAATCTGTTATTGAGCATTCCTGGATTAAAGGACATGACGTAAATGCAGTACCATCAATAAAAAGAGAAAATAAAAGAAATTTTGTAAAATAAACAAAATTTTAAATATATTTTTCTATTTGTTTCTATAACATTACGAATATATAAACACGAGATCTCTATCTCTCTCTCTAAACAAAAAAATATATTTTCATAAATATTAAATTTTTATTTATTTTTTTTATGTACTCACTCACTCACTCACTGTTAACGTATATTCATTCGTATAATAAAGGCGCAACAGTTTTCCGAACCGTAACCGTGAAAAATTATCTGATTGAACAATAAACAACAGAGCGACGCATACGTTTGTTTGTATACAGTTCAAAAATATTTTCATGCAAATAAATAAAAATTATTAATACATTGTCACAATAACTATTATATATTATCAAAATATTATTAATTAATTTTATATTTATACAAATATATATGTGAAAATAATAGTAATAATAATAATATAAAAATTGTATAATACAGAAACAAAAGTCGGTTTAGTACAAGAAATTCAATGGAATCACCAACCTGTTACTTTTCCTCTTCAACACCGGATGACTGTGTCCGTATACGTGTTTGGATAGAGAAGAGAAAAAAAATAATAATAATAATAATAATAATAATAAATAAATAAATAGATAAATAAATAAATGAATAAATAATAAAAATTAAAGTTCTTATGTGTCCTTGTTAATTTTTATTTTTAACTTGTCACACTTTGTTATTAGCCCGTTGAAACCGATTGTATACTATTATTAATTATATTTTATTTTTCACTTATATTTATTATAAATAATTAATTTTATTATAAATTAAATTTTTTTTTATTAAATTATCACAAATAAAATATAATAATAAATATTTAAAATTTAATTAATTATTATAAATAATTATAATAAATATTTATGTACGTGTGATAAATAAATTTACGATAATAATAGTGAGTAAAATCAAGAAATGCGTACGGGCTGTCTGCCCGACTTACACTGCCCGGGATCGCAGAGTCTCCCACTACGCGCTCGCCTCTATACATTCCATCTCCACAATGTCCAATCGCTAGTGTGGGGGCTACCCCCACCTGCCACGCCGTCCCACTGCTCTAGTCCGAGCCTACTATTGCGCGGCAACAGTCGACGTGCGAGAAAGAGGAGATAGGCGTGCGAGTGTATAATGAAAAGAGAGCCGAATAGTCATGTGTAGTGCGCACAATCGAGTGGGAGGCCGAGGGTATAAAGTCTCGTGAGCACTCATTGTATACACAGTTGAGCGGAGAACATAGATCGTGTATGTATATTTATAGACATGCATTTAACCAACTAGGACCCTCTACAAAGGATAAAAAATAAAAATATAATAAAAAATAATGATAATAAAAAATGAAAAAATAAAATAGAGAAGGACACAGAGAAAACGAAAGAGGTCACGGACTGGGTATTTTTTATTTTTTACTCTTACTATTTTCCCTTTTCATCTCCTGTGTATTGAAAGTATTTCATTTTTTTTTTTTTTTTTTTTTATATTATGAAACGTACACAGTCCGAAAAAGAAAAAAAAAATTCTTTTCATCCGATATTTTTACTATACATTATTTTTAATAAAAAATATGGAAATACGAAAATTGAAGGATATAGAGAATAATTCGTATATTAGTAGATGATTGATTTAATTACTCACCAAGTTGTGACAGGTTTCAATTGCTTTGATAACTTTATTAATTTTCGTATAACAATATATCGTGTTCAAACACGTTCTATCAACATTTATATACATATATATTTTCTATACTACGATTATTGCGAATAATGATTTATCCCCTCGATGATCGTGTCAGAGAAAATGTGATAAGGGACCGAATATTGTGACAGGCAACGAATGATATCTCGATAATACTAAGAAATTTTTTTTTTTTTTCTTCTCGGGCTTAAAAAAAAAAAAGTCAAATAAAACGTATGATATTCACTATAACGATAATTTATTCGAACGTCACGAAATAAAATAAAAGTGAATAATAATAATAATAATAACAAATATAAAAATTCAATGTACAAATGAAAATAGAGAAAAAAATAATAATTTCTTCTCGTACGTGTGGAAAAATGTTATTAATCCATAAATAAGCCAATATAGAGCGAGGAAAAAAAAAAAAAAAAAAGAAAAAATATAGATATAATATAAGAAATATAATGTAATATAATGGATAATTTTTAATTAAAAAAAAAATAATAATAATAAATAAAATATACAAAGTTATAATATATTACGAATTAGAAAATATACGCAAATGCAAAAATTCTTTGACTATTTACAAACTTTTACAATTTATTATACGTATGTGTGTAAGTAAATATAACTGTCTATAAACACCACAAACTCGAAAATTGTCAGAGGAAATTGAAGTAAAGACGCGATTATATATATATAAATACAGTGTTTTTCTTCCTATCTCATTCTCTCTCCTGTGTATGTTTATACATCATATTCTAACTGTGTTTTATTGTTTTGTATACAGCCAATTCAACCACAGTACTCTATCGTGAACGTTGTGTGCATCAAAGAGAAACGAGAAATTAAAAGTGAAAAAGATATGTATACACACGTTTATTTATTTAATACAATTAATTATGAAAATATAAGTAAATAAATTGCCATAGTTTCATTTATTATTGAAGAAATGACATTTTATATTTTATTTTTAATTTTCTTTTTACTCTAATTTTTTTATTTTTATTTTATCATCAATTCTAATTTAAAAAGGAAAATAGACAAAAACAATACACTATAATTTTATTCGGTGTATACTGATGACAAAAAAAAAATTCGTTTCGTGATTAAAGTATAAAAACAAAAAAAAAAAAAAAAAATAGATAAATAAATAAATAAATACAAAATAAAAATCTGTGGTCGAGATATACACGCAGATTATAAATTTTCACATGTGTACATATATAAATAAAGAAATTATGAGATAAAATTTTCTTATGGCGCGCATTCGTCTGCAAATAATTTTATATTCTTTTTCGGAAGTTTTCATTCTTTCGTATATCAAATTCATTCATTTCGCCGCTAATCAGTTTGTCGTTATTTTATTCCCATTTATAATTTCTTCTTTTTTTTTTTGTTTTTTTTTTTCTTAAATCATATCAGTAATTACATGAATTAAAATTTATTTGAGGGGAAAAAAAAAAAAAATTGAATAAAAGAAAAAAATCATTTTAATTTAATTATAATAGTAATAAATATTTTTTTTTTTTTTGTTTTTCTGTTTCTAAATTGGCATTTTGAATAATAAAAGTACACAGTACGTTAATATTCACTGTAATTTTCAAATATTTCAATACAAAATACTCACACACTGGTCCATCTTTTATTCATCTATTTTTTTATTTCCTGTACTCAAACACACACATACACACACAAATTATATATTACCTCTGTTCGTATATTTTTTTTATAAATCTCTCTCAAAAGCCATGGCCAATATCTATGATAATTTTTCATCGTATTTTGTTATACTTTTGCATCAATATAAAATACCCAAGTTAAAATACAAAAATATACAAGTAAAAAATATCGTCAGCTTTCACTCACTATTTTTTTTTTTTTTTTTTTTTTTCTTTTCCTATTTCACTCTTTTCACACTCATTTTCAATGTGCAGTTCTTATGTATGTAAATAAACGATAAAATACGTTATGTTCATAGTAAAAATAATAATTATAATTAAATAAATCAAGGGAATTGAAAATAATGATCGCTTATATATACAGTGTGTATACACATACAGAATAAACCCAGTGGACCAAACGCTGTCCGCTAATCTCATTCTGAGCCACACGTGCACGCGCTACCCTTTCCTTTTTCATCTCTCCCTCTTTCCCGCTCTTCTTCTCTCACTTCATATCTATATATGTATATATATATATGTCCAAATGTATATATATATATATGCTCTTGTTGACAATTTTGTTATCTTGATTATAAAGCACACGCGTACCACACTAAAGTTATATATTTCCATTGAACAAATGGAAATGTTACGAATTTTCGAATTAAACTAAAACTATCACAGTATTATATAAACCACATATATATATATATATAGAAATTAATATATTTTAATAGTATTCTAATAAAAATATGGTGACGTGTTAATTCAATGTAAAACCACGTGTATGAACTCACGTTTACATTCCCTTTTGTTTTTTTTTTGTTTATTATTATTATTATTATTATTATTTTCTATATATCCCTCATCAAGTTTTACACACGCATTCATTTATATATTTATATGTATATGTATATATATTTTCCCCTTTTTTTCTTCTTTTATTGCGATGATTTAATTAAATCAAATTGTATCTACACACACACACACACACATACTGTGTGTTTCATTTGTGGGTTGCAATCCCATTACAAAGTTCATTGACGAAAATTAAGTTAACGTCCACGACCATTTCAACGTTCAACTTATGGTGAATAAAAATATAAAGAAACTTTTTGGATACCCTATTCTATTATGGATTCTAATATTATTATTATTATTATTATTATTATTATTATTATTATATGAACACGATTCCGGAAGGAAATAGAAATATTTCATGGTTCATGTGTGTATATACATTTGTTGGTTTTTTTTTTTTTTTTTTTTTTGGACAATTGAAGGGGGTAGGTAAACTCGTTGAATTATTAAAGACGTAACGTTGAAGAACTTTTATATATAATAATGGACACATGAGAGCAGGTATGAGCACGGACATGTCGAGAGAAAAAAAAAAAAAAAAAAAAAAAAAAAAAAAAAAAAAAAAGTAAAATAGTACAAGTATTTTGCGAAAAATAGAAAGGGAAATCCAGTTTCCCATATAATTTTGTCCTCAATTTTATTATTATTATTTTTTGTTTGTTTTTTGTTTGTTTTTTTTTTTTTTTACTATTTCTCTTAATATTAATCACAAATTTTTTTTTTCTTGCACCAACCGAGTCTTTCATTTTCTCTGACATTCTCTCCCTTTCAAAACTTTTATTCATTTTTTTTTTTTTTTTTTTTTTTTCTCCTTTTTCTTCATGGTTCTTTCATTCTCACATCTTAATTCATATTTGTACACGTTATTTGGGTCACGTTATATATGACGTGCTTGATCAATTGTCAAGGTCATAGAGTCAACGTGGCATTGACGATAAGGGTATGTCATTTGAGTGAGCAATCAAAGTCTCTGGTATCAAGTGTAAAATTTCCCTCGTCGCATCAATTCAACCCGCTTATCACATTGATAAGTGTAAAGTAATATTTATACGTATATGAAATATATTCGATGTGGGATTTTGTGAGTGTGAGGATCGTGCTATTCAACAGTTGATCAAGAAAAAAAAAAAAAAAAAAAAAGAATAATAAATAATAATAATGAAAATAGAATCAATAAATATATGAAATGGGATGAAAGTAAGAAAAATTGGATTGAGTCGTTTGTAGTAATATTTCTTTCTTCTTTTTCATTTTTTTTTTTTTTTTTCTTTTTCTTCTTCTTCTTCAAGTAAACTAATATAACAGTTTTTATTTTGTATTTGACAATCTTGTACTATTTCGTACTCATGAAAATATGAAATAGAAATGGAAAAAAAGAAAAATATATATCCATATATAAATAAACCACCTCTACGTTATTCACCGAATACAAACGATGATATAAATCACCGTGCACAGGAGAAATTTCCATTTTTACGACTCACACTCGTGTGCAACCGTTTTCAGCTTATCATGAAACGAATAAGCCAAGGTGAAAAAAAAAAAAAAAAAAATTAAATAATAAAAATAATATCAAAACAGTAAGAAAAAGCAAAAAAAAAAAGAAAAAAAAAAAAACAAAGAAATTCCATAGAGAATTTGTTCACTTACGGTCAGGACAGAACGACAAATAAATGAGAGAAATTGAAAAAAAAAAAAAAAAACTATTGGATATAACGTTCAATTTAAAACTTTTTTTTTTTTATTCTAAACAAAAAAATATTTTTGCATCATCAAATTATTAAATATTAATTTATTTTCATGTCGATGTAATTTCCTCACTGGTATTCTCTTGGGTCTTCAGATGAAAAAAAAAAAAATAATAATAAATAAAAAAATAAAAAATACAGGAAACAAAAGAAAATAATCATAAACAAACACGAAAGAAGCAGCAAGGAAATACTTGTGTATTTCAATACCGTTCATTGTTATGACTTGGTCGATGGTACAACCGAAAAAAAAAAAAAAAAAAAAAAAAAAAAAAAAGAATAGAAAATAAACCAGTACAAAAAGTTCCATATTGAAATTTGGAAATATTTTTTTGTTTTGTTTTTATTTGTTATTATTTTTTTTTCTACTATACACGCACGAATAAACACTAATATAATTTTTATATAGGATAAAATTGAGTGAGTCGTTGAGCATTTTAGATAAGAAATAAAAGAAAAAATAAACAATAAATAAAAAAAAATAGAGACGTGGGAGTATATTCATGCAAATAATAATTTGGATACGATAATGAAAGTGTATAGATACAAGTGAGAATAATAAGTGAGATAAAATATTAAAGATATATAAATTTAGGTAGAAATTAATGCTAACGGCTACACACATTAACGAGTAATGATAATAGCTTTTGTCTATATACCACATTACGCTCCAATTATCAGCCACTACGAACATAATCCACGCATCGTCGAGCTTCAAACCATTGTGATTGTCCATCTATCTCTGTCTCCAATCTATCCACTGTCCTTTCTATGCTTGGAATTGATGGACCATATTGAAGCTTCTCGTATCCATTGAATTCTGTGTGGGACACTCGGTGGTGTCTATATGATCGATTTGAATCGCCATCATTCAATTATTTGTTCAATCACACATTATTAAAAGTGAACAGATACTATATATATATATATATCTGAATAACCGATAATTCACTATAGGGGTTGGTTAAATATGTTGATGATGGTGAATAGAATTATTTATAAATTGCATTTTCATCGTACTTTTGTGCAATATCATTTTTAATATATATATATATATATAATTTTTTTTCTTTATCATTGTTTATATTATTTTTATAATTAATTATATCGATATTTAATTTTTCATCTATCAGTTCTCTGTGGAGAAAGGAAAAAAAAAGTTGATTTGAGTGATTTATAATTATTTCACTGTGAAAAATATTAATATTATATAAGAAATATTACCTGGTAGATTTAAACTTTCGCGCAGTTCTACATTACAATATGGCGATTTATTCCAACGGGTGAGAGAGAGAGAGAGGGATGTATGTATTTTCGAGTTGGTTATCTACGTGGCGCTACTGTACGTTTTTTCAAACAAAAGTCTGTCGGATTGTTGCAACATGAATTTCGTGCTTTTTTTGTTTGTTCTCCGTAACTTTACTCTAGTGTTGGAAATGAAGATAATAATATTCAACTTATAATTTGTATTATCGAATACATGGTAGCAGTAAAAGTCAGATAATGCTAATGTTAAAGATTCGAGCGAAATTCGGTCAATACCAGGAGAATTTTGTACAACACCAATACTTAATTCATCTATCGTTGGAATTATGGGTATCGCTATATTTTTTATATTGTAAATAATTCCCATTTTCCTATCGGAATTTTATATTTTTAATATAAGATAATTATTACTGTGTAATTTATATATTGCAATTTATTCATTTGCATTGATGTTGGGAATATTTTTTCCCGCGGTTTTTTTGAAGAAAAAAAAAAATCTGATTGCGTGCGCAACTGCGCCGTGTGAACAATATGGCGTCTGAATTGAGTTTTTTTTATTTTCGCTGCGATTGTAGCGTTTGTAGGTTTTTTTTTATGTGTGGATCTTTTTTTTCATGCAAAGAGTTCGAGACAAATTTTTCAGCTCGAGTAGAAAAGGTAAGGATTATTGTGAATAATTGGTGTTTTTTCAACACTATATATAATTATGTTTTTCTTTTTCTTTTTTTTGCTGCAAAGGTAAGTTTTCAATATAATTATTTATATTACATTTTAACATAACCTTACTTTTATTGCAAAAAAATTTTTATTACCGCATATATTGTAATAATTGATTATAATTTTTCAGATATTTAAGCAATGGACCGCGAGGACATGCCAAAATTGAATCTCTCAAAAGACGCACCGAAATTATCAACATCTGATCTTTTTCACATTAAAAAAGCCGAACAATTAAATCTACAACGAGTTGTTCGCTTAAAGCAAACTAGAAAAAATAATTATATTACTGCTGGTATTTTAGGACTTACTGTTTTTTCAATATATATATACACGATTCGTGCAGTGAAACAAGAAAGCTTTTTAGATAATTTTGATGTGCCAGAGACCACATCGGACGAATCATAACATATATTTATTTAACGCTTGTTCGCAATATATTGAAAGATAATTATTTTATTTTGCCAAGATACAACTTGAATTGATTGTAAAATTGAATTATTGACGACAATTATAATCAAATAAATATGGTAAATGCAGTGAGATTGCCGCCACTTCCAACTGTAGCGGATTTATTAAAACTTTATCGGCTCAATGCAAGAAAACAATTGGCACAAAATTTTCTCCTAGATGAGAGGTTAACAAATAAAATTGTACGACAAGCCGCGAACTTGAAGAATTCTTATGTCGTAGAAGTGGGACCGGGTCCAGGTGGTTTAACACGTCCTATAATCAAAAGATTTCCAAAGAAAATAATTGTTGTGGAAAAGGACAAAAGATTTCAACCTACACTTGAAATGTTGGCGGAAGCTTATGCAACTGTAAATGGCAAAATGGATATTATATCAGATGATATATTAAGAATCAATTTAGCATCATTAGTTCCAGACACTGAAGCAAAAGAATGGACAGATAAATATCCAAATATTTATATTATTGGTAATCTTCCATTTAATGTTTCAACACCATTAATTATCCGATGGCTCAATGATATTTCAAAACATTCTGGATTATGGTCAATGGGTCGAGTACGAATGTGTTTGACATTTCAAAAAGAAGTAGCTGAACGTTTAGTCGCACCTCCATCAACAAGTCAACGATGCCGATTATCAGTAATGGCACAAGCATTTACACAACCACAATTACGTTTTGTAATTTCAGGCAAGGCTTTCATACCAAAGCCTGAAGTAGACGTAGGTGTTGTTACATTTGATCCTTTAATCCATCCATTAACACATCATGAATTTTCTCTTTTTGAAAAAATTACCAGACATGTTTTTTCATTTCGTCAAAAATATTCTTCTGCTTGCATAAAGTGAGTGTAAACCATTTATTTTTTATTGATAAAATTTATTTTACACTTTACTTCATTTTATATTATTTATTCTAGGACACTTTTCCCCCCGGAATATCAAAAAGATTTAACTCTAATGATGTTTAAACTTGCTGACTTGGATCCAACTACACGGCCATTTGAATTTAAAGTGGAAGATATTGATAGGCTTTGTTCAGCTTACAAATATCTCACTGAAAAACATCCTGAAATAATCAATTATAATTATCGTATGTCAAAAAAAGTTCTACCAAAAAGTTATACTAAAAGTGTTCGAGTATCGGACATAAATGTCAATACATCGATTCATGAGTCTTTCTCAGATATACAGGAACAACAGCCTGTACTTCAATTTAACAGTGATGAATGTAAATGTTGAATATTGCGGCACATTTATTATTTCTTCAAATTTAATTGTATTCACTAGTATTTTATTTTTGTTTTTTTTTTTTATTATATAGAATATACCACATATGCATTTGATTTCAATATGCGTGTAAATGTATTTACAGTGGCTTGATCACTTGAATAATAAAAATATAATATACAATTATTTTTTTGTTTTTGTTTCAATTACGTATATGTTGTTAATCTATTATATATGTGGAAAGAAAATACTGTATAGATTTTTAATAGAATGAATTGAAATTGAATTTTGTTTTTTGTTTTTTTGTTTTTTCTATTGCTCAAGTAATAGTGTGGCACGAATAAAATAAGAAGAGAAGAAATGAAAAATTGACAATATTCAGACGCAAATATGCGCGCTATTAACTATTTCACACAAATAAAATTGAATTATAAGTTTAATTTAGAACATTTGAAACAAACAAAAAAAAAAAAAATTTAATAAAACATTTGAAAATCCAAAACATCGATTGATATCACAGTTACTGAATTTTTCAAAAAAATGTTTAAAAAATTTTTTTGTTTTTTTTTTTTCTTTCATTTAAATAAGATCTAGCTCTACAGAAAATATATATATAAGACATAAATGTGTGTGGAGTTGTGCCATTATAAATTATTAATCACACACACGTTGAATGGTCAACTTATTCTCTCTTTTTTTTTTTTCTTTTTTTTTTTCTTTTTTAATATAATTATACGTAGACATTAATAGTCCTTACAAAAAATTATTTATTCCATTCATCATCGTTGAATAAATGTAAAATATTTTTCGTTCAATGTTTAAGTGAAGCGATATTTGGTTATCGTATTTTTTTTTTTTTTTTTTTTCTTCATTTTTAACTTCTTGCAACACCACATATCATTATATTAGGAAGTGCTCCACGACGTCTTCGCCAAGCGCCCAATGATTGTGCATGTGCCTGGAGTGTTCTACACCATCTCTTCGTTCTTGCGCCGTCTTCAGCCTTAAAAAAAAAAGAAAAAAAATAATAGCTGTTAAATAAAATATCCATATAAAGTATAAAATTGTATTTATAGTGTATATTACTTTGAATATAAAAGTCTCTTTTGACGAGAGTTCTTGTATTTCAAAATAATCTTCTAAATCTGTTTCACAGCAGACGATACATTTATCCAAGTATAGTGGCTCCTAAAAATATAAGAAAAAATTTAGACAAAAAAAAATTTCTATACAATATATAAATTAGTAATTTATTGTAAACTTACACGAAGTAGAGAATAGCGGCCAATTTTTTCTTTGACCAAAAGAAGTGTTGCTTCTTTAATTCCAATTTGTCTTGGAAAAAGAGAGTCATCATTCAAATCAAGAAACTCGGTATTTGACTGTAAATAAATAATTATAGATAAGATATTAAATACTTATATAGCTAATTAATATTACCTTTCCATTGGTAACGAGCATGGCAGTGACTGGAGCGAGTTTGACGGTTCTTCCTCGCCTCCAATTATTATCAGTTGGTTGAGCAACGAGAAGACGACCTTCTAAGACAAATCTTGCCTCTTCATGTGCCCATTCAAGAACCTCTACAGCCATCTGTAAATAAATTTATAGTTGAAAAAAAAAAAAAAAAAAAAAAAAACAAATCTCGCAATATGAGATAGAATTTAATTTAATATTATTACCTTTCTTAATTTAATGTTCACCATGTCCTGTTCACCATTGGACCTCCTACCATTTTGTATTATAGAAATTCTACGCCAAAGTTTTGTTGATGTAACGTCTTTGGCCTCCTAAAAATTATTTATAATAATAATAAATAATATATATTTATTAAATATCAAATAAGTTTTTTTTTTGTTTGTAAACAAAAAATAATTATACATACAGCATTCATGTGTTCTAAATGTAATTCAATGTTGGCTTGTGCCTGTTCCAGTCTCTTCCTCGCCTCCTGGACGTCCGATCGTACTGTGGGCGTTGCCTTGAGGAGACGAGCGAGCAACAATGGATACTTGGTCACTCTTTGTACGGGCACCATGAGAAATGAGTTAAGATTCATTCGTCGCAATACTGTATTTTCCATTTGCGAAACTTTGAGAAATATTCTAAGGAGTTCTTTTTCTTTTTCAAGATTTTGGAGTAATAAACTAGCGCCACCTTGACGCGTGCAATAACTCTCAAATGCATGAAGCATTCGTTCAGATTCAAGAAATAGTTTTCCAACATCAACAGCCACCAAATCTTCATCACCCGATTCCTGCTTAAACAAAATAAATAATAAATATAATTATTTATCATAATTATTAAATTGTCATTGAGGTATATTATTGTTGGTAACTTACTTGACTTAATTCTACGGCATCTTTTAATTTTTCAGCAAGTACTAAATTATGTTCCAATAATTCTTCGACATTGAGAAAAATTGATGATAATTGTTCCTGAGTTAAAAGACCAGCTCGAAGCATTGGTCGATGAAATTCTTCTAAAATAATTCTCAAATCTCTACCGTATTTTTGTTCAGTCTCGACAATTTCAGTTATAATTTCTTTTCTCTCAGCCCGTTTTTTTGAACACTTACGGCATACAAACGGTGCATAAACAACACCACTGAAACAAAAATATATTTAAGTAATTGCAATTTTGATTTTGTGGAAAAATTTATTAACTATACTTTCAAATACATATGAATGAAAGTGAACTATATATTTATATACTTTCACGACTAGTTTTGGATATTTATCATTTAACATTTTATAATGATAAATATTCTCATTTTACAAGTATAATCATAAATACATAAAAAAAAAAAAATATATATGAAATATTTATTTTTATTATTTATTTATTTATTTTAATCATTTGATTTTTTTTTTTTTTTTTTTTTATTAATTTTATCATAGAGTTATATATACGTGTGATTGCCAATTCCCAGAGGCAAAATATATTTTCACGATATACTTTCACCTACTATCAATTCAGTTTGTCGCCAAAGAGCGAAAGCGTTTGTATTATCGAATACTCGATTTAATTTCAACCTCGTCGAGCATACACACTCCATGTCGCGAATAATTAAACAGCCACTGATAAATGTCTGTTGGTATTTGTATAGAGAAAAGAAATCAATTGAAATAATATGACAAAAAGAAAATAATAATTATAATAATAATAAATAAATACTGATATTTGCCAAAGGGGATAAAATTTTACAACGATTTGCATATTGATAAAATGCACCTCGATTTTTACGCTCACCCTCTTTCTGCACTAACCTTTCTACCGTAAATATGAAAGTAAACCGGAAAAGTCTGATAAAATAATTGGAATAATAAAATCCGGTCATGTTTTTAATCAAATTAAATGACTTTGCTTAATTCATCAATATTCGATTGTGGACCACAGTCACAGCTTGATCTATTGATTTTATTGTTTTTTTTTTTTTTTCAAATACAATTTTGAAAGTTTAATCGTGTTCTTTAAATATCTAAACATGATCGATATTTTCATAAGAATTTCATCATATGAGAGATTAATTTTTTATTGTTAGATAAAAATTTTTATTGTGAGATTTAATATTTGGAGATTAATCACACATCAATTTGACAGTAAATTTGTATAATATAAGTAAAGTACAATAGTATGCAAACTCATATCTGTAAAAAGGAAAATAGGGAAAACAAATAAATTGATAAAATGTTACTCAGTCGTGGGATGTATTCAAGAGTGAAAAGAAAAAAAAAAAAAAAAAGAGATTAATCTTTTGTAAGATTGTATGCATGAATGAATTTATATACCTGTCGGTGATTAGAGGATCCAAACGTTGCTCGCAATCCTCACAGAGTTTCGCATCGCCGGATATGACCTGTGGGATTCCATTGAGGAGACTGCCCGGACCGGAGGAGGTGGAAGAAGTGTTTCCGGCTCGCCAGCGTCTTGCCACGCCGCGGCTACTGCTCGCTTGACTGCTCTCCGATCCAACGCCACTGTCAGTTCTCTCAATGTCTACTGTCCGTGTCTTGATGTTAAAAAGAACAAATACAATTATTATTATTTTTTTTTTTTATCATCTCTCTATACTAAAAGTTTCTCTTTTTTTGTTTTTTTTTTTTTTTTTTTCATTTAATTTTTTCTATTCAATTGTTTGAAATTTTTATTGTAAAGAAGATATTTAGATTTACCTTTGATGTTTCTGTTGATGTAGTTAAAATAATGTTACACTCCTCACTGCTATCGGAAACGTTAGAAATTTGAGAACTCTTTGAACTCAAATCGCCCATGCTGGTTTCCTTTTGTTCATACAATGCTTCTAAATCACCCTCAGTATCTTCATCTTCAACTTCATCATCTTCCTCTACTTCATCCTCTTCTACAGCCACTGGTGGTTCTTTTGAATCCATTAAAAAATTAAGAAGTTCGAATTTTTTCGAAAGATTATTCCCACTGTCAGTTGATACAGATGATGATTTTGTTTTTTTATTAAAAAATTCTTCTGGACTCTTTGACAAATATGAATCAACATTGAGATCCTCGGTATTAGTTTTTTTGAATAAATCCTCCGATAAATATGAACCTAAATATTGTCCGGCATTAACTTTTTTATAATAAGATTCTTTGTACTCTTCGGGAAAATAAATTCTGTCTTTGATATAATCCTCAGTGGGTGGTGGACTTAATGGTAGTGGTGGTGGTTCATCTGGTATCTCTTCATAAATTGGCTCTTTAATGACTTCATATGGATTTTCCTCGAGAAATAAATTGGTCGTGATAAAATCCATGTCTGAATTTAGACTTGATGATTGTAAAAATGTTGTATCAGTTTCTACAGTTGGTTCACCACTTTCTTCGTACTCTTTACTCTTTAACAAACTATGTTTGAGAATTCGTAATATTGCCTCACCACTACTCTCATCTAAAATTTCACCATTCTCTCTTGCTTTTCGTAGTGAATCCTCAAGTAATTTAGATATTAATGATTCTTTGGACAAATTCGACCATCGATTTTTCTGTTCAGCTTTAGTAAGACAATCCTGATTATATCCAGTGTCATTACATTTTTTATTTTTTTCATCAATTATTTTTTCAGATTTTTTCAATTCACTGTTGCTAAATGAAATATTTATATCATTCTCAATATCATTGTATTTATATTTTTCATCACGTGTTGACTCTAATACAATATTTGATTTATAATTTTCCAATATCACTAGTGTTCGATTTTCCATTGAATTTTGAATCTTTGGTGGACTTGTTGAGTTTACAGAAATTACAGTTGGATTACACACACTGTCTTCTCCACCTACACTAATTGTTACTTTATTGTCATTCGTGTTGACATCAGTTTCACCACTTTGATCGCCATTAATTAGAATTGATGTTCGTCGGGAACCTATTGGAGCTTCATTGCCACTTATTTGAAGACGATGAATTAACGGTGAAGCCATTGGTGATACTGTAATTTTACATACATTACTTTTAGGACGAGACGATAAAATTTCTACTCGTGATGAAAGTCCAGAATTTATTTCCGTTGAGTTCCGTTGACTTTGCAATATCTCCAATGTATTTCCATGATTTTTATCACTCTGTTCGGGCATTATAATAACATGATTAAATGGCCCTGGATCACTCACACGTTCCCTCATCAGGTGCTTTGGTTTTCCGGGTGGTGGAGACCAACTCGTTGGTCTCATTCGTCTAAATTCAATTGAACTTGATGGCGATAAATTGGATGTCAATTGAATTTTTTCTGGTGGTGATTCGGCTTCTTTTTCTATCAATTCTGATGATTTTTTTGGCATTACCTCTTTTATTTCATTTAAATTTAATATTGATGATTTTTTCCCATCAATTATTATATTATCATTGTTTAGTATTTTTATTTCAGAAATATCATCACTATTTTTTGATAAATCCTCTGGAATGTCTTCTTTGGTGTGACGACGTAGACTTAAACGCATAGTGTCTAAATATTTTACACTGCCCGCTGATATTTCTGGTTTTGCAATAGACTGGTCACTCTGGCTTCGTGTCAAACACGATCGACGACTTGTGTCTACGAATAAAAATAAAATAAAAGGTAAGAATACAAGGAAAAAAAAAAAAAAAAAAAAAAAAAACTACGGAAAAACTAATCCTAATAAACATTCCAAACATATTAATTTATGTAGATGCATACAAAAAAATAATGGTCTACTTATGATCACAGAATTATTATTACTCTTTATTTATTTATGCATTTATTTTTCTACGTCTTTAACACTTGGTCTCTCTGAACTCCCATGCTTCAATGAGAAAATTGACAGCGAGCGGAAACCACAATTGCCATAAAAGTATCACAAAAAAAAAAAAAAAAAAAAAAAATCAAAAAAAAAAAAAATTAAATAATCACATTGCAGTACGCAGAATTTTATTATTATTACTATTTTTTTATTTTCTGGCAAATTTGTCAGACTAAGTACCGGACAATTGTTCAGTATCATAATAATTCTCATTATATTTTTTTAACATCTATTAAATCGACATTAGAAAGGTTGTGTCCCAGTTTTTTTTTTTAGTTTATGCCTAATATGAATGACTAAAAGCGACGTAACTGACACGGTGATAATCGTAGTGGGCCTACTTGACTAGTAATATATTTATATATATATATATATATATATATATATGAGGTCTGCTCTCACAAGCATCGAAATGAAACGATATCTTCCACCTGACATTAATTTCCCCAGAGATTTCCGGACAACGGGACTCTTTACAGCTAACGGGCTTCGCCCTCCCTAGAATAAAGAAGAAAAGAAAAGAAAAGAAAAAAAAAAATGTAAAGACAAAGAGAAAGAGACTAAATGGATTATCTACTTGAGATCAGTTACACGTTGTATTTTTTGATGAAAATAAAAGGATAATGTAACAAGTATGCATTGGAGAAAGTGTACCAGTGGGGGCTCTAGGTTGATTTGTTGCACGATCGTGCAATTTATCCATTCTCTTCTACTTTAATTCAACTGTTTCCTTTCGTAATCCATGAAAAACTACATGACAATCATCACAATAAATTTGTGATTAATTTATTCTCTCATATATATATATATATCAATAAAATATTGCATATGAATTCTAAATTCTTGTAAAAATATAATTGGAAAAAAGAAACACAGTGACACTTGATTAATCTTTGTATAATTCAACTACTGTGAGGCTTACGAAGAAGGAAAAAAAATATATATATTCAAGTTACATGCGTGTGTAGTTCATAAATTATTTCAAATAAGTGTGTGCATACACATACATTATGTTGAAAAAAAAAAAAAAAAAAAAATTCTTTGCATTTAATAGCCATGTATCTATCAATATTTATCAGCCAATTATATTTACTTTATTGAATAATTAAAATCACTTTGTATTTTTTATATATAAACTCAAGTGGCAGTTTTTTTTTTATAAGATATTTGCGATATAAATATATATTTAATATATTTTATTTATATGCAACACTTTACGTTTAGAGTTTCAATTGAAGATGTGTCCATGTGGTTATCTAATCTTGGCACGCGGGACAACAGGAAACACAAGTCCGCCGGAAGTGCTACTGACTTTCTTTGCTTTTTATTTATTAATTTTTTTCTTCTTCTTCTTCTTCTTTATTCTAATGTACCACCCAATGTACTATGAGCAGGATTTAAATCAATATTCGTATTTACAATTGGTATAAATTTCAAATCCTAGTCGTGTATGTGTATAAATACAATGAAAAAATAAGTATAGCAGGGAGTGAGGGTGTGTCACAAACAGAAAAGCGCAATGTATAAGACGTTCGTGTAATTTCTTAGGTTTCTTCTCTTCCTGATTGTTTATACACATTGATATTCACGATGTGTATTTACGATAAATGTACTCGGTGTACCATATAAGGGAACAACGCGCCATTGTCCAAGATCGATTCGTGCCTTTCCCACGCGTCCACTTTCATTCGATCTTCATGTTCTCTTCCATTCGCCGCCTTTCCATTTCATTTGTACTCCTTCATTCGTATTTTATTTTATATCAAAATAAGAAAATGAATATTTTCGATATTGGAATTTAAAATTGGAGTGTTAGAAATATATTTATTATTATTATTATTATTATTATTATAGGTTAATTGTCAATATAATGTGTCAGAATATCCTGTATGAAAAATAGCTCGGGACCGTTACAAGCGCCATTTAATCTGGCTTTCAAAGTATTTGTGAGCTGTTGTCCTTGATTGCAATTCTTGCTATGTGAATTTTTTCATTGAGTTCAAGGATATATAGGCCGGTGAATTGTAAACTCCTGTTAATGTTAACAGACTATTAATCCATTTTGACATTATCACATGCAGCCAACGCATTATAAATACTCACTAGTTTATTTAAATGATTATAAATAAATTATTGAGAGTGATGAAAAAAAAAAAAAAAAAATGAAGGGGAGGACTGTGTGCGTATGTGAATTAATTTATATAAAATTGATATCTTATTTGTTAGTGAAAGGTACTTACCATCAGCCTTGAAAATCAACTCCTTGTCGTCACTACCATTATCGACTAGTTGATCCTTGAGCTCCTCGATCTCAATTTCTAGATGAGTTTCGTCTTCGGGTCTCACTTGAATTACATCATCAATTTTTATATCATTCAATGATGTATTCAATGATAAAACTTCAACTTGCACATTTTTATTATTTTGTTTCTCAATATTTTCAGCACTTTTTTTATTTCTCACTGGTACTTCTGGCCTTTTGATAGTTCTATTCACTTTTCTATCGATTGTTTGAAAGGTTTTGAATTCCGGAATGATTCTGGTTTCATGAATTGGCGATGAATTAATTATTCGTGATCTGTCCGATCGTTTGGGTTCTTTTATATTGGGAATTGTAATAAAACGTGGACGATCTTGATTGGGTTCCGCAATTGGAATAATTGGCTCTTCTATTTCATCATCTTGATTATTACAATTATTTACTGAACCTCGGACAATACGTTTAGAAATATTTATAATTTCATTGGTTTTTTCCGGGGAAAATATAACATTATTTATATTAAATGAAACATTTTTACGTATACCATCAGATTTACCACGTTTGAGAATGCTTTTAACAATAATTTTTGTTTCTTTAGGACGTCTCGGTGGTCTCTTAGGCGATACCTTTGGAATTGGAATTCTCGTGACAAGAACATCCTCTTCATCTGACACTTCACGTGGTTCATTGAAGACACGTATTCTCTGTCCACCAATTGCCGCTACTGCACTTCTATTTGGAACACGCTCAATGGATTTTACTTTCGACGGATCAAAAAGACTTGACAACGGTACGTCTTCTAATTCCAATGCATTATCGGACAAATCATCACTCAAATCATCTTCGTCCTTGGTCGCGTGTTTTTTAACGAGTAAATAAGGATTAACATTGCATTCGAGAATACTTTTTCGTGAATCTGTAGCATTGGAAGATGTTGCGGTACAAATTATATTGTTATCTTCATCGTTTCTTCGTGATGTCTCGATTGATCTTTTTGGCATTGTCCCTGATGACTCTTGCCAACTTTTTATTTTCTTCGGTACTCTTGTTACTCGGCCAATTGTCACAGTTCTCGTTTCCTCATTGGCATTATCCTTCAACCAATCGTCACTAGTATTTGAATATGAATTTCTACTGATAGTTTCTTCATTGCAATCCACTTCAGTATCGAACCATTCGGAACGTGAAACACCATCATTACTTAATTTTCTTTCTTTTGTATTTCTAACGACACTTTGACTTCTAGTGTCGCGTTGATTTGATTGACGATGCGGTGAAATACTTCGGGCACGTGAACGTGGCTCTACTAAACGACTTCGACGCATTAAATCATAAGGATCGTCCGCTGATGATCTTAATACACCTGAAATATTACATAAAGAAGCAAAATAAATATATATATATATAAATGTAAGAGAGTAATTTTCAATAATTATTGTATGAAAAAAAAAATTTCAATTGTATGAATTAATTTTTTTTTTTACCAGCCAAACTGGGTCGAGCCCGCGCAGAACTTCCTGCAATTCGACAAGTGCCACCAAGTGGAAGTCCAGCAAGTCGATGACCACCACATTTGCGACAATTTCCAAGTTTTCTCGTTGTACCACTGAGAAATTCTGGACAAGAACAAACAACGAGAATCGATGCACCTGGTGGAGGTGGTGGTGTTGGTGTTAAGAAACCACGGGGTTCCAGACCAGAGCGCGACGCTCTCACAGTACCATAAAGCCATGGTTCACCGTAAAGCATTTGACGAGATAATGTACTGCCACCGCTTATTGTCCCCCATCCACTGGTGTCGTCTGATGTCTGGCTCTGGCGTGATAAACCCAATCGCACGCTCCATGACTTTTTACCTTTACTCAACGTCTCGTAATTCTACAAATAAATTAATAAGTTTTTTTTTTTTTTTTTTTTTCTTTATGTATTCATTTATATTTTTTTAATGATATTCATAATGATATTCAAATGTAATAATTTATTTCACCTGATTGCGAAGGTGAAGAGAAATAATGAAATAATTAAATGTGAAACTCTCACTTCCTTATACAAAAATATCATATCCAAATATAAATGTACAGTCCTAATAATTCATAATCCAAAGTTCTTATTAACAGTTGTCTCAACATCATGATGTGAATTGAACGTGTAAACGTGAGAGAGTTATGCGTATTCAAATTTTTAAATTATTTTTCTCGCTATTGCATTTTCTTCCGCTGTCTTGAAAATTCTTTTAGATGTTATTTTTAGATGGACATGGACTCTCGTGCGACCTGAAAGACCTCAACAAGAGAAGCCACGAGTCTCCCATGCAAGTCCATCATTACGAGAAACGGTCTCGTATATAGTATATTTCTTTGCTGTCGCTCGTTTCGTTTTTCTTCCCTGACTTTCGAGAGTTTGTATCGCTTCTTCTACCAACCCATCTCGTGTACCCTGTCACGGTGGAGAAGATACATGGCCACCGATAACATGACGATTTCTTCCGTAAATCGCGTAAGACTCGCATTATATTTGCCAAAAGGAGGCAAAGAAACTGAGAACGACAGAGAGAAGCTTAAAGTGAAAGGAAAGCGATTCAATTCTTTTCTTAAATTTTTTTTTTTTTCTTGCCTCAATCTTCATCTTTCTTTGATTTGTTTTTCATTTCAAGTGAAATCGATTCTTGTTCATACATATAAAAAATTATAAGTTATAAATGTCTTGGTATTTATTATGCATTTATACATTTTCATATCAAAAACACGAGAAAAAAAAACAATTCATTGATAGACTCATAATTTTATAAATAATACGGAAAACGTGACTATCAATTGCAATTGTATCTTTTATTTATTTCAATTTATATTATAAAAATCTGACAGATAATTATTATTTTCCCTTTGTTGGTATTTTTTTTTTTTTTTTTTTTTTTTTTTTTTTTTTTTTGTACAACGTTAAAGGAAATGTTGAAATTAATTAATTACAAAAGAAAAAAAATATATCTAGTCATGATAATCATTATTAATTATTACATATGTAATCGAATTATTTTTTTGTTTTTTTTGTTTTATTCATATTTAGATCAATTACGCGAGTCTACAATTTTTACTAGCACTTGAAGAATGTCCACATTGGTGTTGCCATCGTCGCGTAACGGCGCGCTCCACACCTGCATTATGTGTTGGCAGGTGTTGCGATCGTTTACCCAACGGACATCGAACTCTGGATATAACATCAAACAACATCATGGTACGTACACATGACACTTGAGAAAACTCAACATATATTATATTATATTATATTATATATATATATATCGCAGTCCAAGTAAAAATATTTGACCTAATTATATATAAAAATGAAACATGAAATTAACATGTGTGCATAAGATAAAAATTAATTTCTCTCCACTTTTCTCTTTACAGAAAAATATTCAGTAGCCTCTTCTATAAAACACGTGATGACATGAGAAGAAAAAAAAAAAAAAAAAGAAGAAAATAATTGTACATTGTATAAACCAATGATGACTTTCACGAGTATACAATTGAAATAAAATTAACATATTCCTCGGTAAGTACAAACAAATGTTGTTGAAAATATGCAACAATTGATATACCAAGAAGTAATATTATTATTCATTGAAAGGGATGAATAAATGAATAAATAAATAAATATATAAATATATAAATATATAAATGGAGTAAAGTGTGAGGATATTTTTCGTTTCCAACCATTTAACTGGAAGAGTGTGAAGTTGTGCAAGTGCGACGATCCTCATCTCAATATATTTTTCTACTGCACACGTGTTAATCGTGAAACCGGAAGCATAGAGAGACCGCCCATTGTCCCAAGTTATACGTGTAAACAATTCGCGCACAGGTGAGATAAATATATAGCTAATTCACAGTTCTGCGAAAGTTATATATTTATATATATATATATATATATATATTTATTTTTCTTATGCTACTCCTAGACTCTTCTCTCTCCAACGTACTCAGAAAATGCATTTTATACATATCAAGCTTCTTGCTATGATGAAGATGAAGACAAGAGAAAGCGACTAAATTCCAGAAGGTAAAAATAACTTTATTTCACAATTTTTTTTCACTCGAATTTTTTTTTTCTTCTCTTGTTAATTTCATATCTTTTTCGTGTTTATAGGTACTTACGTATATAAATATTTTGTTTGTTCTCTTCCTATTTGCGTACAAAATAAAAAACACATTTATAGATATTTTTGTGTATACACAGCAGAATAAAATAAATCAGATTTATCGTTGCTTAGAGGGGGAGAAAAATCCCCATTTTCATCTAATTAATACTCTTGTGAATATCCATTTTACTTAATTCACAATTCACCAATCTCATTGCACTACAGTATTTTCCAGGGTGTATATCAGTTTCATTGGACATCCGAATGATGGTCAGCAGTAATGAGTGTAGCATCGTGAATGTTCATATATGATGGTATACATCTGTCGCATCAATGTATATGTAATATACATATTGAAAAGAAATACACACATTCATGGAATAGGATAAGATGATGGTTTCCTTGACTTTATATATTGTGAGCAACTTGCTGATTACGCAGAACATATTAAAACGTTACGAGCATCATTATGAGCGTGTTAGCTTCACATTAGTTGTATTTATTTCGCAGGACGATACCCATGAGACGAGGAGGATAAGAGTGTACGCAATGAATAAAGAGTATTATATTTGTAAGAGTTAAGTCGACGATGGGGAAATAATGCGGAAGTAACTAAAACTCAACGACGAAACTGACTACCTAATGACCCATGATTAAGACTATGATAGTATCATAAATATATATATAATAGATGATTTGTGAGGTCGATGCTATTTATCATTGAGAAATATGGCCTTGTACATTTTATTATCGTCGGAAATATTTAATTAATGATAATGTAATTATAAGGTAGACAAAAAAAAAAAAATTTTAAAAAAAAAAGTGTAAGGGAAAAATATTTATTCGTTTATGATTTTTTAAAATTCAAAACTTGTTCAATATAATATTTTTTTTCTTTTTTTTTCCTCATAAAAATTAAATAAAATTCATTTGAATTAATGTACAATAGTTATAACTAATGAAAATTATCTCAAGAGTGTCATATTATCGTCAATTCTCACACAATTCACAAAAGGGTCACGGTAGTTGAATCTTACACGTTGTTTTTATTCTTCGTGTGTTTGTGTGTGTGTATGTATGTATATATATACATGAGGTTGTTGCATAACGTCGTCAGTGCACAACGTAACTTATGCTGTAAAAAAAGAAAAAAAGAAAAAATATCGGCCTCATATATACTTTTAACATATTTCTATCTCCATACTCACGGTGTGATATTCTCGCCTTTTTGCATGCAAGCCGGGCATTCAACCGATAATCTACGATATTTTTTCATCCTATCTAGCCCCTCCCCCTGTCTCTACTGCCGTGTCCCAATCAATATCTAGTCAATATAATGAAAAAGAAATATATATATATATATATATCTTTTTTTTTTTCTCTCAGTAATTCTATGTTTGTATTAATGTAAATATATATATATATTTTTTTTGTTTTTTTTCCATTTTTTGGTTTGTCACGTTTTATTTAAAAATAATAAAATGATGACGATGACTTCCGCATAATGGCGTACGCCCGCGCAAAAATATTAATATCTAAGTCGTGATTCGTCTGGCGCCGGTGTCATAATAGTGTGCACACACACACACACACATTTGTTAACTGGTTTTTATATAACTATACGTATACATTTACAAATTGCGCGCGCAAATCACCCAGCAACGGGATTAAGTTTATTCACCGGTGGACATGAAGAGGTAATACAAGGATTTGTTTCATGTTGTTTTGAGAAACGATGCATTTTCCTGGTTTATTTATTATTTTATTATTTTATTATTTTATATCTTTCTTTTTATTTTCTTATTTTGATTTGATTTCATTTCATTTCATTTTAATTTCATGATATTATACCACGTAGTACAAAATGGAGGATGTCTGATGAGAATATTATATATATCGAAACTTGGGTGTATTGCCAAAGAAATACTCACGGATCAGGTAACAAAAAAATAAATAAATAAATAATGATAATACGGTCAACATGTCAACAATGTCCTTCACGTATTGTTCCAATTTCAGAGTTTATACGTATTAAAACCTGTTTATATCTCATTAAAAAGTAATGTAATACAAAAACGTCCGACAATATGACAATGTTATATACAAATTTTTTTTTTATGTACATAAACACTTGGGTGCGTTTATTAGTCGACTTGATTTTTTTGTTTTGTTGATTTATATATATATATATATATATGTGTGTGTGGCGAATCCACTTTCATTTTCAACATTATCATCGTACGCATAACAAATTATTGGAGAGCAACAAAAATACTCGGTGTTGTATATATCCGTGCGAATTTTCAATGTAGAAAGGCGAATAGAAACTAAAAGTTACATATAAAATACGTGAATTTTCACAATAATGTTTTATCAAATAAAAATAAAAATAAGATTATAAGAAATTGAGTAAACAGTTGAATTAAGAGAATACAAAATAAATGTTTTTATGCAAAATATATATGAAATAAAGTAAATAATAGTTAGATTGAATTGATTGCTTGTTAATACATTCAGTTATATTATGTAATTCAATTCCGGCGTACCAATTAATCGCTCGAGATAATTGTGGAGCATAACGAGTTCTGCGCTTTCACATTGAAAATTAAAGTCTCCCACGCATATATAAGTTTCGCAAATTTATAATATACAAAGATACAATATAATGAATATTTATAATATACAGTGACTTATATTTATTCATTTATTTATGTATATATACCTTTATAGGTGGGGGTGTTGTGGAATTTGGGCTCATGCCCTGTTGGATATATCGTTTTGGACTAAGCATCGCAGTGGGCGCTCCGAGGCCAGCCGGCCCAACGGCGACACTCGTCATGGTCATTCCCGCACACTCTTGGACTTGGTGTCTTTGTTAATCTCCTGCCATACAATTCAGGACATTTACTTGCCTCCTGCACGCGAGAAAATGACACGCGGCCAATCATTCTCGACGTAACTTCTGCAAAAAATAAATAACGAAGAAAAATTAATAAATAATGATAACTAACATTATAAATTATTAAAAGGTAATTAATTTTTATTACATTTAATAATTATTAATAAATATATAATCTTTTATTTATTTATTTATTTATTTATTTATTTTTCTTATATAATTATATAGAGGATGAAAGAGCATTTTTTGAATTTATTTATTCTCAATATTGTACGTGGATGATGTCTTTATTTTTTTGACTTTCGTAAAAACCAGTAGCAATGAAATTGCATCATTTTACAATAAACGCACGCAATTTTTTATTCGACATCCCAAGATTCAAAGTAGAGGGAGAAGGAGAAGGAGAAGAAGAAGGAGAGGGACCGAGAGGAATTGAAAGAAATAGCTCTGGTAATCGAAATTATTGCGCAATATTGTTGAGTTTTGTGGCGCCTGTGATTTGAAATATTTTTGGGCATAGTATGCATAATATACGAGAGAAAGTCAACCACATTAGACCTACCAAGAAGTCTTAACAAATATAAATAGTATATTTGTCAACAATCCAATCTCTCTCTATCCACTCTCAATAAAGGTGAGAAAAAAAAAAAAATAAATAAATAAATGGTTTGTATAATTGCGGACGTAATACAGGAGAAACCTTAACAACAGGAAACAACAGCCCAAGTGTGTTTTACAACAACATATGACATTCGCTTATATGATCACTCACGTGTTCGTACGTGTTAATCATTGATTATGAGCTCTGATGCTCCAAAGATGACATTCAATTGCCGGATGTTTGTTATGACAAGTTCACAACTCATCAATCAAAAGATTTTAATCGGTATCAATAGATTTCTTTTTTTTTTTTGTTTTTTTTGTTTTTTTTTTCTTTCGATAAATACGAATATATAATCAAATATTTAAATATTATTTTGTAGTTAGAATTTTATTGATGTAAAAAAAAAAAATGAAAATAAAAAAAATTCTAATTTTCTTTCATGCATTTATCAAGTGTGTCATTTTTTTTTTATTTATTCAACTTTCCATTTAACATGGTGCCACTAATGAATGTATTGAATTGATTGATCTGTCAATGAGAAAAATTCCACATAAGATAAATGCATAAATTGTAATGATTACACACGTTCCAGACATTAATTCGGCATACCATTAATAGAATTACCTTTTTTTTTATTTTTATTTTTTTTTTTTATTATGATTGTCGATTTTAATCTATACTTAATTTAATAATAATTATTCTTTAAAATGTTGTTAATTATTTTTTATAAAATTTATCGATGGAATGAAATAGTACGTATTTTTTATTTTAGGACATTAACCCCAGGGGTGGAGTTGAAACTATCAAGTATTATGCACATACGGTACACACACACACACACTCCCATATATCTATGTAACAAACTCGTTTCTGTTTGCAATGAGGGGTTAGTAATCTTTAAGACGAACGAACTTTATGCGGGCAGAATAGCGTTCCAGAAATACAAACTGCATACAGTCTACCATTGAAGCCGTCTTAGCTAAGTTTTGCACAAGCCTTGGATATAAAACCCGTTCTTGGCTAAAGATGGCCGTGGCTTATGTCGACCTCGGCAAAGAATACGACCACGACGACGACAACGACGACATCATCATCATCATCATCATGAACAACAACAACGTGATATCAACTATGGTTAAAGCACCTAGAAATAAAACCACCGACCACACACATATCCTTTTTCCATCTGACCATTTCGCAAGGTAATTCAACTATTTTATTTATTTTACAACACTTTAAAACCTTTTTTTTTTTTTGTTATTCACTTTTTTTTTTTTTTTTTTTTTTTCGTATTTAGTGAAGTCGTTGGACAAAAAAAATTGGACAGACCAAAATCGTAGACTTTCTACACTTGCGTGATTCAACAATAGTTATATACATTTAATAAAAAGACCTTGGTATAAATTTCATGTCAAAGACCGTTGGAGCGATGAATTTACGACAACGAATATGATTATTATACAACATATAAAGCTAAAAAATATATAATGGTACGAGTGATAAAAAGAAAAAGGTGTTAGTTGCCGAAAGTTTATGCACTAATATATCACACACTTGTGTGTATACCCGTACGAATACGAAAAATTTATAATGATATAGAGATTACATACTTATTGCTCATATATACACCAAATACAGTTAACCACTCACATTGTCATGTCTGGGGACACAGTGTTTGAATTTTTCCTGGCACTTCTTGGCCTGCATTTCAACTAACTACATTTATTTTCTGATGAAAAAGACCAATGGAACAGACGAAAGAAAAATATTTACATGGGCATTCACCTGGAGTAGCTGTAACGTATGTATCAAGGTCGAAAAGACAGAGTCTAATATTTTAAAAAAAGTTAGACGAGGGGTCATATTAATACGTGTATCTGGTTAACAACAATATAAATTTCTTATCGAAAGGTGTCAAAAAAAGGCGGAGCGACATAATAATAATAATAATAATAATAATAAGTTGATGGACAGAGAGACAAAGTGAAACATGGTGGCATAAACATCGATTGGCCTCTCAATTCAACACTCAGAGGCCTCAACCGACCTGTTAACGGTTCTTCCACCGAACGGTTATCGTTTATAAACGAATGACAGAAGACAGAATAAGCTCAAGCAAGCAATCAACCGCGTCAGATGTCGTCGAAAGTTTATAATTGATACGCCTTACAGTTTACCTCATTCGATAATAATTGACAACAGAGTTCAAGTTGAAAGAAATTATATCTAAATAAATGGAGCTCATATAGATATAATATTTATTTATTATTATTCTTTTTTTTTTTCTTTTTCATCATTTCTTTTCTGATTCAGGCAGTAACAAGAGACGTGTTTATGTAGAAACGAAAGAAAAAAATATATAATAATAATAATAATAATAATGACAGATATCAAATGTTTGACTAGAAATAAAATGATGAATAAAAAAAAAAAAAAGTCGTAAAGAAAAAGAAATAAAGAATGATTATATGACATGGACGGGGCAAGCGGTCTGGCCACGACCCACTTACTACTACTCTATCTTGTATCTGATCACTTTCCTACTGCTATACAGTATATTAGGGGAATCGAGGGACAGGTATCTGAATGTATCCATCCTAGGTCAGTGCGTATACTACAAATATTCTCATATCTTTATACACATCCATTCTCATCGTCTATTTTTTTTTTTTTTTTTTATTATTATTCGCAGTCTCAATATAAATGTGTGTCTGTGAGTCTTTATAAACATCAAGGAAAAAAAAATACCAGGAAAATTGTCTGATGATTCGTCTGTGATAATTCTTATAGATATACAAATATATGGAGGTACTCGGTCCCAAGGGTCATCGACGTTTTCAATAAATTTGGATTTCGCAATCATATGAATAGTCACAGTCGGTGTGGTTGGTACAATCGAAGATACTGAAACAATTGTATTCAAGATAACCTGAATTTCGAACGCTGAAGAAATGCGTCGCTTCACTAATTTTTTTTTTTTTTTTTTTTCTCCAATCAACAATGTAAAATAAGATGAAGTATGTAAGTACATTTTTTTGTTTACATCATTTTACTGACACTAAATTGCTGCATTGTATTATTAATTTTAAAAAAAAAAAATTTTTTTCCCTCTTTTTCTTCTCTCAGGTGAATGTAAAAGATAATGGTGAATTGAATGGAGTAAAGTGTGCAATGGGCGCGTCCCACCCACAATCTAGGCGAACTGCTTTCATCCTAATCATGAAAGTGGACTCTCCACACTGTGCATAAGATGGTTACAGACTTTTTGATCATAAATATTGGTTGCTCCAAGGTATCTCCTTTCTAATAAACTTTAATCGTTATGACGATTATACTTGACTTACAGTGGCTACATAATTCACCACATTTATTAGACACATAAATATAATAATAATTATATTTGAAGGACGAGTAATTTTTGAAAGTTTTGTATTATGTGTATATACATATATATATATATTTGAAGAAGGGAATTATAGTGCGTAGGAGGTGTGGCAATTTAATTGAACGTTGATTCGACACTCGATAACCTGCAAACAAGCGGACACGCTCGTAGGTCTTGGCGAAAGTTTTGCACTGGCATTGACTGAAGCGAGAGAAGAGTTAAATTATGCATGTGTATATGAACATACATATGTATATATATATATCTTTAGATGTTGTGTTTATAAATGCAGTGGGTACGAGTGAAAATTCTTTGGAAACGGGAGCAACTTGTCTCACGCCCAAACAGTCATGAAATCGATCGACCGTATCATACCAAATGATATTTATAATAATTCCGACTTTTATAACATGGCGATAATATTATTAATCAATAATCGAAATTGAAAGAAAAAAAAAAAAAAAAAAAAAAACTTGCCATAGTATGAGCTTAACGATTTATTCATGCAATTTAATTTAATTTTTTATATATATATTTATTGAATTTTTATCTTCGCATAATTTCTCCAACTGGATGATAAGCAAATGTATGTAATAAATTATATTTTGATAAAAATATCATTAACGATCAATGTGCGTATGCATGGGGTCTGATCTACAGAGATCAATAGCATGTAGAGCAAAGTTAAATTAATCAGATGCAAATATAATGTAAATTGGTGTCTCTCGTGCGTTAAAGGAGTAGAAATGTGACGACGTATTAAGCGATTGACTCTCTATATCTATCTACTTATTTATCATTTTATTTCTTACATGGAGCATGTCAATTTTTCACAACGTGTACTTTCAAGTAATTTTTTTTTTTTTTTTCTTTTTTTTCTTTGCTCAATATCAGAAGGAAAATATTTCAACGAAGCCGTCGTTTATTTAGATTCTCGCAAAAGACACGTTTGCAAATAATTCCGTATAACAATTCAAGTGTTTCATTACACATGCGCAAAACAATACGTATGTTAAGAGTATCCAATGACAAATATCAAATGAAAATATTTTTAAAAAAATTTTTAACTTTTTTTTTTTTGTTTTTTTTTTTTTTTGTTTCATTGTTATATATTTAACATTGTAAAGACACACAATCATTCGATACATCAACAATAATCACTGGTGTATGGCAGTGAACAAAATTGCACATATGAAATATCATTCAACAAAAGTTTATTGTGAAATATGTATAGATCATATGTGTATTATAATAACTACATCCCCAGTTCGTCAACACCATACAAAATTTCATAATAATACGCGTCGTACCGCGACGTCTGTATTTATACCATTCAGTATAGAAATATATTTTTCACTTTTTTTTTTTTTTTTCTTTTTTTTTTTTTTCAATATTCCATTGCACGCAAATACATTGTGCAATATATATCGTGAATAGATCTCTGAATTTTTATATTATTAATGCAATTTACAGGATGTGAATCTCCTCTGGTACTTCAGTCTTACGAAAAAAAAAAAAAAAAAGAAGAATAATAAAAAAGAAAATGAAAGAGAAAAAAATCCGCACCTACATATCAAAACATCGATCTGTAATTTTAATTTTTCACACTTATCCATCCTATATCACAGCAATCTTTATGTATTTATTTATTTATTTATTTATTTATTTATTTATTTATTTATTTATTTATTTATTTATTTATTTATTTATTTATATTTTTTTAATATAATTATTTGCGTAATGATGAATTGAATTTTGTTGTATTCACCAAAGCAATAATAATTTATATTGAAATAAATTTTTTTTTTTTTAACAAATTTGAATGAATTTTCGATGTGGATATATAATGAACAATTTTTTTTTTTTTTTTTCTAATTCACCATCCTCAATATTTATGAATATATGTATTACATAATATACAGTAATAGTTGATTGTGGTTACGATGGTAGTAATGAACGAAAAAAAAAAAAATTTCTCCCTCTTTGTATATTTTGTCTCATTGAATTATGCAATATCCCACAAATAGATATATCCCTGCGCACCAGGGATCATATAATTAATGCCATCCAGAATATAATACCGACGTCTATGATTTATTTCGTTCTCTTTTACGCAATAGCGCAGTATTTATTATTGTATATATATATAATATTTATAAACGCACGACCACAGTAGATATCCCTCATATAAAGTCTTGAAGAAAAATATATAAATAATAAAAAAATAAATAACAACAACAACAACGTAGATAAAATTGAAAATAGTGTCTTGGTTGAATATCTCTCTTATCCGTCCGGCTGCGTAACGGAAATCGGACTGGTTCCCATGCAGAAGGAATTTCTTTGGATAGCTACTGCTATATATCAAGTATATATTTCGTTGAGCTCAGTAACGGAAATTGTCTCGAGTTCCCAAGCAAATATTCATGACAAATCATTTTCTGGAAAAATTCGCAATGCATTTAACAATCTCATATATACTTTTTTTTTTTTCTTCCTTCTTTATTCAATCGAATACAAAATATTAAATATAAAATATAAAATATAAAATACAAGGACAATTGAATTTATTAAATATCAATAAATAATATAACAATGAAAAAATTAATTATATCATTGAATATTGTTTATTATTTTTATTGAATACCGTGTGAAAAAAAATTTATACATAACAAATTGACGTGGTATTATTTTTTTTTTTTTTTTTTTTTTTTTTTATCATAAATTTTCTATTGTACACAGTATATAAATATAATATATACGTGTTAGAACGTTAATAGTTTTTAAAGAGAGTTGTCGAATGAGCAATTGTTCACGCTCCGTTTACCTCAGGTCAACCTGATACGACTCGTAAAAACGCCCGTCAGCGCGACATTTAATCTTATCGTGGACCGGAAGTAATAATTGCTATTAGCATAAAGTAATATAATAAGTTGATACAAAATTTTCATTGAACTTTCATTGCAATATTGTCATACCTCACACACACACACACATACACACATACACATGATTGAGATCCATGCGGTTGCATTCTACCCGTGTCAATATGATAGATAAAGAATAAAAATTGTAGTGTATTGAAAAGTTGGCCAGAGCAATTAAATACTACGTGTCAGATAGTGGAAAGCGTATGCTTACGCATCAACAAGACGCAGGCATACTTTTTATGTGTGTTATTGAATGCATAAATGCTGCGTTGCGTGAATTCATCTTCAATATCAGTATAAATAATATAATTTTTTTTTTTTTTTTTTTTTTTTAGTGTCCCCTTACTTTTTCTCAAATGAATCAATAAAAATAAATAAAATGAATATATAAAAAGACAGGAAGAAAAATGATAAATATTTATCTAATTTTATTTATTTATTTATTTATTTATTTATCTTTAATTTATAATGATATGCATTTATAATCTAAAATGAAGAAATTTTTTTTTTTTTTTTTTCAGATTTATTTCAAAATACGATTGAATATTGTAATATAGAGGAAGAGAAAGAGAGAGACATTGAGATTGAGATTGAGAGACGCGGCCATTTTGAAAGGCTTGCTCTCTGGTAGGCAGAAATATATTGAGCAACGCAAGCGCACACAGTCTCGCAGATTGTATTGGCGAATGTAATTAAATTAATCGGCAAACAAAAATGCTTTTATAATGATGCCACAAGTGATATACGATGAACAAATAAATAAATAAAGTGAATAATAAATGCTCCACCCACTGCCATATTCGTGCATTAGTTTGATCTAGAAATAAATTCTAGGAGAAAATGATGGAGAAAAAAAAAAAAAAAAAAAAAAAAAAGTTAATAACTAAAGAGAAAATAAAGATCAAACGAATCATTTGTATCATTATATACATAATTTTTATATACACGATGTAGTGAAAGAGAATCAATTCATGATGAATAGCCGGGTAATTTATGCGTGCATATCAAATTATATGTAGGTTATGTTGCCGCTTAGTAATCAACAACAGAATTGAAACAATAAGACGGTATATCTACAAAGAGATTAATAAAAGTCATATAAAAATTACATCATAATGTCCTATACATTGAATTAATTAATAAAAGTTAAAATATTTTTTGTAATAAATTAAAAATAAAATTGAAAAAAAAAAAAAAAAAATACAAAAAATACAAAAATTAATTAATTAATTCAATTTACAATTTATAATTTGTGATATATGGTGAATTAGTAAAGTATTTAGTTGGTAATCAATGTAGGAGTGAGGAAAAATATAAGAAGAGAAAAAGAGAAAGATTATAAAATATATATATAGTAGAGAAGGAATTGCAAAGGTCGGCTCCATAGCAAGAATTCGAACCGGTCGATAATTATTTTTCCAATTTTTTTTTTTTTTTTGTTATTTTTTTTTTCCCTGAGACCGGTTGACTTTAGTATATATCTGTTTCGTTCTCCCCGAAGGGGATTTTTGCTTTACCAACGGGGTCACCATTTAATTTATTGGCGTTATTCATTTACAAATTGGCCATCCGATTAAAAAATAATTTTTTTTTTTTTTTTTTTTTTGTTTAAACAGAGAAAAAGAAAAATCTCCTATTTACCTACTCATAAATACAATGAATTTATTTATTACTTCAATTAACAAACACCTGACATATTATATAATTATATATTTAATTTTCGTGTCAATTGTACAAGCTCATACGACTTTTAAATGACCTTTTTCCGTGTATAGTTGTGTCGCGATATGTCGATGAGCGTTCCATTTACGGATTGGAATTGAGAGAGTTGGCTGCTGATGAACTTGGTGTGTTTGTACGTATATATATATATATGCGTGTGTAAATACGTATAGTAGGATTGGTTGACTCTTTGCGATTCAACGCAGGGGCCGAGAAAGAGAGACGCACAACCGTTAGCCTGATTGAGAGAGTCTCTCAACCGGGTATTTGTGGCATTACATATACGCCCAAGTGCTTGACTGTATTATAAACCGTGAAATTCTCATGGATTAACAAATAAAAAAAAAAAAAAAAAAAAAAAACACCAGCAATGAATGCAAGTTGGGAATCACTGATCATGTTACGCCATGGGCGTTAAGTGTGTCAATAGGAGAGCAAATGGCCGAATGCTCTGGACAAAACGGGGCCGCCACAAATCATCCACATATATGTGTATTTTATTATTATTATTTATTTATTTATTTTTATTTTTTTCTTTATCTCACCTTTTTTTATTTATTATTATTATTTTTACATGATTGATTTTCAGTATCGATCCAATCTATTTTTGCTTCTATTTTATTCTATCATTTTTTTAATCTGATATTTATTATTTATTTGTTTAATATTAATATTGATAATACCATTTTAATTTCTGAATAACAAAAAAAAAAATAATAATAATAAAAAATGAAACAAAAAATATTATTGAATATAAATATAGGGATATTTATATGTGTAAATTAAATTTGAATTTTTTTTGTAGTGGTGATAAAGACCTGGTGTATTTGTCGTGACTTGTTCAAACCTTCGGACAAGTGACCTTAACAGACAGAGAGTGGAACCAACTCATCTATTATTACATGTAGTTTAATGCTTAGTAGTTTATATACAAGTATAGTTAACATTAGTATCCTTGTGGTGCATCGGAGCACAAAAGGTTAGTGGGTTTCGGGTTGCGCAAAAATCATTTCTCTTTATGTACGTACACGTTGAAGGTTTTTATTTCTTTCCTTTTATTTTTTATTTTTTATTTATTATATATATATATATATATTTTTTTTTTTTATATGGATAAAATTGAATTTTTAAATGGGAAATAAAATAAAAATTGTTGAGAATTATTATATTCAGTTGGAATATTTTACTCGAGCACAATGTGAATTGTAGAATTGACATGAAACAATCAAACACACCAATGTATTTTGAATGTGCTACTTCCTATCTTCACTTTATCATCGAGTATTACAGAAGCAGTAGAGTCTTCTTCTTTTTTTTTCCTTCTTCTTCTTCTTCTTCTTCTTCTTCTTTTTTATCCTCTTTACTTCTGTCTCTCTTATCCTTCCGAGCAATATTTTACTTCACTTCGTGGAATCGTATTTTGCTTCCTGCTTCGACACTCAACAACAACGTATAAACTCGTCTCTATCACACAATATTTCCCCCAACTTTATTTTTACTGTTTCGCTTGTACCATTTTCCTATTATTCATTTATCCTTGAAACATATACACATATATATAAAAGTATTTTTATAAAATTTTATACTTCTCACTGATGCATTCTTTATTGCCCAACACATCTAAAAAAATTCTTACACAATTATTATATTATTCTTATTATTTTTTTTTCATTTTCATTTTTTTTTTTTTTTAAATTTTTTTCTATTGATAAAAGACAATAATAAATATTGATGTTTGTGGTATTGTAAAAAATATTTTTTCCAGAAATTTTCCAATTTTTCTCTCATTTTTTTTTTTTTTATATACACCAATAATTTTCATTATTGAGTTATATTTATTTATTTATTTATTTATTTATTATTTTTACGAAAGCCAGACAATAATAGAGGCATAATTCAAGGTTAATTTCATTTGTATATCCTCAGGCAAACATTTGACCGTCATTAATTCCCAGTCGATCGGTAATGACAGGGTCACGATATACATATATATGTGTATATAAAAATGATAAGTGGTGAGTGAGAGAGGTGGTTGCAAAAATTTCGTGGGTCCAAAATGTGCGTGGCCTGTTTATGTATAAATACAATATTAAAACTGGTTTTTATTATTTATTCATTTTTTTTCTTATGTTTTTTTTTTTTTGTTTTTTCATATGGAAGATGAGAATACAGAGGACAAAAGAATCCTGAAGCTAAATGAATAAAAAGAAAAAAATTTGTTTATTTTCTCGTATATCAAAAAAAAAAAAAAAAAAAATGAAATAAATAAAAATAACACGATAATATTTTTTACAAATATAAAAATTATTTTTATTTGAATAGCGTGATAGTGATTTTTTTTTTTTTTTTTTTTTTTTTTTTTTATATCTCAATATTTATTTTGTATACGAGGTAAAAGATAATAAATTAATTTATAATGTGTAGTATATATATCAAGTTTAATTTATATAAGTAACAATATCGTAGTTGTTTACTTTCTACGAGGACAATCGTTTGGCGTTTTCTCGCAAGGCTTCACCCACCGATGCTTTCACGATTGTCTTCACTATTTTTTTTTTTTTTTTGTTCTCATGCTCCTGAATTTTCCAACTTGTATATATATATATATAATTTACATATATTACACCTTGGCCTTTCTCTCTCTCTCTATATATATATACATCTATATCTATATCTATCTCTTCTTCATTCATAAATATCAAACAAAACACTTTTTATTTCTCTTCCTGCACTTAACCCAAAAAAAATTTTTGAATGTGCACACTCTTTCCACTTCCGATCGTTATCATTTATTCATGAACCATCAGCATTAAGTCAAATAAAATTCACTCTGGCCTCGTGTGTGTGTGTGTGAGAATATATTTATCCATATACTGCTCAATTGAATTTTTACAGAGTATTCGCAAACAGCGAAATCGCCCAATTATATTGCGTACATCCGCAACTGAGGCGAAAGTGGATCCATGTGGAATAATATACATATACATCTGTTATTTTATTTTATTTTTCCTTCCCTTTCAATTCTTTATTGCATTGAGACCACAAGAAACTCGTCAGTATAAAAGTCGTGAATTTTACACTAATCACAAAACTCTTCTTTTTTTCCATCAGTTGAATTACGGAAAAAATTCAATTGATGTTTTTTTTTATTTTGTTTTCATGTAATTATTTATATTTTCATTATTTATCTGATTATTATTACTGCAATAAATCATAAAATATAAATTGGTTTATGTATGTATATGTGTATGTATGTGTTTGTATATATAAAATTGTAATTTTGGTATTGCACTTTATACAAAATGCAATTGTGGCAGACGCGTCTAGAGGTAGAACCGCAGAGTCCATTGGTGTAAATGCGATAGTGTATATTGTGGTTGGGGAGAAGAAAAATTTTTTTTTTGTTTTTTTTCAAAAAATATGAATAAATAAAAGCCAGAGTCCAGAGTTTGTTGAGTGTGTATATATGAAGGAGAGAAAAATCATGAAAAAAAAAAAAAAAATATATATATATATATATATCATAATAATAATATAAAATTAAAAACACAAAAATGGACATTGAAACTTGAATAGAAGTCATATCAAGTCTCGGTCTCTTTAGCCACAAACTTTTTTTATTCCACTAGTGGTACATCAGTGACTTGAAATTCTTCCTCGCTGTATTACATCCGCGTCTCGTTTGTGGTTAAACACTCGACAATTCACGTATAATTATAATTAAAAAAATATACATATATATATTTATTTATTATATTTACACGTGGCTCTGTTCACATATCAAATATATTTATTGCACATTTAATCATTTAATTATTGTCACGTTCAATAATTATTTATATCGTGATTACGTGATAATCATATTTGCCTATAAATATGTAAAAAAAAATTTATATATATATATATATATTCATTCGATAATTCGATTCTTAGTCAATAATATTTATCGATTGACATCACTCAAATATTAATAATTGATTATTCATAATCAATTATATATATATTTTTGTTATTATATTATTTGTCATCCAGTGTCATCTTCACTGACCTTTACGATAAAACAAAGAAAAGAAGAAAAAAAAAAAAATTCATCTAATCACATCAATCAATTTAAATATTATTTACAATTTTTCCATCGTGATTTTATTTTCTTGAAAAAAAAAAAAAAAAGAAAAAAAAATTTCCTCAGTTTTTTTTTATTTATTTTTCTTTTTTTTATTATTTGCATTCTCGTGAATATATTGAAGTGGTGGAGGAGAATTAAATAATTACGAGGACAAGTACGTGATGGGTAGAAATTAGATTTGAACTCAACCGTTATAAAGTGAAGAGGGAGAAAAATTTAATGGTACACGCGCGGGATAAATGTTCCGTGGCTGAGGAAATGCGGCCACCTGTTCTCGCTCAAACTTCCCTTACTTCACAATCTTCGTGTGCTTTCCATCATCATTTTCTTATTTATTATTATTTATTTTTATCACGAGCATATATATATTTTTTGTTTTTTTTTAGATACACGAGACTGTAATATATATCTTGCTCATAAACTTTATTCGTAATATAATTAAAGTTTGAGATCAATATTTATCTCGTGCTTATATATAAGAAAAATTATAATAAAAATATATATTTCATGAAATAATATTGCAAGAGGATTGAGAATTTACGTGAGAATAGTTTGAATAATCAGCCATCCATAAACTCAACAAAGCGCCACGGTATCATTCTCTTGAAAAATACAGAAAATTAAAATTTATTCGACCGATAATAATTAAAAAATTATTATTATTTTTTTCTTTCTATTTAGAAATGCACACAATTAAATTTATTTATGTAACATTAATTATTATTATTTTTTTTTTTTGTGTGTGTGAGAGTGACATTAAAAATTGGGTAAAGACATTTTTCATGTCTTTAAATGTCTTAAAATGATGAAACATTTATGTATATTTTTCACTTTTTTTTTTTTTTTTTAGTTTTGAATTAATTTTCTCATATCAAGTGAGAAGTAATGAATTACATAGATAGTGTCTTAATGCGCGTGGGATAACTGTGATTACGACAAAATACCACGAGAATATATAGACAAGAAAAAAACCAAAAAAAAAAAATGATAATAATAAAAACGGGATTTTGTATTTATATATAATATAATTACATGTGGGTTGTAATGGATTTTACGAGAAAATGAAAGCTCATAAAGAATTGCAGAATAGGCAATGTTTTTTTTTTTTTTTGGTTTCTGAAAATTTTTTTTTTTTTTAAATTAATTTTTTTATTTTGCATCATTACTATTTTATTTTCGTAATCACATTATACCCATGTGTGTAATATATGACAGAAGTATTTCAATTTACAGTTGTTTTTGCTTTTGTTTTTTTTGTTTTTTTGTTTTTTTTTTTTTTTTTTGAGTTCATAATTAAAGAAGTCGGTCGTGAAGAAGAGAAAAAAAAAAAAAAATATGAATCTAAAAATTTTTTTATCTTTAGTCGAATGGAAAAAAATATATAAATTTGTAAGTGAATAAATAAATAATAATGCAAAACAAATGAGAAAAATTATAAGAAAATACAAATCTTACCTCACGATGACTTTCTAATCCATCTAGAGTATCCAGAATTTCACGTGACACTTTTTCAAAATTTAATTTATCATAGACAAAAAAAAAAAAAAAAATTGGAAATTTTTTCTTTTTTTTTTTTTTTCTTACAATATCATAAATCATACAATTACTATTAACACGATTGAATTTTTAACGCACTTTTTATTGGCACTTTACTATCTTTTCTCACTCGTCACCAAGAAAAATATAAAGAAAAAAAAAAAAAAAAAGAAAAAACCACCATCAATTTATAATTTCTTTTTTATTCATATTTTTTATATCTTTCGCGAAAATTCGCGTTTATCGGCACAGTCATACGTCTCATTCAGTCCGGAAAAAACAAAAAAATACAAAAAAACAAAAAATTTATTTACAAGTCCCAAATATTTGTAAATAAAAAATAATCAACCAAAAAATTTTCCACTTTGTGCATATCAATTGTATTTATCCACGAGAACCATACGAGTCGAGTACCGTCGACGAAGTGAGAGGTTTTAGCAGCACTCGTGAGTGAGCCAGTGACGTCATCTACGAACTCCTCGTTTACCATTCCACGGTGTACAGTAGATAGTCTTCCTGCAGTGAGAAAGGTGCCTCGTCTCTTCGACCAATGTGTCCCCCACCACAACCACCACCACCACCACTACACTACACTACTGCCATTTCTCCATTTATATTACTCTTTTTTTTGTTTTTTTTTTTTTTTTTTTTTTCTCTCCTACAATCAAATTCATTTACAAATATATACACACACACACATTTCGTCTATTGGCTCATCATCCCCTTTACACCCGTACAATTTTAAATCAATTTAGAGAAAAAAAAAAAAAAAAAAAAAAATATTTATATGTATCCAACAATTTTTATGTTATCGACAAAAAATTGGTTAACAAGAAAAGAAAAAAAATTCAACTGATGATTACAGAATGTAAGATATTTTTTTGCATTTTTATTTATTTATTTATTTATTCTTTTTTTTTTTTTTTTTTTGCCATGAAAGGGGGATGGTTAATAGTGTTGATTATACAGATGGAATTTTCTTGGTATGTGAGATTGTATATAGTGCACAAGAGATGAGTCGTTTACAACCTCAAGTCGCGTGCATTACGTTGTTCCTCTGTGAAGCCAGTGAGTTAGTGAATATACCCGAGAGAACACTTTCACGCTGAGGCCGCGCCAGTAAATATCATGGCCATATTTTCTATTCGCCTCCACCACCATCATCTCTCTCCTTCTTTTTATTCCTTTCATTCGCAAGCACACACACACACACACACACACACACATATAGAACAATCATAATTTTTTTGCTTGTCCTTTTTTTTTTTTTTTTTTTTTTATCTTTTGTCTTGTCCTCTTGTCCTATCGTTGTTCTCATATCTCATTTAATAATTTATTTCAAATTACATTCAACAAAAAAAATTTTCAAAAAAAAAAAAACAAAAAAATTAAATAAATAAATAAATAAATAAATAATAAGAGATACATGATATAAATATGTGAATAAATATTTATACATAATAAAAATAAATTATCATTTTCATCCCATTTTTCATCATTATTTTCAAAAAAAAAAAAAAAAAAAAAAAAAAAAAGTAATAATAATAATAATAAATAATAAATAATATTAATAAATAAATAAATAATAAAGAATGACATTTAACGTGTGAGCGATGTTTTAAAATGAGGCGGAATAAAATACATTCACTTTATCATATACTTTTTTTTTTTTTCAACTCCTTCCACACAACATTGGACTCCGCATTTTTGGAACGACATTTCCATAAAGAGCAAACACCGAGTATAAAACAGCCATTTATCTGTCCATCATTCTCCTCATTCCATATATGTGTGTGTGTTGGTGTGTGTGTGTGTGTGTGTGTGTGTGTGTGTGTGTGTGTGTGTGTGTGTGGATATATTATGTGCTCTGAATAATACTTAAGCACACTCTACACATAAATACCAATTTTACGCTTTATATATATTCAAAATTGAATATTTTTCTGCCTTTTTTCGACTGTAATACAACGCGCGCACACACACACACACGCAAACGTGTGGATGGAAAAAAAAAAAATAAATAAACAAATAAAATTTGAAATAAAAAAAAATATATACGTGACAAAGTGCAGCTTGATAAAATTTATACAGACTTTTTTGGTATTTTTGTTTTTTCATTTTTTATTGATTTTTTTTCCTCTTCTAATGATAAAAATGAAAATAATAAATAAATAAATAAAATGATTGATATACTCGATGTATGATCAGGATTTCGAAATAATTAGAATTTTCATAATAATAATGTAAAAGAAAAAAAAAATAAATAAATAAATATAATAATGAGAATTATGTCCGCCATATTCCGGAAGAAACTAAGAGCACAAGTGAGTGGGTGGATGGAGAGATAGAGAGGGGCAGATAGTGGTAGAGTAAGAAAAGTCGCGAGTAAAGATAGAGAATGTGATGTGGAAAAGGTCGTCGTGTATATACAAAACTGAAGGAAAAGGTCTGTTATGTACGTATATATAGATACACACATTCACAGACACATAACGTGTATTGTTACAAGAAAGACGATGAACAAAAAAAAAAAAAAAAAATACGCAAAGAGAGAGAGAGAGAGAGAGAGAAAAAAATGCACACGCATAAGAAAAAGGCCCATGATCTTGAGTTGTATACACCTGAAACTATAATCGTGTATGAACCGTGAGATATTTTCACATAATTAAAATAAATACAAGATAAAAATTAATACATCAGGAATGTATATTTGAAAAAATATAAAGATGAGAAAGATAGAAATATTTTATAGAGATAGAGAGAGAGAGATAGAGAGTGATATTTATATAAAAAATAGCGAATATTAATTAACAAATGTAATTAATGATTTCACCAGAATTCATTAATGTTTTTACTGTTTTTCAAATTGATAATGTGCTTTCGGTTTATTAAGAAAACAAAAAAAATTATATCTTCTTACATACACACGTGTATATAAATATAGAAATATATATATTTGTGCTAGTCATACTGGTATACAATATACGATATTATGTATTGATTGTTCAGGAAGAGAATGGTAAAGAAAAAAAAAAATAAAAAAAAAAAAAAAAAGATAATACAGAGCCGCTATGTTTATCCAATGATTCAAAGACGTGCTCGCGAGGTGGCATATTCAAATGTGTAGGTTGAAAATGACTATCTGTAAAGATTGTACTATACTTATATATTACATGCGTGTATATATACAATAAAAGGATTTTGCTTGAAATGAAAGAGGTGTGTCGAGTATGTTGGGGATATGTAATGAAACATTTTGATATTGCATGGAGAATGACATGGAGCAATGAAGAAGGAAAAAAATAAAAAATAAAAAAATAAAATTATTATTATTATTTTTTTTTTTTTTATTATTTAAATAAATAAATATAAATAGAAGAGAAAAAAACGAAGAAATTGGAAATATAATAAATGATAAATGTAAGAAATGTAATAATATTGAATTGGCGTGTATTTTTTATATTCATGACTGTGGACTACATAATAAAATGAAAATAGTGGGCGAAACATTTAACGGTACACGACAAAGTGTCCAGTCAACCTACTACAGTTATATATTTATATATAAATTCACAATTTTTCAATCAATATTTGCAATTACTGATATTTTATCCATGTCAAATGGAATATAGTCCATTGATCTTTGTATTTGATGGATTGATCATGCGAAAAATGTCTTTTGAAATGTATATTTCCGCATGACAACTCCTACACAATTGTTATTCTAGTTAATTCTAAAAAATAAATTAATAAATATGAAAAAAAAAATAATAATAATAATAATAATGACAATAATTAATTTTTTTTTTTATGTGTATATTAACAATTTCAGATATATAAATATATATAATTATTATTTTTAAATACAAAATATTGTATCACAGATATTTTTAATACTTTCTATATTTATATGCACACAGTTATCAAATACGATGCAATAAAATGCAATGAAATTTCACTTTGGATCGTGGTTCAAATGGCAAACGAAGAAATGATTCCGGGTTCATGAATACATCCATACATTTATACTCACGCGATTCACTTCACTCAATTTAATAATCAGGTAAGTATATAATTACTTGTGAACCATTTATTTTATGTATATGTGAAAAAATTAATAATCTTGGTACTGTTCGATAATAGTTTTAAATTGCATTCAATTGTGTGGTATATGTATGAGTGAGTGAGTGAGTAAGTGAGTGAGTGTGTGTATATATATATATATACACATTTTTTTTAAATTTCTTATACCAGTTATTTACTGCAATCATATACTCATTACATTTCAGTTTTATACGTTGGTATATTTTGTATTGCATAATCTGACGTTGAAGTATACGATCGTGGCCGAATAGTTTAATTTTTTTGTTTTGTTTTTTTTTTTTTTTTATTTATGCAATTTAAATAATAAACGGGAAATTTTCATGTAGAATTATTTAATAGACATAAATGATCACTAAGAGAAAAATAAATATGCATTTAATATATTTTATTATGCAAGTGAATTTATTTCGATAAATATTCTTTTATTCTCCTACTTTTCATTTGTTGGTATAAATATTATATACCAACAGTTGATATAGAAGAACTCTATAATATATATATATATATATATATATTTATATTTTTTTCTTTATGAATATACGGTCAATTGATATGAGGTATATTATTATTATCCAATGTTGTTAAGCAAACATTGCGGTGATACGATTGTGGATGTTGTAGAGAATGTATACGTAATTAATACTGAATAATTACAATTTATTGAGTCGATTTTTCAATGACCTTTTTTCAAAGGTTATTTATATATGATATATACACGGAATTAAATTAAATATCACCACTTCATTTAAAGGTCAAGCCCACTCGAATTCATATGAATTTTTTACTTATTTTAATTTTTTTCATTGATGTACGTACTTTAATCAAAAAAAAACAAAAAAAAAAAAACAAAAAGAGAGTTATAGAGATAACTTTATTTAAATTTTTCCATTAAATTTTTTTCACATCGACAAAAGTCCGTTCAGATTTTTGAAGAAACGCCTTTTAACTCGATGAAACGTAAATAAATATTGAAAAAAAAAAAAATTCTGATGTTGATGTACAAAGTTATTTAACGTATTTTTTATTTATTTATTTTTTTTTTTATTTTGTATCTTTTCGTATGAAAACTCATTCGTCAAACAATTTACACAGAGACAATCTATGAATATATTTTCACTTTATTTCGATGAACTTCGTGTACCTTGGAGCATTTTTATACTATAATAATTTTTTTTTCTTTCTTTTTTTCATTTTTAGTAAATCGTTCATTTATTTTTATTTGATTGAAATTATTTGGAACGTTTCATATTTACTCAGAGATGAGAAAAAACAAAAAAAAAACAGAAAAAAAAAAGGCGAAAATTTAACAGAAACAATAGAGAAATAATGATGTAGACAAAAAAAAAAACAATTCGAAAATACTTTTGTATATATTCGTGATTCAAATTTAAATGGAAAACAGTTGGTAGTAACACGGTGTGAGAGAAGATTGAGGGACGTGAATTTGATTATGGTATAGGACAGACGAGTCATGGCTGCGTCACGATGAAGCCACGAAACAGCTCTCGTTAAGCGAATCAAACGAGAGGGGGTCCAAATTAAATTAGTAGACGATTCTCTCTCTCAGTTATTCACAGGTGCACCATTCAATTTTCTGGTTAACGTCAAAATGTCTCGCAATAATACATACATGTAACACGATGTGTATATAATATTCTTATATACCGATTATTATAAAAATATAAAAAAAAAATGCACAATTTTATCTTACATATCACCAATACACAAACACAAAATTATATTATTAAATTTTTTTTATTTAAATAATTCATGATATGTATTAAAATAAAACAAAATTATAGAATTATCAATTGTCAATACATATATATATATATATATATAAATATTATAATATTATTTTTGAATTTAATATAAATATAATATGTGATATAAATTGTTTGATTTAATACCGATTTTTGTTGTGACTCCATTGAGACGTCGTCAACATTCGAGAATTGTATAACGCATACACAGTCAGGAGTGGCCGTAGAGGAATTTTCAGAGGCCAAACCGCTAACACTCCCTGGCAGTATTTCATGTTTGTATTAGTTTATATACACATAGAATATATACTTGGATATACTTGTTTGCTTGTGTGTCCATCGTATTGCTCGAATATATAAATTCTTTCCAGCCATCAAACACACGTGTGTATGACAATCTCAAAAATAATATACACACATCAAATTATTTATATCTTAAATATAAATATATAATCCTTTATCGTAATAATAATAACGACAAAGAAGGAAAAAAAAAAAAAGAAAAAACAAACAAACAAAAAAACTTGATAATAAAAATTTTCATAAACAAATTATATTTTATTACGTTATTATTTATTATCGAGATTATGCATTTTTCTAATAACAAAACCAACACAGTGAGAGATTATATAAATAATATTTACATTAAATGTGAATTTAAAAAAAAAAATGATAATAATTAAAGATTAATCTGTGAGAAAATGATTTATTTATATATTTTATTTTATTATTTTTTTTAGTTTAGAGGGATAAAAATTGTAGATCATTGGGAAATTAATTTTTTTTTTTTCCTTTTTTTAGTTGAGTTTATTTATTCAAGAGGAATCAAATTAGATTTATGTATTTAGGAAATGATGTTTAGTGATTGAAGAGATGAATATATATATATATGTGTGTGTGTGTGTGTGTGTGTATATGTACATTCGACGTTATTACAGTAGGTCATGTAACGGAAGATAAAGCATCATAAAGCGCGCGTGTGGTATTAGAACATATAACAGCAACTCAATGGAGATTACCTGGGGCAATGGTCGTCAATACTTTAATGCCAATATATTTTTTTTTTTTTTCATTGCATTGATGTTTTCTCGCACCATTAGATATTACTCGTGAAAAAATATAAATGTTAAACATACAAAAAATATATATAAGAAAATGAAGAAGAGCACAATAAAATTATTAATGTTATATATGTATTCTTTTTTTATTATACTTGGTTACATAACTATTATGTAATACATACAGAATTAAAAGGGGAGAAAAGTGAAAAAAAAAGAAAAAGAGGAGAAAAGATTTTATAGAATAAAGTAGAGAGGAATGGAATAAAAATAATATTATGATATTTCAAAGTCTGACATTTTTATCATCTCTTAAATATAATTCTCTCTATCTTCTTCATCTACTCGGAACAATGGCTTGAAAAATATTCTCTCCATTATACATATATGTATATAATGTGAGATTGTTGAAAAAAAAAAAAAAAAAAAAAAAACTTTTCCCAATTTTTCTTTATTTAAAAAACAGACGGAAAAAAAAAAAAAAAATTATTGAAGAAAAATTTTTTCTCATTAAAACTTACACCCGCAAAAGCCTCTGGTGTAATTTAAATATGAAAAATATCTCCACTATCAAATGTAAATACATTGTTATGAATAAATATTTAAAAATTTCAATAATTTCAGCTAAATTATATATATCAATTTAAAAAAATTAATTTTTTATGATTAAGTTTTTATCAATATTATAATTATTATTATTTTTTTTTCTTCCTATTTTTTATTATTAATGATAAATGTATATAAATATTAATACGATTATGATTATGATTTTGAATGCGTGAGTGGTCCAATTTAATTTTGAAATTATGTATAATCTACGATCTTGTGTGAAAAATTATCACGTAGATTTTAAACAAAACAAATATAGAGGAAAAATTGAAAGGATGCATTAACAATAAAGCAAAAACATATACATGTGTATATAAATACATATATAATATAGAAATTCATGAAGAAATGTAGACTGCACGCGTATATAATGTCAACACCGTATATGGGTAAATATAATTTGTTGTACAATTATTTTCCTTGTGTTTGTGTTGACTTTCATAAAATAAAGTTTTACATTATTTTTAAATATATAAATATACTTTTTGAAATGTTCATAAAATAAAATATTTCATCTACATGTATATAATTCAAAGTCCATTAGTACATAACAAAATTTATATTTTAGATATTAATGGAGTGATAAAAAAAATAAAGAAAAATAAAAAAATAAAGTAATTAATATTTATATATATAATTAAAAATATATTTTCATTTAATTATGTATGATAATAAATTTTCTAAATGTATTTTGTTAATTTATCGTTATATTAAAATGTTTTTTTTTTATCACATCACTTAAACAATTGATTTTTCGATAATACAAATTAAACGATAAAAATATATATAAATAAATAAAAATATTATGGGAACTTTCGAAAATTAAATTGTATAATTTTATTGCTGAGTGAAGGAGTTTTATTCAAGAATTGGGATTTTTTTCTGAAAAAAGTATAGTAGAAGAAGAAGAAGAAGAAGAAGAAGAGGGTTGAATTTTGAATACTGCAATGAGACTTGCAAAACGAAATTGGCATTACTACATTCTCTGGTTTTAGTAGTAAAATATATTTATGTATATATTATAAAGAAAGAGACAAGGAAGAATGAATTTTCAAGCAAAATGTAGAGAATTTTTGCATAAAATCCATTATAATTTCCATAACGTTCAGTTTAACGGTAAAATCTCACTTAATCTTTTGTGGCTTACGAATTTTTCTTACTTGTATAATTAATAAGCCACATAACCGACCAATACTATAATAAACAATTGTCACATTTTTTTTTTTATATTCTACTGATTTGTCCACGTAAAAATTATCTGACCAGTAGAGATGGTACAATTGTTCCCTAGAGCAATGAGTCGTATAATAAAACAAAAAATAATAATAAATAAAAAAGAAGAGAAATAAGTGGGCGGATAGAAAATAATGAAAGCATTGAGTAACTTCCAAGTTTTTATCTTCTTCTTCTTCTTCTGGGTTTATACTCTGCTGTTGCTTTATTGGGGGTTGGTTCGAGTAAAAGAAACATATGGACCAATTGATCTTGGAAAATTGCCAAAGCTCGTGGGAATTTTTATTCCACAGCCAAAATTATAGGTGAAATATTATTGAAAGACCGTACAAGTAAATAATGACGTATATATTTCGATTTTTATTTCTCTTTATACATTTTTTTTTTCCTTTTTTTTTTTTTTTTTTTTTTTTTTCTTTTTCTCCTGTAGTAATTATTATTGTCTAATCGATAAAACCGATAAACATTTATATACGTGTATATACGTCAATGGCCGAGGATTGAAAAAAAAAAAAAAAAAAGTATCGGAAAATACACAACAAAGGTCCTTTAAAACTTTTTATTATTATTATTATTATTTTTTTTTTTTATCTTTAACTTTGAGGTAACGACTGTCATAAATTATTACAGTCGACGATTAAATTCAATGACTCCTACGTTTTTTTTTTCTCTCTCACTCTCTCTCAATCTTTCCATCTATTTTTTCCAAAAATTTAACAAGAATGCATTTTATTTTTCCTACACTCAAAAAAAAAATATATATATATATATATATATATATATATACCACACGTTACTGATGTAAGAAAAAAATATTTATATGAAGTGGGAAAAAAAAAAAAAAAAAAAAAAAAAACAGCAAGAGGAGAATGACGAAAATAAAATAAAATAAAATACGAGTGAATGAAGAAATACACGGTGTCGTGGCAACGTGTGTATACGCGTTCATTCAGCCGCACAGTGTGTCCTCCTTACTATTTTATTTTATTTCATTTCATTTTATTTTATTATTTACTTTTTTTCTTTTATTTTCCACGCTCTGTTGCCCGCTTCCCCACGCTATCTTGGGCCCCACCAGTCTCGCCCGCGAAACCTTGTTCTCTTACCTATAGTATTAACATTCCTTTCGCGCCGTTCTCGTCCGGTTCCGAGACTCAAGAACAGAACTCTACAACGCACACATATATATATATATATCTATATATATATGTGTATGTATATACGATGAAAACTCGTGCACAGTCCCTCCTATCTCTTGACACATTATCGTCTACTTTTCCATGTAACAAATAACCCCCGTGCCAGTATTTCTTACACTTTTAATAATAATAAATAATAAATAATAATAATAATAATAATAATAATAATAATAATAAATAACTATTATTAATATAATAAAATATTAATTTTTTTTTTTTATTAAATAATCTACAGATTAATTATTATTATATAATACACACAAGTATACAAATTATGTGTATTAAATAATATGACTTGGTGAGTTTATATTGTTTCAATGAAAATAGTAGTGGACACGGAGAAAGTGAGATAAAGAGAGAGAGAAAGACATACTCTGGGTCAGACATATTATCCTGTAGGAACACCCACTGTGATTCGATCATCTCGATGGATTTCTTAGAAGACACACACACACACACATTTATACACCCTATATACACATTTCTTGGTGGATTCACGAAGAGAATGCAACAAGGGAATAGAGTAATTTAGATAACCACTGCTCTTTTTTCATTGCCGAGAGGGCTTTTGTTTTGTTTTTTGTTTTTTTTTTTTTTTTTTTTTTACCATTCCAACCATTTACAATCCAAACGATATTTCAAAAATAAAAATGGCCCATGATAAACGAAACAAAATAAAAAAACGTAAGAAAAACCTGTACTATTACTGTGATACATTTTATATTTTTCATGTCACTTATTCATTGATATCGACAAATCTCAACAATTTTTATACTCTTATATTTTGGTTAAATTACTGTTTAATGTATTGTGATTTTTTTTTTTTTTTTTTTCTCCAGTCCCTGAACTCGTTGATATAAATAAATACATTGATGGAAAAAAATTACATGTAGTATATATACATAAAGAAGAGAGATAGATGGGAATGTTGTATGTACAATAATGAGATTGGTTTATAAAAGAGTGAGTAACAAACGGCGTCTAGACAATGTGTAGTGGACGCGTGTAGGATTGAAAATTCTGTTATTTCTTTTTGTGCATTGGTATATACCGGCGACAAAAGCTTGGCGGGCTCACCTTAGAGCGCGAGTTATGCATTGAAGGCGCGCAAATAAATGCTCTCCACCACTGAAAGACAAGAGAGAGAGAGAGCCCGGTCAACTATATAACAAACGTCAGCCAAAACCTTACAGTATTACACACACACACACACACATACACATATACGTGAGAATACATCGCGCGCTTTTACTTGATTCTCCATTTCCATCTCTTTTGCTCTCTCTCTCTTCTTCACCTGATTCTCCATTTCGTTGAAATTATTTTTATCTCTCTTCAACACTGGCAACAGGCAACTGGCAATTGGCTTGACGCGTATTCACTCCCACTTTGGAATTCTTCCTCGTCTCGACGATGTGGCTCCCACCACTGCATCAGGTTCACATTTGTTGGACGTCCCCACTATCCGCAAACAACCACTGTCATCATCGCAGGTAACGTGCTAGTGGCGGGCAATGGCGCCTACACCTGGGGGTAACCGTTCATCGTGTTGTTAAAAAGCACGCGATTGGTGATTTCTCACAATACTCAGTGGCCATTGGTTTCTTTGGCGGTTATGCCGGCACAAAACTTTAATCTCATTTACCGTAGGCGCGCTCATGTTCAGTTCAACTTACTACGGCCCCACGGACAGCCAAGCAGACATTTTGTGCGGCACTACAGTGGTGCAAAGAGCGCGTGTACGTGCGTGTGTATCCGTCTATTACTATGTACATGCGTGTCTGCATATATATATATATATATATATATATATACGCGTTATGTGAAGAGATGAAATAAAAAATTTTAAAAAGAAGAAAAAACGTATCTAATGGATGAAACTACAGATACACAAATAAACAAACAAATAAATAAATACACACATATATATATATACACACACACACACACACATACATTCATGCACGCATGTTTTACTGTATAATGTGGAAGGAAACCGCTTGTTGAGATAGTAAACTTACGAGTGCGGAAAACGTTAAAGTGTTTGACCGTTGCAAGTGGCGTGTTGTCGTCCCCCTGACTAGTCTACACCGTTCTCATCCACTTCTTTTTCCTCTCCTATTTTTTTTTTTTTTTTTCCGTCTCATTCTTCTTTTGCTACCTTCATTTTGCTCCTTTTGGGTCTCTCATCCGGCCACTCCGGGTTTTGCCAGTGTGTATATGACAAGCGGAGAATCACCGCGACGAGACACCGGGTGACTCGTTGCAAAAATTTACCGCCGCGTCCGTACAGTTTCACAATTCTCTACAACATTATAAAATACAATCGTTTATTTTCGTGTGCTCCAATCGGTTTGTGTCTGCGCCTGTGCTACTAATAAAAATCCACTTCAGATTAAAATAAAAATAATTAAAAAAAAAAAAAAAAAAAAAAAAAAACATTCCGACTGGACCGCGCGCGGTAAAATCACAATCTTCTTTGTATATATATATATACGTAATTCTGGTTTGCTTCGACTCACATTTACTGCCTTTGAATTACCGTTGGTTATACGGACAACGTGCCCTCACAAAATTAATTGGCATTTTGTGTTTAAAAAGTTTTTTGAAGTTGATTTTGAAAAAATTTTTATCTCAATGAATATTTAATTTTATGAATATATATATTCAATGGTGGTGGTGATGGTGATGATGATAAAAATAATGATGATGATTGTGTTAATATGGATAATGATGATAACAACGAGTTTTTCACTATTTAAATAAAGAAAAAAAAAGATATATATATAAATTCAGTGATGAATTTCATGTGAGACAAGTGTTGAAAAGTTATTGAAGGATAGTGTACGAGTGTTTAGTGAAAAGAAAAAAAAAAAATATATATATATATATTACAGTGATTTTCATTGGTTCCCTTGAAATCTGGATTATACGGGGGAGCCGAGTGCCTTCAACCTCCTGCCGATTCACAAGAAAGGTGAGAGATCAACTCTTCATATTCAATTAAATCACAACCAGTTTTATCTTTTTTTTTTTTTTGTTTTTGTTTTATTATTATCCTAAAAAAAATTCACACTCCTTACATAATGAAATAAAAAAACATCGTATTTCTTATTTTTTATTAACAGAGAAAAAAAAAAATGTATATATAGTAAATAAAATTATTATCACAACGAATTAACACAAATTCATTGTTTTTGACAGTCATAAGGAAAAATTTTAATGAAAAAAATCTATTAGTATCTCCTTTATTTATTTATTTATTTTTTTTTTATTTGGTTGTTTTTTTTTTTTCTCAAGTACTATCGTGTCTTTTATAAATTCTTGTACAAAATTCCGCAGAAATGTTGGTAGCGCTTTTCAGTGTCGGCTCGTTAGAACTCGTGTCATTACATTGTACTCATTTCTCATAAAATATATTTTCCTACACAAAGTAAATTGTACTTTGTGTATCATTACAATTTGTTATTTAATTTTAATTTTTAATTTTTTATTTATTTCCTATTAAAAATATTAATAACAATTAAATATAAAAAAAAAAAAAATTTGATTAATTATCTACTTTGTATTAATTTATTCATGTCATACAAAATATAGACGAATAATTTGTTACATTATCAACAGATAATATTTCATTGATTGATATTAATTCTATTAAATTATTTAAATAATTTTTAAATTACTCACGAGTGACAGGAAATAAATAACAAAAAAAAAAAAAAAACGATTAACCCACTCGCCGCTAGCTACGAGATATCTCGTAGTGTTTTTTTCCTTGAAATAAAATCTTAGCGCCCAAAGCAAAATGCTCCAAATTTGCCTTGACAATAAATGGATTAAAGTTGAACATTATTTTTAATATCATTCACTGTAGTGATTTTAATTTTAACAAAAAAAAAATATATATATATATATATATAGAAGTGATAAAAATTTAAATGACTGAGGGGAAAAATAAATAAATAAATAAATGAAATAAATGAAATAAAAAGGGAAAGGAAAAAAATAATAAAAATAAAAATTGTCGAGGGTTATATTCCTTCGTTGGAAAAACCTGTCTCGTATCACTCTACTCTTCAAGTGGATACTGTATTATTATACAAAAGCATTAAAAAAAAATAACAAAAAAATATGTGCTGTCGTCGTTGTCATTGTCATCTTCGTTGTGTATGTATGGATGTGTGTGTGTGTGTGTGTGTGTTTATATATTTTTGTTGTAAAGTCAAGATGAAGAGCGGCAAAGTCCGCGACCAACGATCGTGTACCCCAGCGAGAAGAAAAGTCACGGCTTAAAGATCTGGCGAAGGCACGACCTCGAGCGACGACTCGGCGGGATCGCGTAACCTTGAAACTCTTCTCTCGACCCCTTCTCGAGCGCGTGCACGCTTAAAAACACACTCTCGGTGGCTCCATCAGCGCAAGGAATGCACACGCTCTTGGGACTCGATGCCTCCTCTTTACTTCTTCGCGTACACTCTCCGTCCCATCTTCTTCACTTCTCTCTCATTCGTTTAAAAAATAGACGGGATGAAGGAGAAATAAAAAAAAAAAAAGTCAAAGTCAAATTGGGAGATAAGTGAAATAAACATTTTTTTTTTTTTTTTTTCTTCAACTCCTCATATAGATTCGCATTTTTACTATTTTTTTTTTTCTTCTTTATTTTAATATTTAAATGTAAAAAGTTTTTATATATTTGACGAGTGAATTTTTTTAATATATAAAATTGTAATGAGGAGTAAAGAAAAAAATTGCAACGATTGAAAATATTTAAGGAGAAAGTATTTTTTTTTTTTTTTTTTTTAATTTTTTATTCTAAATAAATATATATGTGTCTTGTATATTTATAGTGAAACAGTAAGTTGATTCATTTTATATATTTTTTCATTGAAAAAAAAAAAATAAATAAATAAATACATAAATAAATAAAATAATAATAATAATAATAACTACACTATCAATTCTCGTGTGAAATTCTTCAGTTATTCTAATATACATTTGCCACGCTATCTTTGCATTCTCATTATTTCTTCACTTTATAAATTCTTCCCATCATCATCATCATCATCATCATCATCATTATTATTATCATCATTACCATAAGACTCTTGTCTTTTATTTGCTTTTGTATTTTTTCTATGAGATTGTACAATTGAATATTCTCTGAAACAAACAAAAAAATAGTATATCAAGATTGAAAATACGTGAAGATATATAAGAACAAAAGGTTTTTTTTTTTCTTAATATTCATATGAAAAAAAAAAAAAAAACAAAATGAAAATTATTGTAATGTTATATTTCAATTTGAATATTAATATACAGGTGTTGTATGTAAAATTTACTTTGATTATTGACCAGTACACAAATTAACCACATCCATCAGTGATTAATTGTACCACAGAATGCGATTGGTGGCTTTTACCAATAATTGTACATAAATAATTACCATATACACATACACATGAACAAACAAACAAAATCTAAACATACGTATATATATATATATATATATTTAGTGTACTGTAATACCGTATTAGGCACATCGAGTTTATGTAAAATATTACATAGCAAAACGATATTGGATTATTAAACGGATTAGTACTAAATATATATCCATATGCAATGTCACATGTATATATATTTAGTCGTTATTTGAAATCGTGTGTGTATAACCATCGATAATTAATCTGCTTGCCTTCGTACTTTACATGGGAAATTCATATCAACATAAACGTAACAATAATTTAACTATCACAGTAAAATACATTTTATGTTGACATTAATATTCTTGTTATATATGTATATATATATTTTTTTTAAATTTATTTATTTTATCAGATAAAATTATTTTACAATTGGAATTTATTCTTATGAAATTTGTTTTTTTTGTTTTTTTTGTTTTTTTTTTCCAGGACCACACACAGAACGCGATGGCATGAGAGAAGGCACCGGCGGTGTAGCTGAGGTGAGTCTAATTATATTATTTTTTATTTATTCATTTTTTTTTTTTTTTTTTTTTTTTTTCACTTCTTATTTTTCTTGCATCGATATTTATTCTTACAATTGATCAGTGAAATTCAAATAAAGAATAAAAATAAAATATTATTCAATTATTTTCTCTGTCACACCGAAATAATTGGAAAAATAGAAAAATAAATAGAATAAAAAAAAAAAAAAAAAGATTTATATTTATTCATAACGTGAGAAGATTTTGAAAAATATATATATATATTTTTCTTTTATTATTATTTTTTAAACATTGCAAACGTGTGAATTTGTAATTTCATGGCGACTTGGACCACACAAACGATTCGCACTGTTTTGTATCCGGAACGTGACAAATAGTGAACTGCCTAGGGGGGGTAAAAACTTTTAGTTTAAATATATATATATATTTATTTATATGAGGGTTCTTAGTCTCATTCTTTTAATCCCTCTCTTCTCTTTCTATGTTTATATTTACTGTATATATATAACTGAAGACACAGCTCTCGCCTTTCTCTTTTCCGACGTGACTTTTCCTCTGCATCACATAGTAAAGGTTGTTGAAATGCTGTGTGTGAGAAAAAAAAAAAAGAAAAAAAAATGGAAAGAAAAAAAGAAAGAAAAAGAAAAAGGGGTCGTACAATGCGCCCAGCAATGCGGCCCACACTCCAAGAAATATATTTTTCGAAAGGCCTCGGGCCACCGACGACATCGTCAACGATGTGTAGTCCAGGCACGGGTCTCGAGACGAGTCTCGCTCTCAAAGTAGGCTACCAGGTTGAATTAAATATTGTACAATATATATATATATATATATATATATATATATATATATATATATATATAGTGTGTGTGTGTGTTTAACGAATATAATCTTGACAAACGTATCCACGCAAAATCATCTTGTATTTATTATTTTTTTATTATTTTTTTTTTATCCATTTCTTTTTTTCTTTCTCGACTCTTTGTAATTTTCGATATCCGTCAATCATTTATCTGAATTAAAATGATTTATAACTCGTGGATTATATTGAACAACGAATTAAATTGAATATTATTTATATAATTATGAAAAAAAAAAAAAAAAAAAAAAATGAAAACGATTGGATGTGAATAAGTAATTTTTTGTTGTTGTTATTTTTTTTTTTTTTTGTCTTCTTTCTAGAGAAAGAATAGAAACAGATGCATTATGAGGATAAAAAAAAAAAGACTCAATGCGATATTTATTAATGCCAACAGAAAAATTCTACATCGATGAATTGTCCCGGATCCAAATTATAATCATAGGGTAGTAACATTAATTAGCACGTGGACGCGTAACTCAGTATTAGAGTGTCCTTAAAATGCACTCATCCGAATATACTATTGCATGTGTGTTTTATGTAGTTTGTGGGAGAGAGTGAGAGAGTGAGGAGGTTGTGATCATCAGATAGATAATAATGTGCCAGCCGTGTGACTTCTGCACTTCCGGTTTGCTTGAAATTCATTTTTTTTTTTTTTTTTCATTCAATTCTTTTACCCTTTTTTTTTTATTTTATTTCATTTTTTTTTTTTTTTTTTTCTTATCGGGAATCAATAAATTTTTTTTCCAGACTTCCAATATCTCGATATTGTATTTCAGAATAGTAAAAAAAAAAAGAAAAAAAAAAAAAGGTAAAAATAACTAAATAAAACAGATCAAATGCACAAACGTTTTATTAATGACGAAATTATTGAAAAATTTCAAATTATGAGAAACGAAAAAAAAAAAAAAAAATTGTCATATATTGAAACAAATCACGTCAACAAAAGGAAAAAAAAAAAAAAAGAAAAATGTAGAATATTAAAAAAGTTTTGATATTATTTCGTGCAGTGAGATATAAATGTAAATAATTAATTCACAAATTTTACGAGCACGAGACAGGTGGTGAGGAAAAAAATACGTAATAGCGAAAAAAAAAAAAACAAAAAAAGAAAAAATTCTCAATGATAACGGATCAGAATATATTTTTTTTGTTTGTTTGTTTTTTTTTTCTTTTTTTTTTTTTTACACACGTTAAAAATAAATTGATGAAAACGTATACATACACAAAACAAGACGATGAGAATTTGATGGAAAGTTTTTGTAATGGGAGGGTGTCCAGTGGGAATGCCATGGGAACCCACGATTAAGTCAATTCACCATGCGCAAACGAATGGAAAGTGGAATCGCTTTACAACAGCACAAATACACAAATACACACATTTTTTTATATTATATATTATCGTTTTCTCTTACCATCTCTCTTTCCAATGCAATTTTATAATAATACTCATTGTGATAATCGGGCCACTCATCTTGTCACGATTCAACAATACTTTTATTTTACTTGCATAATAATTTATTTTTTATCAATTTAAAAAAAAAATAAAATAATAAATAAATAAATATATAAATCATTGAATAAATAAATCTCTATTGAGAAATTATTTTTTTCTTCTTCTTTATTTTCTCAAGTATGCAAGGTGTCCCTTTTATTGTGATTCTCAGAGGCACAGGTTGCTTTGGAAAATGTAATAGACACAAAAGAACCCCCTATATATATATATATATATAAAAGGTTGGAGATAAAACCGGCTGACACTTGCCAGACCTGACCTGCCTATACAATTTTCAAAGACCCCCCTCCTCTTCTCATTTAAGAATGATGCACTTGGAAAAGGTTCTGTTGTATAATCTTTACTCATTCAAAAGCAAAAAAAAAAAAAAAAAAAAGAAAAAAAAAACGGCCAAATAAATTATCCCAATGTTATTAATATTGTGTGTATGATCTCATACAAATCTGGGAAGATATTAAAGTTATTCAAATTTTTTGTATTTAATATACAGGAATATATATATATATGTATATTTTTTTTTTCTTTTTATTAAAATATTATTCAAATTGGTGTCGCAAAATCCATAGTTATTTCATATTAAATCCAACACTTTCGTAGTAAAGTTCACTCTCTCATACACATTTTTATTTACATACATATATTTATTTATTATATGTCGGTCGTGATAAAACCAGGTCTGGCAATGCTCTAGGCCTCTTCACCGTGGGTTTTTACACATATACAATCGACCTGCTTTCTCCATGACGTTTTGTATGTACTCACATGACGAGAAAGAGAGAGAGAGAGAGAGACAAAACGAAAGAAAAAGAAAAAAAACAGGGAAAAATAAAGAAAATTATATATAAATAATAATTATACGACTTTGTGAAATTGCGTTGGTACACTCGTGTAAACGACGAAATTTCATCTCGTAAAAAGTAAAATAAAATAATAAATTATTAAATAAATCAATAAAATTATTATACGGAAATAAAATTAAAGAATAAAAAAATAAAAATATATAATTAAAAATATTTCTTAGAGATTCAATATATTATCATAATTTAATTTAATTAAATTTATTTATTTATTTATTCATTTTTTATTTTTCTTTCATAAAGTATAAATTTTATTTATTATGTTCAAGTTTTATTATTATTATTATTATTATTATTATTATTATTATTATTATTATATTCTTTATTGCATAACAAACGATCGGTAAAATTCAAATATTTATATCGAATTATTTGTTTAGAGAAGTTATACAAGTTCTCATGAATTCTGTGGGGTCTCTTTTATCTTTTTCTTCCTCTTTCTCATTCTTATTCTCATCTCTGTATCTCCATCTTTATTTTCATCTCAAACTCTAACTTCATCTCCATTTTAATATATATATATATATATATATGTATGTGATATAATATAATATAATATAATATAATATAATATAATATAATTTATCCGAATACTAAGAATGTCCGGTATATAAACACTATCTATACCAAAACCCAGAGAATCAGTCGATCCAATTTCCGTAGAGGGCAATGTGACTGTACAACACAATATACATAACTGAGAAGTCGAAGTGTATACACATAGAGAGAAAGAGAGTGAACTCGAGCTCGTGACCCTCTTCAAAATCCTTCTCGTTTCAAACTACTCAAATCGAATCACCACACAACGAACACTCAACTTCATACTCACATTCCCATACATACATACATATACTTTAATTTATTTATATATACATTTATAGAAAATATAGCAGACAGGGGTGAAGAATAAAAATAATGTTGAAAAAATAGAAAAAAAACAAAAAAAAAAAACACGAGCAGTAAATATTTTCAGTCTTTTACATTACACACTCATCTCTCACGCTTCTTCTACTTCTTCTTCTCCTTCATTTTCTTTCTCATTCTCATCTTCATCTTCATTTTCTTCTTCAACTGTATATTCTCGCAGTGTAACAATCTCATGTCTTGTTCCACAACGTTTTAAATTCACTCTGATATTCCATATGAGATTAAATACTGAGAAACCACGAGTGTGGTCATAAATGAATGCCTTCAGGGTATTGAACATGAAACGTTTGCATTGAAATCCAGTTTATATTGCTTTCAAGTATCCAACTATAATAATAATAATAATAATAATAATAATAATAATAATATAATGACACATCCAATTGTACTTTACAGTTGTATATTGCGGTATAAAATGGTTGAATGTGATTTGTACATGTGTGATATAAATTAATTGAGAATAAAATTTGAATTTAATACATGTTTTTTTGGAATTTAATATAATTATTTGAAGTGTTAGAAAAAAAAATAATTTGAATATAATTTATCAATGTAATTTTATAATGCAGTGTATAAAATGATGTAGATGCGGGGTGTGATAATAAATGAAAATAAAAATAAACATTTGAGAATAATAAAACAATTTTGAATGTAATAAAAATAGATAACAATAGAGAGTTGGGATTTAAATTGATTTGGATAATATCACGATAAGATGTAGTGTTAATGTACGATAAAACAAAACGTAAAAATAAATAAATAAATATATATAAAGGGGGCGTTTCATTTTGTTACGTTTAATTTTCATAAAAAATTTCTTCATACACGTATATTCAATGTAATACATGTATTTATTTATTTTTGTATTTAATAAAATTCTCATATTAAAATGAAATTGAATAAATACACGCAATATCAATTCTATTTTATTTTCATACAATTATATACATAAATTTATATATATATATATATATATATATATATATATATATGTGCGTGAGTTTATCTTGCATTTGGGCAGTGGATAATGATGAAAACATCGTGCACTACTGTGATGTTTTAACTGTGCTCGCGATGCATATACGGATGTCTAAATATAATACTGGATGATTCGTCGTCGTAGTTTTACTGTGAGAGAATAAGTAAAGTGAGTTTGGGTGGCGTTGAACCACCTTAGTCGTACAATTGTCCGCTGTCTCATCGGATGCAATATGTGACTCAGTATTTATAAAATTACTCGTGATATTTTCATTTATTATTTATTTATTTATTTATTCATTATTATTAATTTTTTTTTTTTCCTCAAATATAAAAATTACTGTTGAATGTAAATATTTTTACGTGATAAAATTCTCGTGAATAATTAATTTGGATTTTTATCCATTTTTTTTTTTTTTTCATTATTAAAAAAAAAATACGATTGGATTTTTATACTGTAATATTAATTTAATTGTTAATTTTTCAGTGTTGTGTTGGATTCTTTTTCTTTTTTTTTTTTTATTTCGATTTGTTTGCTTGTTTGCCTTGTTTTTTTTTTCGTTTTTTTTTTTATGTAGAGGTCAGTTAAGTGGAGTCATGGCCAAATGATGGTTATTTGTGTTAGTTGAGTTGTGCCATTCTCTATTCTGTCTCTTTCAATGTTTGTTCGCTTTTGTTTTTTTTTTTTTTTTTTTTTTTTTTTTTCTTGTGTCTTTACTCTATATATATATACACACACATGTATATACGAGAATTATTTAATATTTAATTGCGCTATTAGACTATAAATTGGTAATGATTAATTTTGTTCATATTTACGAGCATAGAAAATATATTTTATCACTTTAATATTCATCAATTGATTGCTATTTATTTATAAAATAATTATTATTCAATATTATATATAATTTATCGATTGTATTTCATTAGAATTTTTATTTTTATTATTTATTTATTTTTTTTTTTTTTTCGTTTGTTTAAGAGACTTTGAATAAATTCAAGTATTAGATTAATTAGTCAATAAAGACTATTGGTCTTTTTTTACGCTGCATAATTAAATTTTCAATTTCTCACTTGTGCTGAATTGCGCGCACGTTCGCGTCGTGAGTTGTCACTGAATATATATTTCTTGGCACAGAGGAAACAACCAAGTAAGGCGATGAAATATGAAGTCCATCATTCGTCTCGTCTGTCTTTTTATTAAATGAGAAAAAAAAAAAAAAAAAAAAAAAAACTCGACTTGTGTTACTGAATAATGACGATGATGATGATGATGATGATGCGCTGCTACACCAGTACCACCAGCATCGCAAATATATATTTTTTTTTTAAAGTGGGCGTTTCATTCACGTTGCATCGTAAAAACAATTCTCTCTAAATGATAATTAATTATCAAACTTTTCTTTTTTATTTATTTATTGAGAAAAAAAAAAAAAAAAAAAAAATATTGATAATAATAAAATACTTTCTATCTGATATTGCATACAAATGAATTGATAATCATGAATTTTTATTGATTGAAATTTAATTTTATATACGTCTTTCATAATTATTTATATCTTATAAATATAAATTGTGAAAGTAATTAATTATTTATTTATTTATTTATTTATTTTTTTTATCTTGAATTTCAATTTATTGGGATTTTATATTTGAAAATTGTATTTTTTTTTTTTTTTTTTTCGTTTTTTTGTTTAAACACAATCATTTGATCAACTGAAATCACGATGTATATACTTTTAGTAGACAACTCGAGTCCATATAAACCACATGGAGTAGGTTAACTTAAGTGCAAACGCGTGTTATCTGTACTTGTGTGCTCGCTCTCATAGTAAATTAGTTGATTATTCGTTAAGACTTGCACGTTGTTGTGCCCGGTTTTTTTTTTTGTCTTTTATTTATCACTTAATCTCTATGTTCTCACCAATTCGTATTTTTTTTTTTTTCTTCCTCATGACAAAAAGAAAATATATAGGAAAAAAAGAGAAAAAAAAAATGCATAAAGTAGTTCACGATCATAAATTTCCTTGAATTCCCTTTACTCAATCAAAAAAAATTTTTTTTTTTTCTTCTTCTTTTTTAATTTGACTTTGATTAATATTCTACAGTTCAATTATGGATCGTGCAAAGTGGATTGTCGGAATTTTAGAAAAAAAAAAAACTACCGACAATAACAGAATATTCGGAATCTGAAAATAATAATTTATGTGAAATAAAAAGTGTTGATATTAATGAAAAAAAATATAATACAATTTTATATGATCGTACAATGACATCAGATAAATACGACGATTGTAAAGTGACCGAATTTTTAGAAAATACCAGAACAGATACTGATGACTCAGCAAAATATTTTTTACTTAATGACTTGCCCATGGTGAGATTTACGAAAAATATCAACTGTACGTACAAGAAAGTGAGTAAAATAATTATAAATTTGTCTTCTCTTCTAATATTCATGTTCATCATTAATTATATTAATCTATTTCTTCCCATTATAAATAAATATATGAAAAATATATTTATTATTATTATTATTATTATTATTATATTTATTTTTTTTTTCACTTTATTTTTTTAGATTTATATCAAATAGAAAATTAATCTCACAAGTATAACTAAATACTAAACTAAATTCTAAAATAAATCACGTATTTTATGATTGTATAAATTTCGATGAAATAAATCATAAATTTAATCTGTTTAAAATGATTTTATGCTACGCTGATATAAATATACATTTTTATATAGATTGGATTAATTCATGAAAAGTACATTGTATGGATTCTCATTTTTTTTTTATTTTTTGTGCAATTAACCCAGTTCGTATGTTTTTTTTTTTTTTTTTCTGAAATTACTATCGCAGCCTTACATATTCCTCAATTTAATTGAAGTGAGTCGACCCTCCCTTTTTCTCCCATAATTCACTAAATTCACTGAGGTTTCATTCACATGTAATCAAAATACCTTGAATATATAAATTCAACTAGATATTTATTTACCAGAGATTCATTCTCAATTTGTTCCTTCATAACTTTTCAACTTTAATATTTCTATTTATTATTTGTTCAATGAGTAATATACATTTTTTAATTTTATTATTTGAATTTTATTGATGGAATTTACATGTCAAAGTTTTGTTGACTTTGTCTCATGTTTATATTGTGAATAATCATTAAATATATTCGATTTTATATGATACTGATATTTATATTCATCCCGGGTTATGTCCCATACAATTTGTAAATGAATTTTACTCAGGTTTCTTTGCAATACAAATAAAGTTTAAGCAAGTAGAAAATACACTTATAAAATTATATACACAAATATATATATATATACATCTGTCTCTGTGTATGTAGTTGACAATTTTTTTTATTTAATTTAAATTCACTGTGTTATATATAAAGTTTTTGAATTCATGTATTACATGAATATTTATCAAAATAAGAAGAAAAACAAATTTTTTTTTTTTTCTTTTTTAACGGTTAGTTGATTATAACTTTTTGAGTGAGACTTTCAGTTTGTTGCTATTTCATTCATGAGCTGTTTGCAATTGAAAACTTTGTTGTTCACTTATGTCACTGACAAATTAAAGTACAAGATATGGGAAAATATTTCTGCAATTTAGTAGTTATGTGGCTCCATGTCAGACCAGCTTTTTTTTTTTTTTTCTTTATAGTTTTAGTTGTCATCTGTGTGATATTTGAATTAAGAAGTACATCACAAAATTAAATATACAGATTTCAATGCTTTTTTTTATTTATTATATTTTTTTTTTATATATCATATTAATATATTTTTGTGTATTACAAAAAAAAAAAAAAAAAAAAAAAAAGAAAATTAAAAAAATCATGATTTTTGTAAAATTCTCAAAGCTACGTGAATTTTTGAATAAATCAACTATTGTATCACTTCACTCTTCTCACTTTTTGTCACTGTAATTATTATACTGTACGAAATTTCCTTGACTTTAACACTTGACAAATACATATAAAGATGAAGCTTGTCAGAGAGTTGAAAAGCTCAGTGTACATCTTATAACCGCAAAATGACCTATTTCACATTATGACAGAGTCATATGAGCTTTTTATCTTCATATTTTTTTTTTTTTTTTCTACTCTTCACAACTCCATCTTCTTTTTCCTCTCATTATTTCATTTCTCTCTACATCCACATCAAATATATTCGTATATTTTCACATCTCTTATTATAATTATTATTATTCCATTTTATATATATATATATATTTTTTTTTTCTTTATTCATCTTGAGTCGGCTAACACACGATTCAAAGTCATCTACTTTTAACATTTAATATACAAAATTTTACAATATAAAAATTATTTTGACGATATTTTTTTTATATGTTGACATCAAATTCATAATACATATATTTTTGTTTTCCCTCTAATTAATTATTATAATTATTATTTTATTTAATTAATTTATTTTGTTTTTGTTTTTGTTTTTTTTTTGTTTTTTTTTTTCATTTATCAGGAAACAAATTCATCTTTTTATTATTATTATTATTGTTATTATTATCATTATTAATAACATTATAATGAATGATGAAAAAAATAAAAATTTATAATCTGTGTATTAAAAAGTTATTGGAGAGATAAAATTTCCATGTTCACTTGATCCGATGATTAAATTTATCCTTTGAGCCGTGAATTTTATACGTGAAATATAACACTATTTATTTTATATTTTATTCGACTATTTATATTATTTTTTTGACATTTTATTTTATGATTTGTATTTATCACATGCAATTTCTCACATTACCATTTCCTTATATCTATACATACACACATACACAACTTATAATTTTTAAAAATTATTAAATAAATTTTTAAATGATGAATAATAATAAGAAAAAAATTCGTAAATGTATTATCAAGATTTTTTTTTTTGTTTTTTTGTTTTTGTTTTTTTTTCGTGATAACATTGACATTACCCGTGTTTTTTATTACGATTATTTTTCAAATGTAACCCTGCCAATATTTCCCCTCTCCACTGCCTCGCATCATTTCTATGGAATTGGGAAAGAGGGAAAAATAGCAATCCACTTGTTAAACCTTTGAAAAAAAAAAAAAAAAACAGAAAAAAAAATGTACAAACGAGAGTACAAATTTGCAAGTTAAATTGCGCATACGCGAAAGCTTTTCGAGTAACAGAGCAGGGAATATTATAGATAAGTATTGAAAAAAATATAAGAAAAAGAAGAAGTTGACGATGATGATGTCGAGAATGAACAAATAAAAAAGAAAAAGTTATCAAAGTTGAGAAACGCGGCAGATAATTTTTTTTTTTTTCTGAATTAATGAATATTCTGCAGTAATTTTAAATTTAATTCCTATCAATATCATAAAATAATTTATTCCTAAAATAAATAATAAAAAAATATTTATAATACGTGACTAAATTATTATTATATATGAAATAATTTTTTTATTTGTTTCACTCATTAATTTGATAGTCAATAACGTAATAATAAATAATTGAAAAATACAAAAAAAAAAGAAGAAAAATTAAGAGAAAAAATTAAATCCTAATGCTTTTTCTTCACGCAAAGAAAAATAAAGAATACTTATATATATAAAAAGAGAAGAAAGAAATAACAATAAATTTATATATAAAAAAAACATAAAATAAATAAAATAAAATAAAAAACCATCACTTGGTTGTTTCAAAAGGAGTTTCTTTCAATTTTTCAAACGACTCAAGCTATCAAACTACAGGTATAGAGGACACAGTCAATGTGAGAATAAAGGAGAGTAAAATAGTAAAAGAGAGAGAAAGAGAGATAGAAAGCAGGGTGGGTGAGTCTTCATCCACTTGGGGAAGTTGATCAACTCTTCTCCAACGTAGCGTTACCCTCTCTCTTTCAAGGTAATCTACACTGTCGTTAGAGAAATAGTCGACGTTGCAAAATACTTATATCTATAACGTACAAGTCGCACTCAGTTTAATAAAAATGTTCACTAGAAGACACACCCACACCCACACACACACACACACACACACACATGGACATACAACTCTTGCATTCTCAATATTTCCGTATTTTTTTGTCATTCCATTTTTTTTTTCTTTTACTTCTTGTATTTTCATCTTAAAATATTTCAAATAAAGAGAAAAAACAAGAAAGAAAAAAATAGATAAAATAAAATAAAATACGAAAGATAAATTAAAATAAAATTATTCTATATTTGTCACGTTTTTTATGCACGAGTTATATAAAAAAAAATTTTAATTTGAAATAAATACGATGAGATAAATATTGCAATAAAAACATTTGATATATATTATATATATATATAAAGTGGATTCCGTTAGCCGTTCAACGGAAGTAACTCGGCCGGGATGTCCAACGACGCGCGGAATACGCATCATCCGGAATTAACCGTTTTCAATAGATGTATGAATATAAATGTGTATACGAGCCAGATGGAGGTAAAAGAACCGGTCTATATATATTTACTACATCACTGCACGCTAAATATCAAACAGCAAACAGGAAATTTAATACACATATAAATATAATAGATTTTCATTCGTGTATATATGTTAATATTATATATTTTACAATAATGAAATGTACTTTGTTCATACATTTGTATGTATATTGAGTTGAATACCAGTGAGATAACTCTCATATTTGATTTTATATTATACATGTGTAATATTTCAAAAGTAAAGTGGTACACATTGGAATTGTCGAGTGAAATATCATAGATAAAATTACACTGAAATATCAAAAAGACCGTGAGTTTCTTTATTTTATTTTATTGGTTTTTTCTTTTTTTGTTTTGTTCTTTACTTCTACTTCATCATCATCATCATCATCATCATCATCATTATCATTTTATTTCTTTCACTTCGTTAAATAATTGTCCTTTTCTTTTTCTTCATTGTGTTACTTAACTTTTCTCCTCGTAAATACCACTTTATTTTAATTAAACTGTGTGATCATATTTTTAATTTGTAACGCAATGAAATTTATATAATTACCGTGAAAAATTTAATAATTAATAGTAATTGGGTTATTTTTATTTTTTTATTTTATCTTCTTTTTTGAATTATTATGCGTGAAGATGGGTAAAGAGAATAAATGAGGAAATTCAATTAATCTTGATAGTAATTAATTTATCTACTGTCTTTGAATGGGTATATAAGATAGAAAATTCAAAACAAAAAAAATAGATGGAGAAAAAAAAATATGCAAAAATAATAAAAATTAAGAGTGGATGAAGAAGATGATTGAATTGAAATTAAAGTGGAATGAGAAATACTGATTGAGAGTTTCATGATCAGTCTTCATTTCCAGCTCGTTATATTTCTCTTTCAATATCTATAGTTACAAGCAAAAAATTATTTGAAATTAATTCCAATCACGTTTGGTAATTCAATAGAGGACGAATATTTTATAGAAATAAAAATGAAATTTATTTGATATACATATAAATAAAAAAATAAAGAAAAAAAAAATAATAAAGGGGAATAAAAATTTCAAATTTATTGATCTAAATGATTAACATTCTAATGTTAAATAACAATTTATAAAATGTCACGTAAATATTTATCAAGATGAGACGAAAAAATTAACGTGAAGATGAAAAATTGAATGTGAATGAATAGGAAGAAAAAAAAAAAAAAAAAAAAAAAATCATAATGGACTGCAAAAATAATAAATGAATAAAACTAGAAAATAAGAAGAGAAAAAAAAGAAATTTTGTTCTATATTCTTTATTAGATATTATAAGTCTACAACAAAAGCTATTGAAAACTGTAAAAGTTTTATAAATGAACTTTCAATGGACCAAGTCCATCCATCCTCTTCTCATGAATTCCCTTTTATCCCAATTACATTTCACATTGATGAGGAATAATTACTAGTCGACTGGCAATCCAACTAATTTCCTACTCATTCTCATACCAAAAAGTATTACGAATTTTCCACAAATTAATTTTTCAATTTGATTAAAATTAGAATTTTTTATTATTGATTATTCAATTAGATTGATTATCTTGAAATAAGAATATTATTCTATCTTTAATCAATTTATCCATATTTTTTTTCTTTGTTTACAAAAAAAAAAATCTAAACTGGTGTACAATCAGTCAAAAATATCATCGACGGAAAAATCGAAAATTAATGACAGTAAAATTACCAAAGTTTTCCCTCCTCCCAAAAAAAAAAAGGACTAATCCATATACTTACGTATAATGTTCCATAGGCTTGCGAACATTCACAGAATTTGGTAATAAGAGGCGTGGGAATACTTTGGTGAAGATGAGAAGAAGAAAAATAGAATAAAAAGTGTGGAAGAAAAAAAAAAAAAAAAAAAAAAAGAAAAGAAGGAAAAGATGACAAAATGAAATGAAAAGAAAAAAAAAAAAAAATACCACAGAACATTCCATTGGGTGCGAAGAGAATAGAATCTTTCTACCTGCCGTCATTCAACTGTACCGCGCTCGTTTCCTGTCTTCACCCCTCTCTTTCACCCTCATTTTTTTTTTTTTTTTCGCCCCCTCTTATCTTCACTTTTCTTACTCACCAACATGAAAAGCTGGGTGAACCAAACCAACTACCAAAGTCAAAGAGAAATATAATAAAAAAAACGGCATTTCCATAAATATTCGCAATATATCCCAAAGAAAAAAAAAAAAAAAAAAAAAAAACCAAATATATAGAGAGAAAAAAATTTCTCTACTCGAATATTTCATTATCAAAATTTTTCTGATTTTTTCACCAAGAAAAAAAAAAAAAAAATCTTTTGTTCTTCACATTGTTAAATATATATATTTAATGATTTTACTCTATTGAAATACATATTGAATAGGTATACAGGGGAGGAAAATTAGTAGGATTGTGAGGAAAATCTGTGTGTGTGTGTGTGTGTAAATAGATGAGGGAACATTGAGACTAATCACGTGCTTGAAGTCCCACAGTGGTCTATTAAATACACAATATCAAAATGGCGACTGACTTAAACACCAAGAAAAAAAAAAAATAATACATCTACGTGTCACGCGATTCATGAGTATTATTTCATCCCCTTCTCCAGTTTTTCTTTCTTCTTCTCCTCCTCCATATCCACCCTCCAAACGTCATTGTATAGCAACAGTGAATGTACTACGAAACAAATGTTGATGTCATGTTGCCAGTGGTAACTCTCTGTCTCTCCCTCACCCTCACCCTTAGCCCTACCTTTAAAGACTTGTTCGATAACTAAAGCCACCTATCAAGTATATATTTATTTTTTATATATACCGTTAGGGGTTGTGTTATATATTGAAATAATAAAACTCTGACCTCTAGAGACCAACAGTTAATATATATATTCTTTCAACACTATCTATAAACATATACAAATACACATAATTTTTTTTTTTTTTTTTCTTTTCTTTTCTTTTATATTGAAATATTAATTTACATCATTGAAAAAAATTTATATAGAATACTCTATTATATTCAATATACACTACTTGACATATATTTAATTTCTTAGAATTATTCAGAATTTTTTTTTTTTTATTTTTTTTCTTTTGCTACTTTTTCTCCCCTATTTTTTATTTTTTTTTATTTTTTTTTATTTCTTATTTCTCGATGAACTTTATTCCATTTTTTATTTATATGCGTGTGTGTATGTACGTGAATTCTGGCGTCATATTGTGAATAATTTTTTTTTTTTTTTTTTTTTTTTTTTTTTTTCATCCCTTGCCCAATAGGCACAAGACGGTACACACCAGATGATATCAAATTCGAATAAAGGGAAAAAAAAAAAAAAAAAAAAAAAAAAAAAACAATTTTCATAAAATATTTATTCTACATGCGTGAGAGTTTGTGTGTGTGTGTGTGTGTATATTTGGATAGGTTGACAAAATTTTTAGGATATTGTGTATACATATGCTGTCATTGTGGTGAATTGCATTTTTGATCTCAATTTGAAGTTGTTCTGCACGGTTGGATAATATGTCGACCTCAAAGTGCGACGATCCATAACAAAAATGGTATTTTGACTTCTCATCTCCTCTCGTGCTTTTCATATCACTCGCCTTGGAATTTTACCAAAGAAACGTTTAATACAAATATACATATATTTAAATATTTAAATAGCACACAGAGAGAGAAAGAGAGAGAGGGAAATATATTTCATCTCAATGAATTTTAATATGTCTCTTGAACTTGCAAACATTATTGCAATATCTGTCGTTTTTGTATTATAAATTTATTATAAAAAAAAAAAAAAAAAAAAAAAAAAAAGGAAAAAAGAGTAAAAGAGAGAGAGAGAGAGGGAGATAAATAAATATAAGACAAAATTGTATATTTATACATGAATATATTATTTTTCATTTCTACTTTTAAATTCGAGTTTATTTATTTTAAATATTGACTTTCTCTTAATTACCAGTTTATATAATGAGAAATGGGAGATGAAGATTCTGGGTACACAATCGTCGTAATAGTGAACAAAATCATATAGAAAAAAGAAAATAAATAAATAGATAAATAGATAAAATGAATAAACAGAGAAATTGAGTGAACGGAATAAAGAAAAAAAAAAAAAAAAAAAAAACAAATTAAAGTGTAAACGATTCCAATGCAAAAGTTTTAATTTTTTATCGTAAAAATTTGTTTAATTTGAGTTTTTTTATTTCATGTTTTTATAAATTTTTATCGTTCAATTTACCATTGTTTCAGATTTATTTGAATTTATTTAGGTGAGATTAGAGTTAAAGTAGTTTATGTCACATTTAATTTTAACACGTGAATAAAATATATTTGATGGGATGTAGTGACTTTCCTTACTGTGACTTCAATTAAATATTACATTTGTAGAGATATTCGTAGCTAGACATTCGGGTATTTTCGGTAACTATCGGTTTTGTTAGTCGTACCGCGCCAGTCAACGATACTACGACGCGTTCGCGTCAAACGTGCAGTTCATCGACGACCGCCGTTCATCGATGTTGTTTTTCTCTCGTATTCAATTCACAAATTTTCCATTATTATTTTTAATCATTTAAAAAATTATCTTTACCATTATAAAAATAAAAGAGAAAAAAAAAAAGTAAATAAATATATAAAACTCAATTAATTCATTTTTTTTTTTTTTTTTTAATGTTTTTTCATATATAAAAATTACACATTCACGTATATAAATAAATTTTTTATTTTGTTTTTGTGTAAAATTATTTTGAAAAAAATATACACTTAAATAAATAATTAACTTTAATAAATATCTGTAAGAGACTGGGACGATAGAAAAAAAGTGAAATATTCACGTTCTACAACATTTTCAACGTCAATCATCATGTTATACCGGTACATATACATATATTTTTTTTACTTAATTAAAAAATTTGGAATAAATGTAATTACATATGACAAATTTTTTTTTTTTCTCTTCATTAAATTTTTTTTTTTTTTTTTTTTTTTTTTTCCAACTATTAAATCATGTGGCAAATGTTCTGATAATACCGATCATTTTATATTCTTATAAAATGCCTGTTATATACAGATAAAAAAAATATAATAATAAATAAATAATTAATTGATACATTGATAATTTTAATAAATAACATTTGTACAATATTTTGTAATTGTTCAAAAAAATTATTATTATTATTTTGTTTCATCTCTCTCTCTCTTATCTCTTATCTCGATATAATTATAAATCAATAAATATACATATAATTATAAATAATCAATTAAAAATAAAATTATAAAATTTAATTGTTATTATTATTACTTTTTTTTATTCATTACAAATTATAATTAACATTTTATATTATTCATATAATTGAAATATATAAATAAACGTATATAACAATAGTGAAAATTATATATATATATATATACAATCAAATTTGATTATATAAGTATATGTAAGTAAATGATATTTACACAATTTTGTATTATACTCGGCTCGAAACGTTTAAATAGCAAACGTGTCACATAAACGGCATTATTTAAGCACCACTTTACCACGCATTATTTATTCATTATGTATATAATATATATATGTATTCGTTACACACTCGTGTACATAAAATAAGGCGTTTGCTCTTGCTTAATAGTTAATTGCCATTTTACCTTTCTCTATCTCTCACTGTGTTTACTCCATACGCTCTTGACTTTACTCTTTTGTACACACAATTCTCATGACTCACATTTCCTCTTCAACTTGTATATCAAAATTTCATATACACTTATATATAAGTGATAATGATAATTAATTCAAGTAAAAAAGAAGATAATAATAGAAAAAAAAAAAAAAAAAAAAATGAATTAATCGAATTTATAAAGTGAATTTTTGATATTTAATTCTATTTCATTTGATATTTCATCGTTATTATTTATTTATTTATTTATTTATTCATTTTTTTTTTTTTTTTTTGCACTACAGAAAATTGATGTTCAATCGAATCGATTGAATATATGTGTATATTTACACATGAAAGAGTGCGTCTAGGTGTGTGTACGTGTGTGTACGTGTGTGTGTGTGTGTGTGTGTGTGTGAAAAAATTGAGAATAAATTGGTTTGAGATTATTCGCGTATAGTCCATTAACCAGTTTCACATTATGCGAGGTATCAGTTGCAATATTTATAATGCCCACTTTTTTTTTTCTTTTTCCTTTATTTATCCATTTATTATTATCATTATTATTGTTATAATTTTTTTTTTATGGTTATTTTACGCGTGGGATGTGAAATATAATTAACCGGATGATTGATTTTATTTTGTATTATTTCATTATTCAATTTTGCTCTGTCACTTTTATTTTTTTTATATTTTAATGTTTTTTTTTTTTTTTTTTTCCTGTTGAATTTTCCAATATCGCGTTCGTGCACGCAACTGATGATAAATTATTTCAATATTGAATATCATTTACTCGTGTCACTGTGAATTCTCATATATATATATATTATCAGTTGGGAATTTTATTTAACCATGATAATGTCAAATAATTTCTATTATTATTACCACATGACAAATGTATATAGATATGAATCACATCGGTGATTAATTCAATTCCATACAAAATTCGTACTGTCTACGTACACTTGGGGGGAACATCTGTAAAGTTGAATTAAATAAAAAAACATGAAAAAAAAAAAAAAAAAAAAAATTTTTTTTGTTTTTTTTTTTTTTTGTTTTTTTTTTCTTTCCCTTTCAGCAGAGACAAATTTATCCACTGGTGATATCAACAATTTTGTGAAAATACCGATTTATGTGTATAATGCGTAGTAAATATTTCACATTTATGCGAAATCATTTTAAATCCCACTGCGCTCACTCGACAGAGTAGGCATTCACAGTTGAATCCCCAAATCCCTACGGGTACGTAACTCACACTGAGGTTACACATTTACGTGAGATATATTCAAGCTTGGTGTGCTCTCTATTCCCAGAATTTTCCCCATTGTCATGAGGAAGGGAAAAAAAAAAAAAAAAAAAAGGGCAAGTGAAAAAAGAAGAAGAAAAAAAAAATATACCGCATACCCAATCGTTTTCATGAACTATCTCAACCGGATATGGACACCTAAAATTTTCTTTCTATATTTATTATTATTATTATTATTATTATTATTTTTTTTTTTATTTTCCTATACACAAACGTTCATGTAAATTTTTCAAATAATCCCCAAGGGGGTTCACGAAAAAGACAAGCAAAAATTTGAAAAAAAAAAAAAACAAAACAAAACAAATCCACGTGTATAATAAAAAATAATAAATAAAAATGTTGATATATCTACATATATTTATCATGAAGTAAAATACGCCATTTTTCGCATACATATATATATATATATATATATATAAATGAATATTGTAAATATATAAAATTCCCCTTTGCATGGCAATTTGTCAACTGGAAGCGAGACATTGTCAATCGATCATGATGAAACTCTCAATGTGGTCCAGTGGGTAGAAATAAAAATTTTATTCACGTATACATTTATTTATATATACATTCATACATCACACACATACACACACACGTACGTACGTACGTACGTACACACATCCATGTATATATTATTGTTAAAAAAGCGACAACACGTTGGCCATTAATAGGAGGAAGTCAAAAGCGAAGGCGAATAGAGCAATGGAATATTCGATTGACACGTGAACATGCACCCACGCGATAAATTTCGATGCAATCTCTTTTACGAACTGTTTCTCTCACTCTTCTCTACTTCTCTCATCTCAATATATATATATAACTCATGTAGTTTTTATACTCATTGACATTGTCATATGAAATATTCCACATTACCGGATGAAAATAAAATCACGTATTAACTACAAACAGTTAAAGAGAATTTGTAAAACACTAGATAAGACTCTAGTATTTTTATTACTCCATTTCTATATATAGAAAACAATAAAAAATATATATATATATATATATGTAGGGGTAGGGAATAGAAAAAATCTCATAACAAGAGTGGAATAGTAGTAGAGTTCAAATGGTGTAACGGTAATTGTGTCCCCCATCGTGTTGCTCGTGATGTCCGCACGTCCATTTAAGAGTATATCAGGCAAACGACAACAACTCGGAATTTCTATCCCACAGCAAGAGAACGAGAGACGAACAAAACCCCGGCCACCCGGAAGTCATCGTATCACAATTGAAGAAAAAAAAAAAAAAAAAAATTACATATATCAAGTGACGCTCATACCATTGAATTCCTATACAATTTCACTTTTTTTTTTTCCTTTTTTTTTTTCTTGTTTCTACACATAAATATCACACGAAATGAATCTATATATGTATATATAATAATAACATTATATAATCCGTTCATATTTTGTTTCAAATTGTTGTGGATACTGTAGAAGTGAAAAAAAAAAAAAAATGGGTCTTATTTGTGTAGACTATACACACACACCCGTAGGTATTTAATTTTTTTTTTTTTTTCTCTTGTTCTTATTCTTCTTCTTCTTCTCTTCGTATTCGTTCAAGTTAAGATTCTTGACTTGACTCTTCACCATTATTTTCATGTTGCCATTTAAAGATATTCACACACTGCACATTTTCCTCGTGTCTCTCTTGGTTATTTTTTTGTTTTGTTTTGTTTTTTTTTTTTTTTTTTTTCATTTTTTTCAATGTTTACTGTATATGTAAACGTGTATGTGGTATCTCTTTAGCCATTTACAGTGTAATACAACAATATATACGTGAGAGGATGTATATTTATGTGTGTGTTACCTGTATATATTATTGTGGTTAGAGTGCGAGGGCAACATAAATTCTTTCACAATTACCAGTGAGGGAAGAGCGTAGTAGTAGTAATAGTAGTAGTAGTAGTAGTAGTAGTAGTAGTAGTACACAATGAATATTACGGAAATAAAATAAACTTCCGTTTTTATTTTTTTTTATTAAGTTAAATATATGTGTATATATGTAAATATGCATATAATATATACGATGTCATTTTCTGTATCTATGTATTACGGTAAATAATCATATAAACAATACAAAATTATATACATTCGTGTATTTGAAAAAAAAAAAAAAAAAAAAAAAAAAATTAATATATTTTAATTACTCAATTCTTTTTTTTTTTTTTTAATTTTTTTAATCTTTTTAATTGTTAATGTGTATATAGAGGATTTTTATTATTTTTTATTTTGATTGTTGACTTGATAAATGAGAAATATTAAAATTGATTATTAGACGTGTTTGACGCGATTATCTCTAGTGACTGCAACACACTCGATGAAATCTGATCGATCTTTAAGATCAAGAACTGCATTCCAATGTTGTCGTTGTCATCATCATCATCATCATCATCATCATCATAATCATTATCTTCGTCGGCATTGGATATTACTGCAATCGATGGTGTATATAGTGATGTTGAACAAAAAAAAAAATAGAATGCACCGACTCATCATATTACGTTCTCGTGGGCTCTGTTTGCTTTTAACCGCAATAAAGTAGATCGATGACGTTTACTATAGTTTTATATATATATATATATATATATATAAATTTTTTGTTTGTTTGATATATATGTATGGATATATTTATAAATTCCATTACATCGAGTATGACGTTAACGTGTATATACTAAACCACCTCAATACCGATATGAAAGAAAAAAAAAAAAATGTTTATTAATGATCCAGAACATTTGCCACATAAATAAATTTAGTTGGAACAAAAACGAGAATGCAGAAAAAAAAAAGGAAAGAAAAGCAAAACTTTTATAAAATTTAAATTAACGTAGAAAAACGAAAAAAAAAAAAAAAAATTATGCGTGTGAATGTGTGATATATATATATGTGTGTGTGAATGTGTGTATTATTTGTATTATTTGTATTTTCTCTTCTTTTTTCATTCAACTTGATGGATTGTACGCAGTCAAGTGTGATAAATGCGTTTTGACATGAAGGAAGAATCTTAAGAAAATTACGGAGCGTAGAAAGAGGGTAAAAGGAAAAATAATAATAAAATGGAAAAATATTTTTTCATCGCTGGCCATTGCATTTGAATTCACGTATAGTAAATGAATATGTGGAAAGGGAAAATTCCCCTTGTCGACGTGCACCACCGTTAAATCAACAGGTCTGTGTGTACGAGCGTGGTGAAAAGGTGACGGACAAAGTTTAGTGTGCGATCCTCCCCTCAACGAGAATATAAAAAAAAAAAAAAAAAAAAAAAAAAGTGTAAAAGATACAGGAAGAAAAGGAAAAAAGAAGGGGACAAGTGAGAAAATTATCCATTGGTGAGAATTAATTGCGACATGACAAAAAATTTATATCACTAAAAATTTAATTTTACGCTTTTTTTTTTTTCTACCCCATTAAATTTTCAACTACATCGGAATTTTTTTTTTTTTTTTTTTTTTTTTTCATTTTGTATTGGTACGTTGATTTAAACAAAAAAAAAAACGACGACGGGACAAGATCAAAGAACAGAGTGTGGTGTTGGAGTCAAGGCAAAGTTGGATGTGGGAAATGTGACACGCGAAGTGACGGAAACGTGGAAAATGCTCACTTGTGTCTATCCAAGTGAGAGCTTTAAAACGAAGGCAGTGACGGTTAAATTACGTCATGGCGGCAAGTCGAAGAAAAAAACTATTTTGTTGGGGATAAAGGAGAAACCCGGTATTGCTAAACCTGATATATCTCCACCAGTCAACAATAATGAGGTAAGTCGACTCGTATACGTGTGAATTGACGACAAAAGAAAAGAAAAAAAAAAATGAATAAATATAAATATATAATAAAAATAATTATTAAATATAAAACGATACAAGAATAAAAATCATTGGACAATTTTTTATTCTTTTCATTTTATTATTATTCATATAAAAAGTATATTTGTTTAAAAGATTAGATGATGAGAAGACTGGATTTTTTACAGATTAAAGTTTTCAGGTGGAAAAAAAAAAAAAAAAAAAAAATTAATAATAGATAAATGATAAAATTATTTTCTAAATCCACCAGTGATAGAGAAAAATCATCTCAGATATATATAAATACTTTTTTTCTTTTATTTTTTCATTTTTTTATATATTTTTTATATTTTTTATCGTTTCTTTTCTTCCTTGGACTTTCAATGCTGCCGTTGAATTCACCCCAGACTGTTCACAATTCACTTTTGTGATCGCTCCTTTTTTTTTTCTTTTTTTTATTTGCAATGTTCACTATATATATATATTTTTTTTTTTTTGATCTGCTCTTTTTTTTCTGATGGATATCAGATAGATTCATCACAAATAATATATATATTCGATTCGAGATGATATTTTGTGGACATACGTATTCACATTCTGACAGGAGATATGACAAATACCGTAAAAAAAAAAAAAACAAAATGAAAAAAAAAAATACATTGTGATGAAAAACAAGAAAAAAATATATATATATTATATTTATCCTTGACACAAAAACATTTTATCTAAAAAAATTCATCATCTTGTAAAATAGTTTTACCATAAACATTAGATCATCATTCACTTGACTGTGAATATAATAAAATGTTTTTTTTTTTTTTCTATTTTTCATGTTTTTTTTTCATTCTCTCGTCTATTCTTCATTTCTTTCATTATCATTTTATTTATTAATTTAATTTTTGAATAATTTAATCTGTGAAGAAAAGTGATATGTGAAAATTGAATTTAATCGCTAAAATTCAAATACGAAAAGCAATTACCACACAACTGTGTAAAAGGGAATGGAAATTTCGTCTTGAGCTTTCTCAACAATTCAAAGTGACGAAACAAAAATTCAACATATAGCAATCAAGACCCTGTCAACCACGTAATTAATCATGGATTTGTTTTTAAACAAAACTACATAAAAAAAGTGGATGGAAAGAAAGAAAAAAAATCGAGAGACGGAATGAGAGAGTAAATAAATGAGTGAGTGATAAACATCAAAATGTTGAAGGAAAAGAAATACAGATAGAAGAGACAGACCATTTATGTCCCGACGAATAAATTTTTGCGGAAGTCGCACGTGACACATACTCTCTCTCTCTTTTTTCCTCTTCATTCTCAGTATGTACATACACATACACGCATACACGCATACACTCATCTCTTACGTCTTTTACTATAGTAGACCATATTTATTCTCATACTTTTAACTATTTCTCTCACACATTTTTTTAATTTATTTTTATTTATTTACTTTTTTTTTTTCAATTTTTTATTATTCTTTTCCTACTCTTTCGCTTTATGGCTGCGCACACATAACTTTTTAAACGCAATTTGTATATCTATAGAAATTTTGAATAAAGGAAGTGAAGCCATGCCTTAATTTATTCACTTTTTTTTTCGTCTCTGTTTTTCTACACATCAAAATTCACATGTTGACGTTAGTTATCCAAGCTTTACCATGAAATATTCACTATTCTCTATGCAGTAATCCATCTCTTTTTTCATTGAAATTCCACTCTCATTAATTTTACATTTTACAAATTCAATTTTATTATTTTTTTTTCTTTGAAAAAAAAAAAATAATAATAAAATAAAAATAAATAAGAATACCGGAATAAAGATGAAATAATTCTATATAATAATTTCCAAAATATTTTTATTTCTTCTTATATAATTTTTATTATTCAATTATAATAATAATATAAATATTATAAAGAAAAATAATAGTAATATAAACTCGACAGAATTTCCTCCATTAATGCCTAAACGAGGCTCATTTTGGCTAAAGTATAAACCCCCGGGCATCTCATCAGAACATTTCTGACCTCACTTTACCTCCATTCATCCCTTCAATTATATTGACGCTAAGGAAGACGATGCACCATATTACTTTGGAAAATTATTCCTCGTGGCGTTTTATCTTGTTTTTTTTTTTCTTTTTTTTTTGGCTTCTTTTCCCATTTCCACTCATCGCAACTACTAGATCCATTATAAATATTACGTGCGTATTTTCTCTCATTTCATTTAAATTAGAAAAAAAAAAAAAAAAAAAAAAAAAAAAAAAAAAAAAAAAACGATATAGTTATAAATCTATATTATAATATAAGATATATTTATATTCAAAAAAGAGAAAAAAGAATAGGGGAAAAAAAGATCGAAAATTATGCAAGTATGAATTTTTTTTTTCTTCAGTTTTTTTTTTTCGTAATATTTTATCCTCAATGAGATGAAATATCTTGTGGCTCATATTTTTTTTCTCTGTTTTATTCTCTTTTTTTTTTTTTTTTATTTTACTTTCTCGAATGTTGATATATTGATAAAATAATACACGACATTTTTTTTTATTGTTCATGATATGATGGAAAAAAAAAAAAACAAAAAAAGGTTATAATAATAGGATAAATTTGGATGAGAGAAAATCGTCAAAATCACTGACATTTTCTCTGCAAAATGTGTCGCGCACCGGTGGCACACAACGATGGGCTTTTCCACAGAGAATTAATTTCCTGACGTGCACACGAACGCGGGTGTGTTGATGATGATGATGATGATGATGATGATGATGATTATGGGCATTCAGAAATAGAAACGAAAAACATATTAAAATTGTATAATGTGAATTCAAATCAAAGATTATCTATTGATAAAAATATAATGTAAATTCATAAATATAAATATAAAATATGAAAAAAAAAAAAATATATATTATACATATAAAAATTATTTGATAATAATGAATGAAATAATTTATAAGAATTATTATATTTTTCATTCTCAATTTATATACATTGAAGAATATTTGAAAAATATCGTCGTACATTCTTTGACAATTTTTCATCGATATTTTTCATTTTCGTATCTAACCCACTCGTATTTCCTCTTTCTATTTTACTTTTATTATTTATTTCCCCCCCCCCCCCCCCCCCCCCCATCTCACTACTCGCAACACTTCAGAATCAAATTGAAAACTTTTTTCAACAGAAATACCAGTTTCTCTTTTAAACAAATCTCATTCATTTTTGTCTCTGAAGTTAAAAAGTACAGAAGATGTGAAAAAAAAAAAAATAAAAATTTATGTGTTGTATGTGAGAATATGACTGGGATGAAACGAGAAGGAGTAAGAGAAGACAAAAAAAAAAAAAACAAAAACAAAAAAAAAAATTTTTGTTATGTACTTTATTGGTCGTTGGTTTTAACTGTGAGGCAGCATAAGAAAAGTGTATAGAATAAAATTGAAGTAGGTTGAACAATCACACGTTTTGTAACGACCATCAACGTATCCTTTAATTTCGCCTTCTTCTTCTTCTTCTTCTTCTCCTCATTCCCATTCACTGTATAATTATATATGTGTATCGATATTTTACCTGTATCAGTAGATTTCAATGAGGATGCTCGTTCATCAGAAATTATTTATAAAAAAAAAAAAAAATTTCCTACTGTCTCCTTAATATACCGGAAATTAAATTGCAATTTTACTACACCGACTTTTTTTATTTTTTTTTTTTTCATGTGATTTATAATTAATTTTAATTTGATAAAAAATATTTTTTCTTTCTCCTCTTTCTTTTCTAGTTTATATCAAATTATTTCAAATTTTTATATTTATTTCAAGCTCCTAACGTATGTGAATTTTTTTTTTTTTTTTTTTTTTTGACAGCTCGTCAATTTGTTTTTTTGGTTTTTTTCCCCCCTCTAGCTCAAACTCTCTTCTGCTCACTGCCTATATCTATTTTAATGTTTCCCCCCTTTTATCCTCATTTTTTTTTTCTGCGGCATACCGCAGTTACTCGACGGTTGCGCGTCCAAATCTCGTCGACCTTGAAATTCCACACTCTCTCTTTCTCTGTCGTGTTATTTTTTTTATTTTGTTACTGCCTTCAAAGCTCCACGTGGTCCCTTTGCCTCATCGCTGTCCATTCCCTTCATTATTTCACTTTTATAGGTATATATATATATATATATTTGATGTGGCCTCCAAACACGCGAGGTCACCAGACAGGTGAAATAAAAGTGAGAAAAATAAAGGAAAAAAAAAAAAAAAAAAACGAGTTGAGGAAATTTTTTATTATTTTTTTATTATTCTAAACAAAAAATATATATTAATAAATATCATTTTTATTTATATGTTGATTGTAATTGTTATTGAAATTATCATTCATTGCAAAGTTAATTTATATATACGATGAATTTTTAAAATCTTTGTGGTGTAACATCTGAAAAATCACCATGACTATTTATGAAATTCAACTGTTTCCTCACTCACACACACACACACACACACACACACACACACACACACACACACACACACACACACACACACGTACTCTATATCCATATGAAAATTCAATTTTATTCACATTCATTTTATCTCTATTTATGGTACAATAATAAAAAATTTTAATATAAAATTAAAAACAATTTATTCACATATAAATACATTACATTCACATATAAATCTATATTTATTTATTTATTCATTTATTTATTTATTTATATATTTATCATGTTTATGTATATAATAATAATATATATTTGTATTGTATATAGTTATAAATATATATTTATATATACGTTTGTCGTACGCGATGATTTCACAGTTTTCGCGTCTGCATTTGACATTTATCATTGCCTTTATAAGTTAATCGGATTATTATTCTACCCCAAGTACACACCCATTTGCCTCAGCATTTATATTCCCATGGTGCACATTTGTCCTCAAAACAAAATGAAAATGAAAAATTGAGGGAAAAAAAAAAAAAAAAAAAAAAACAAATAAATAAATAAATAAATAATAGTAATAATAATTCAGACACATAGAATGAGAAGAGAACAAATTTCTCAACATTATTTTTGATTTAATTCCGTGAAGAATAAAAAAATAACAAAATAATAATAAATAAAATTACCCTCTAATTTTTATCGCTAAAGTTTGAAATATATATATATATATTTATATTGTTGTTAGTCAATTTGGACATTTAGGTAATGCATGATAATGGGTAATATAGACGAGGGTTTATAGAGGTGACGTTACAGACACCATACAAGAATTACGAGTACATAGTGAATAGATATATGGACCTGTGTGTGCGTGTGTGTGTGTGTGTGTTAGGTAAGGGGTACACGATATTACGGATGGTGTGGACCACAGGAAGCCCATGGAAATTTATCATGTTGGACCATAATAACGCGCGAGCTTTGCTCTGCCCGTCTGCACATACCGAAAACCGTTTTGTGTATATAGATTATCAGAACGGCGCTTTACCACATCGTATCTACATAATTCCTCACTCACTCCCACACCCACATCATCGATCGTATCTCACAGCGGTTTGGCATCATATTCTGAATAGTTGACTGATGATAACGACAACCCTCAACTATCCGTCCCTTTCGTCATAACGATAAAATTCTACATTGAGAAACAACGATAATTATCTATTGGAAAATATTTAATTACAGTATGCAATATATTTTTATTTAATTATTCACAATTTTATTGAGAGGGTGAAAAACAAAAAAAAAAAATAAAAATAAAAATAAATTGAAATAATTGAATTTATATTTATTAATTATTTATTATTTTTTTTATTCAATTGTTTTAGTTACCAGTGGGCGGGGGTGGAGCCGTGCTGGTACTCAGCGAACTCGAGAGTATGGCAGCCAGGCAGCAACGGGAGATTGCCCAACAGAGACGTCTTCTTGAGCAACGTGAAGCCCGACTGGCCGTGCTTCGAGGCACTCAGGTAAGTCAATCATACAGACAAACAAAAAAAGAAAAAAAAATAAAACAAAAAAAATCTATAAATTATACCATTCAAATTTTTTTCATTGTTTATTGTTAGGGAATACAGAAAAAAATAATAAATAAAATATAATTTTTGAATATTGAGATAAACGTATAATTATTGTATGGTAAATTTATTATTTTTTTAATTGATTTGATTAATTAATTACTAAGATATTATAGACGTGGGAATTTTTCAGAGTGTAAAAATATAATGGAACAAGTGATTATATATAATATAATAAAATACTTTTTTTTTTTATTTATACATAATCCATAAAATTTTTTTTTTAAATTTAAATTTCACGTGTTTATTCTTTGATGTTTATATTCTTATTAAATTGTCGAATAAATTTATTTGAAAATTAAATTTACGACAAATACATTTATTTATAATATAATTTTAACTATTACAAAATATTCATGATTAATTATAAATATTATGTTATATAAAGTCATTTATTTCAACGTAATTAACACGCTTGAGAAGAACTGAAAAAAAAAAAAGGAAGAAAATGAACAAACAACAAAAAAAAAAAAATATATATATATATATACACAATAAAATTAAAATTAAAATATTGCACTGTTATTGTATAGTAATTATTTTACACTGATGCACAAAACACGAATTATCCACACATCCCTGAATAAAATCAAATACTTTTGTCTTACTTTTTTAATTTATTTTATTTAATTTTTTTATTTAATTATTATTATTTTTTATTTTTTTTTCCACTCTTATATTCACAAATTTCCAAAGTACTTGCGTTAATATATACCAACATATTTTTTATATATATATTTTTACATTAAAATTTTCATTTTCCTGTCTTTATCTCACTTCCTCTACAACACTTATTTGTAATAATTTGAATAAATTTCATATTAACATCCGGTTAATTTTTATAACTAAATTAATTTACCATGACTCACTAAAAATAATATAAATTAATTGAAATATTAATTATATTCGATAATAATACAGTAAAAATAAATAAAAAATAATAAATAATAAATACATCATTTATTATTTATTATTATTTAAACTAAATCACACTCAATATACTACGACGCAATTTGAATACACAAATAAATGGGATTGTCCCTTTGTTGTAAATGGGCACAAACACACACACACACACACACACACTATAGTGTATATATGCACCAATGATTTTCAGTATTACAAGCCCTTTAATAGCTCAAAGGCATTGGGGATAACAATAAGTAGCCAAGAGGATCCTTATCGCATTCAAGTGAAAGCTCCTCCACGTTAATATTCCCTCACGTTTCTCCTTTACATTCGCTCACACTCAAATTATACACACTCGGTAATGTTCTGTTTGCGTGGCTACATAGGATTTATATCTTTCCCTTTTCTTCTCTTCTCTCTGTTAAACATATTTCTCTTGTTAAGGAATGTACAATATTCCCTATCTACACCTAATGCATTTTAGACTATAATTCCCACTCTATTTCTCTTCACTAATTATCAACTCGTACATTTATCCACCCTGTCAATTATATCTTATATATTAAATATTGTAAAATATATAAAATTATTGTATCCTCAATTTGTAAAAAAAAAAAAATATATATATATATATATTTTTTTTTTCTGATATTGTAAGATTTTAAAAAATATCTAATTCCACTGATCACACATTGGATCATTTCTCATGGTGTAAATAGATTTTGTTACTTCTTTATTATTTTTTTTTTTATTTTTTATTTTTTATTAATATACACGTATGAAATTCGATATACATTTATTTGATACTTCTCTATTCATTGCCATTGAAGCATTGAATAAAAAAGAGATTCTCTTTCATTTTTATAAGTATATATATATGTGTATGTGTGATAGTTGTGTGCTTTCATACGTGAATAATAAAGTCGTCACATATAAAGAAAGTGATTTGAGTCGCGCCACATTACTCGTGGGTCTTCATAATCCAACATTTATATAGAAGAGTTCATTCACCTTTGCAATCCTCTTTAAATCTCATTATCCACATGGCTAAAATATGAAAAAAAAAAAAAAAAAAAAAAAAAAAAAAATTTATCTATTTCTTTTTTTTTTTTATACTTTTTTATTATGAAAAATATGTTGACAATTTCGTCATATCTATACACACACATACATACATTTAATTATTTATCATTATTTGTTTCATCACTCACTTTATATATTTATTTACATATTGATTTTTTTTTTTCTTTTCTTTTTTTTTTTTATTAAAAGGAACCGGCACAGCAGGAACGACTCGCCAGACTGAGACACCGATTGGATCAACAGCAAAGTAAGCTCAATAGGCTGAGACTGCTCAGGTCGCAGACAGATCAATCTCGAGCCAACAATGCAACCCTGAGTAAGTATATTTTATTATCATTATTATTATTATTATTATTTTTTTTTATTTGTTTTTTTTTTTTTGTTTATAATTACATATTAATTGATATTTCAATTATATTATCGGCGTCAATATAATTGCGATATATATAAAATTGACATTTATATACTTTGAAAGAAGAAAAAAAAAAAAAAAAAAATAGGAAACAGGACAAATATTTTTTTTTTGTTTTTTTTTTTTTTTTTTCACTTCATGATGATATTTTCATCAATCATTGAAGTAAGAAAATTATCTTAGAGATAGAGTGAAATAGAGAGAAATAGAGAGTGTTGAAAAAGCATTTGATGGTTGATTGGATTGAATGGCAAATATTTACTGAAATATTATAAATGACCGTGCAACCTATTGGGATCGATTTGTTATATAAATGTAACGCAAAGAGGATTGTATTTGTGTGTATGGTGTGTGTATGTGTGTGTGTGTGTGTGGGCAAAAGAGAATCAAGAGAGAAATTATACCGAGTGATTGTGAGGAGTATAGATGTATTGAATAGTGAGTGTGAGTGAATAAAAAAAATGTAGAGGGAAAATGTGAGGAGATATCACGAACATGAGAGACAAAGGGGCGAGGGTTCAGACATTATAGAGAGAATCATTTATTAGGCACGTTGTACAACCCGGTTCATGATGCAAATTCCCATGCAGTCAATGTCCCAGATGAGCACGCGAGCGAGTGCACACGCGAGTCCAAGTCGCGCGGCCGCCAATTCTCATCTCTCTCACATTATTATTCTCTCTCGTTCACAACTGACTATGCAATGTTGAATTAAGCTATAGTTGCTGTTTGCAACAGTGAATAAATGGAAGGCAAAAAAGAAAAAAACAAAAAGAGACAGAGAGACATAAGGATAGGATTGACTATCTATCCGTTCAATGACTCCATTATTTCTCTTTTAGATTTTTTTATTTTTTTTTTTCATTTTTTTCTCATGTCTCTCGTCTTTACGTCTGTCTATTTAATATTGACATGAGTTACTTTTTTATTTTTTATTTTTTTCTTTTATTTTTTTTTTTTGTATTCAGATACTGTAAATTTTAATGAAGACATTTTTTTATTTTATTGATTTACTTTTTTTTTAATTTTATTTCTCCATCATCATATTTATTTGCATTACAATTCCAACTATTTTACATCAAAATTGGTAGCAGTTTCCAGGATTTCACTCCAATTAAATAACAAATTGAATATATGTCGAGGCTTTTTTTATTGTCATATTTTTATTGTTATTATTATCGTTATTTTTATATTATTCTATTTGTGTTAAAATAAAATATATATATATAAGAAAAAAAGATACAATCATAAAAGTTGGAGTTGAACAGATTGAAATTTTACAATATGATAATAGAAAGGTGGCACGGGAGACAGGGAAAAATATTATATAAAAAGTTGGAGAATTGTAAAACATAAAATACAATGAGATAGAGTAATATAAAAGATTGTAAAAGAAGAAAGAAAAATAATAATAATAATAATAATAAATTATAAATTTGATCATTTATTCTTAAACATACATCACTCATTAGTCTTCAATTTGATTTATAAAAAAATTTTTTTGTTTTATTCTCACAATTTTTTATTTATTTGTTATTTTTTTATTTTTTTTTATATTTCTTGTCAATTTATTTGATATACGTCAAGAGAAATTTTATTTTATGTTTCATTAAAAAATCTCAATATTCTATTTCATTGTTTAATACATATAAATTTCCTTTTGTTGGATAAAGAGTTTTCTACTGTGGCACGTGTCCAATTATTAAGTTAATCGGTGGTTTAATGAAGAGAAAAAAAACAAAATAAAACAAAAAAAAATAAATTTAGATTTTTTTCTTTTTTTTTTCCACCCACTTTTCTCTTTTTCTATACCTTTTTGATCGTCACAGACCTAATAACATTCAAATTAATTGTCACGGGAAATATAAAATAAAAATAAATGAATAAATAATTACAAGATTATAAATTTTTTTATTCATTTCCCGAGGGGATGAAAAAAAAAAAAATTCTACACCAACGAATTATTGTCGTATTCCAGTGGTGCAAAAAAAAAAAAAAAAAGACCAGTACAAGGTGAATAAAGAAGAAGAGAGCGAGAGTATTTTCAATTGAAGTGGTGAAAAAAACCCATAGCAAAAAATCGTTTGTGGTATAAATCGTTAGTTTTTCATATTTTGCACGCATATACACGTTTAGTATATATATATATTAGTATATATATATATTCGAACAGGCATATCGTTGAAGTTTTGTGGCGTTGCATTTAGATTCTATACGTGTATATAAAAGCCATGAGTACACAGGATATCGTGAACATACGGTGTGTACGTACTATATCTACTTGCAATGATGGCTGCACATTCAGTATGAACTTGGGGATTACTATGTATATATACATATATATATCTAGTACCCTCATTTCCCCTTTATGTTTTTCTCCACGACCATTTCTCCTTCTTTCATCGGTTTCCATGAGTTTAAGTCTCCCCTCTCTCAGTATTCGTTGACATTCATTTGAAATCCACGTCGTCGCTCTGCGTTATTTTATATATCAAATAATTCCTCTCTCATATATTCTCATCAATTGTATTTATTTATATATTATACGTGTGTCTTTGGACTTCCAAAAATTCTATACACAAGTGAGGGTAAAGTTTCCATTGAATATCAGTATATTTTTAATAATAACACGTTACCCCATGGAAATTAAAATTTTAAATGAAAATTTAATTTTTTTTTCTTTTTTTTCAAGTTTTTTTTTTATTTTATTTTATTTTTTGTTTTTTATTTTCATTTAAATTTTAAATTTTATTTTATTTATTGATGGAATTTTGTTTTATTTAGAAGTTTTTTAATTTCTGAAAAATCCAAAAACTCTTGAAAAAAAAAAAAAAAAAAAAAAAACACTAGAAATTTTATTTAATCCACGAATGTTTTCCCAGTGGACAGAGGTAAAGTAGAAGAAAAGAAAAAAAAATAATAATAAAGAAATAATAATAATAAGAACAAAGAAAATGTACGACTGTGGAGTATACTCTGTTTTTTATAGCAACATTGAAGAAGAGACGAAACGCAATTCACCAACAAAAGCGATGTCGCATCTCTCACAGTTGTACATTGAGAGCTTCCACTGAAGTGCATCCACCTCGCTTATTTTCTTCAGCTTCATCGTTTTTTTTTTTTTTCTTCATTTTCTTTATATTCTTCTTTCCACACTCTCCACTTTTATACATTCATTTTGAAATACTTCAAGTTCATATATTTTTTTTTTCTCTTTTTCGTTTCTCACTATCTCTCAATGATTTTTCACACTCTTATTTCATTATATTTTAACTCAATCCAATCAGAGTCCACTTATTCTTTATCAATATTATTACTATTATTATTTTTTTTTTTTTTTTCTGTTTTTTTTTTTTCAAGTTTTGGTAAAATAGCTGAACAATGTTTGAATTGTAAAGGTGAATTTAAAGCGACCGAGTGTGGAAACTAACCCATATTATTTGCAAGAGCACCGGAAGTCGCAAACTTGGCAATCTCGTTGAATCGAAAAAAAAAAAAAAAAAAAAAAAAAAAAATTCTACCATATCTCTCTTTCTCTCTCTCTTCTATATAATATGTGTATATATGAACTTTTGTGCTCTTTTACTTCCACTAAATCGTTCACTTAGCCTTCCACCAGCTGCACAGTCGTAGATTCTCCAAGTCGCCATTCTACTTACATTCACATTTTATCGTTGTGATTTCCTATTTATTTTAAGTCTTATTCTCTCACCTCGTTTTTTTTTTTTTTTTTCTTTTTTTACACATATACCAACACATTGAACCATTAATTTACGTTATGTTAAATGTAGTGAAAATATATTACGTTTGAATTTATTTGTATTAAATACAAATAAAATTCTATTCTATAATCGTAAATATAATAATAAATAGTATTTAATACAATGAAATAATGTAATAAATATTAATAATAATAGTGCGATTGTTAAATTATTTTATTGTTGCTCGTGTACACACACGGATGGATAATAAATTGTGTCCAATGCTTCTTTATAAATTATTTATTTATTTATTTATTATTTTTTTTTTTTGTTTCTGAAAAAAAAAAAAATAATTAACTGGACACAGGATATTTTATCAATAAAATTTTTGGATAAAAAAAAAATAAAAAAAATCTAGGTGAATTGAGATTATTATCAACGTAAAATAAAATAGAAGAAGTAAACAAAAAAAAAAAAGGGGTAGAATGCGACAAGGTAATAGTGAAATTGGACACAAACTCGATCTCGTTTTGTTGAAAACGGATGTCTATTCCAGTGAACGACTAAACCATCCCAACATCCTCGTCCATCCAGTTCATCGACAATGTTCTCTCAAATTGTCGTCTCCTCTTCTTTCTCGTCCCAGTATACACATACACACACATATATATATACAATACACACGCATTTCCATTCACATTCACGAGTAGTAACATTTTCCTTTAAATCGTTTTTACACATTGCCTCGTTCAAATTGCACTTTTTTTTTTGTTCAAGGATTGAATAGAGATCGCACAAATCCAATCTCATTTACTTAATTATCATACTAAAACTGATAATAACAATTATAATTATTCTAAAATTTTTTTTTTTTTCTCTCTTAAAAATAAAATTAGAATTTAAAAAATATATTTTGAATATTTGTAAAAAGTATTAATTAAAAAAAAGATTTTTTTTTTTCCTTTCGTTTAATTTGAATTGGACAAATTACTTTTTTATTTTTTTTTATTTTACATTGTACAAATAATTTTTCTACTGCAATGTAATAAACTTCAATATTGGCCTTCCATTATCCACTGAGTAATGAATAATTTTCATTACAATATAAACATCGAGATTATAATGAATAGAATGAGAAAAACATATACGAGAATGGGTGAAAAAAAAAAAAAAAAAGAAAAAAACAAGAAAATTGTGAGCTGATATTTAATGTACTTGTGTATAAAGTACATATATAATGAAAAGCATTATCTTCATGAGAACAATGAAAAAATATTGTGGTATACTGTGGCATTTTGGTAATACGAGTATACGTCATTGTTTACCGTGGATAAGTTAATGAAAACAAAATTGCATTGAACATTTTGTGTCTTGGTATATTACATAAATACAAGAGTGAACATAACGAGTTTAAATACAACATGAAAATAATAAATAAAATAATAAAAATAAATAACCTGATACGAGCGTTGTACTCTGGTGTGGAAAAAAAAAAAAAAAAAACATCTGCATATCGTGGTGCTAAAAAGCAATGGAGGTAAGGCCGTCAGTTAAAACAGGAGGGGAGGAATTAAGAGAAGAAAAAAAATTAAGTAGAGGAAAGGAAAGAAAGAGAGGAGAAAAAAGAAAAAAATCATGAATAAAATTAAATAATAATTATAATGCAAAAATACACTTGAATTTATTCATTTTTGGATAAACTTAAATATCATATAAAATAAATGATATAAAAAATTAAATTAAAATATTTATCTATCGATAGACTGTTTTTTTTTTTTTTAGTTATTCAAAAAACGTACGATACCCAAGAAAAAATTGCAATCATTCCACTGTCAAATAATCAAAGATAAAATTGATTGGATGATATATATAAAAAAAAAATAAAAAATAAATAAATAAAAAAAAAAAACACGTAAAATCTTATTTCTACGTGATAAGAAAAAATGTGTGAGAAAATTTTCGATGAAAGACAGAAAAACATGAAAATAAATTGATCGAGGGTGAGTGAAACTGGATAGATGTGTATCTAGATGAAATGAAAGAAAAAAAAAAAAAAAATGTTTTGTAAGATTGGACAGGGAAAAGGTGTGAATAAAAAGGAACGGAAGGAAGTACGAGAACTGAGTAACATGAAATTGGTTCAATATTGCCTCTTCCTTTTTATCCATCAATATATCAACAAATTTCAATGTGTATAAAAAAGGACAATGTACACGAGTGTCAAATACCAATGGACCTTTATTCGACACGTGGAATTTTTTGTACAATACGAGAGGGAGTCCAGTAAACCAAAGAAAAATTCAATTTATCATCTATTAAAGTCAAAATTTCAAATTATAAAAATTTAAAAAAATCACTTATGTAAATATATATATATATATATATATATATATATTTTGTGTATTAAAGTGCAAACTGTCAGTTATATTTTTCCGTTAAAACTTCCATTTGTTTCTGTTCACATTCTTTTCAATGCCACTTTATTATTTTATTTACTTATTTTTTGTTTTTTGTTTTTTGTTTTTTTTTGTTTTTTCTTCTCTCCTCACCTTAACTTTACATTACGTCTACGCTTTTAAATAGAAATCCCGTGTTTTTAAATCACCAACAATGAAATCGGACAAAAATCTCCCATCGATTTTTTGTTTTTTTTATATATATACACACATTTCCTTTTCATTGTGTATAAACCACTATCGATTTTCAACTTGCAGCTGCGTTTCTCTCTCTCTCTCTTTCTTGTTCCCTTTTGCTATTCGTTTACCACTCAAAGGCTATTTCTAATTCTCCAAACGATATCACCAGGGATCGTTTACGTTTGGTAGAAATGTGTACACCCAAAGCCATACAGACACACACACACACACTCAGAATCCAAGGTAAAATCACGATAGTTGAATTGACTACTGTGCTAAATAACTAGAAGTAGATGTCATGCAGAAATGATGATGGGGTTGGAAAACTGAAAAAGAAAAAAGAAAGATAAAGATAAAATAATTTAATAGTTCCCTAGGTGAACCATGAGAACAAAATGATCATGATTGGGGATGACAGTGCAATTCTGTGTCACTTTTCCCATGAGGAAAATTTTCATTTTTATTTTTGTGCTTTATATATCAGTCGCATAATACTTGTCAATACTTTTTTCAACTTTTTCTTTCTCATTTTATTTGTACATGACTTTTTTTTTTCTGAGACAATTTAACTTTCTTTTGAAATGACCACGATGACAATAACAGTTCGTGGTGTACGTTACTGTAAATTATATTATGGAAGTGGGTCACGTCGGAAAATCCTCCAAAGTATCATCATCCATTTCTCTTTTCTCTCTGTCTCGCCTGTCTCATGCCACTCACTAGATACATTTGTATACACGTACTATTATTATATAGGAAAAAAAGTCGCAAGCTCAACACTATTTTTGTTTCAATCACTTTTTTTTTTTTTTTTTCGCTTTGTTCTCATTACTCAAGTAAAACACATTAAAACCATTCATTCATATGTATTTTTTTGTTTTTTGTTTTTTTGTTTCCAAATTCTACTACCACGTCCATTATCGTTTTTATCTTTTATAGTAAAAAGTCAATTTATCAACCGGCACATCAGTTTTCGTATTGAGCTGATCAATCTGATCGATTGACAAACCAAATTAAAAAAAAAAAAAAAAAAAAAAAAAGGTGAATTTGTGCTATAAAATCTTGAATTAAAATTTACTATTTCTTCTTTTTTTTTTTTTTTTTTTTCTTCATTCTGTTCCATTTTCTTCCATCAACATAAATAGAAAAATATTGCACATAAGAGGGGAAAAAAAAAAAAAAATGCGAAAGACAAACAAAAAAAAAAAAGATAATAGATGATGGAGAGGGGGAAATGGGTATCTTTACAAAAGAATTTACGAGCCATTAAAGTCGTTGTAAGCGAAAAATGATGGGGGATCGTTAACCTGAGCACTCATCGGCAAGACCAATGAAGACTTTTTCTCACTGTCTTTCATTTCACTGGGTTAAAAAGCTTGTGTAAATATATTTTTTCATAGATTTTCTTTTCTCATAGGAATATCTATATAGTAGGGATAGTCTGCTTGTGAGCTAATGGAAATTGTAGAACCTGACGTTGTGTATACCATCTTGAAGATAAACTTGTCTTACCTCAAGTACCAAAAGAGATATATTTTACTTAAGACAACCACATATACCTCTACACACTCTAATCTTTATTTCATTCAATTTATTTATGTGTAAAAGCAATAAATATATATTATTATTATTACTTTTTTATTTTTTTATTTTTTTTTTTATTTTGCTTTTAATTTCTTAAATAGCTTTGCTTATATTCATTTATAATTAAATATAAATAAAAGATGTGATTTATAAATGGAAAAGAAAAGAAAAGAAAAGAAAAGATAAAAAAAAGAAAAATTATTCATTTCATTATAAATTTTTATTTATCAAATGTACATATTAATAAATTATATGAAAGTATAAAAGAATACATGAACAATTATAAAATGTGTATTTATCAATTGTGAAAGCTCAAATACAGTGTATGTTAAATTTATATTATATTAATATACAATTATCTGTCAGTGGAATCATCACCTCTATCCTTATATATTTCTACATGGATGATTTTGTACACGCTCTACCAACCCTCATACTTTCCCATCATTTTTCCTTTAATAAAATTTTTATTTATTTATTTATTTATTTATTTATTTTTTTTTTTTAGTTCTTTCTTTCTTTCACTTCATTATATTTTTTTAAGCCAAAAGCATCTAAATTATCTCAACAATAACAAGTGCGTACTCAAGTAGCGCACGAGCGTGATAGTCTCTATTGAAAAAAAATTTTTTTTTTTTTAATCATTATCATTTCAATCAACGTCAAATGAAAAAAAAAAAAAAAAAAAGAAAAGAAAATTTCTACTTTTTTTTTTTTTCTATTGAATTAAGAGTGGAGAAAAATTTTGAAATACCTTGAAATCTGGTATTAATTTTTTTTTTTTAATGTCAATGTTTTTTTTTTTTCCTTCATAGACAAAGAATACTAGAAAAAATTGAAAAGTTTCTCTTATCATTGTGCTGTCTGACGCCCTATTATGATATTCTTTTCATCTTTTGTGCGCATGATTTTTTCTCTTACATTTTTTTTTTTTTTTCCAACACTAATCCCCTTTGTGGTATCTTTTTTATATTGTTTCAGCATCCGATCTGGACTGTATAAGAGCTCTGTTCAACGAAAAAGAAAAAGAACTCTCACTTGCTGTTGCAAAGGTTGAGGAGCTGACGCGACAACTCGAGGAGCTGCGTGGTCGAAACAACGGAAATGCTACTGGTAATGGTAGTGGTGGTGGTGGTGGTGGTGGTGGTGGTAGTGGTGGTGTTAGTGGAGGCGGCCAAGTACCATCCGCTGCAAGCGCTGAACTCGAAAAACTACGCCGTGAGCTAATGGTACAATTGCATTAATTTAATTATCGTAAAATTATATAGAAGAGAAAAAACATTATTTTTATATAGAATAACATAAAAAATAATTATAATAATAATTATTAAAACAAATAAATTAATGTTGAAATTAAATTGATTGCAGTATCGGAATAAAATGAATGAACAACAGAATCAAGTGGTATCACAACAAAGATTAGTCCTGGCTCAACGTCAAGCTGAGATGGTATCAATTGACGCGCGAATAGCCCAACTACAAGGTCGACTTCAACGAAAACGTGCACTCAATCAGCGTCTTCTCAATCAACAAATTGCTAATAATCGTCAAACCACTGCGACGTCAATGATAACAACCACAACAACAGCAACCACAACAAAAATGTCAACGGGTATTACCGAATCAGTAAATAAACAGCAAGAATTTACAAATCAATCGAAACAGCGACCCGCTGGAAATATCGCGGCAATTGAACCATACAGTCATATACCCAATGATAATGACTTTAATTTAAATAAAAATGATCCCAAATATCAAACATTACCGTACAACACAAAATTCACTGTCAATCTTAAACCAGTGGAGGATGATGTAAATAAAAATAAAATTCAACATAGCCAGAGTGCATCACAAATTGGACAACGTTCGACATTGCAACAATTAGGACACCAAATTGTACATAGTCAATCGCAATCACATATTCAAGGTAATTAAAATTATATTCAATTTATAAATTATTACAACACACAAATCCTTCCCTCTCTCACTCCCCCCTCACCCTCACACAAATATATATATTTATTTTTTTAATTAATTATTATTTTCTTTTGATTTAGGTCAATCACAATTATTAGTTGGAAATCAACAAATGTCACAACAAAATCAACAGCCGCAACTCAACAGCAGTCCCCAGAATTATCCACCTCAATCGGGAAATTTTCTTGCACACACCACAAACAATAACATCAATAACAATAACAATAACAATATTATTATTAATAATAATAATAATAACAACAATAACAATAACAACAACAACAATAATAATAATAATATAATAATAAATAATAATAATAATCAACAAATTAGTAATAATAATATTGGTACAATTAATTTGACGCAAGAGAATCAAAATCAATTAGCAAATACGAGGCTACATAATAATAATCAACAGCAGCAAACATCGAATATACAGCAAAAACAACAATTGACAACGACGAATTTGTCAACGGGTGTTGTGAGCCATGTGAATCAAGATACACGACAAACACTTACACAGACGCACAATCACAGAAATTTACAGACTCATCAAAAACCAGTGTCAAGTGTTGCCCCAAGTTTTCCAGTGAAATCACCAATTTATCAAACATCATCAACAAAAATTCATCCGGTAATGCCACAAACTTTGAGTTTGATTGGTCGTGGCCATTCTGCAGCACAACAGCCATCACAAAATTATTCTGAACGTTCGGTAAATGTACAAAATTCTCAAAATCAACAGCAATCGCAACATTCACCAACAACTACGTCTGAAATATCGGGTTATTCAACACGGCATAATTTTCAACAAGGACAATATTCACAAAATTATAAAAATTCATCGAATAATTTTCCGCAAACAAGTTTAAGTAATTTGGGAAATTCAAATTATCCAGGTTATCCATTGTCAAGTTATAATCAAACTCCAATTGTGGTTGGAGTTCAGGATAGTGAAAATGATAAATTAAAATTTGATAATAAGAACCAAGAAAAGTATGAATCACAGCAATCCCAACAAATGCGATATGATTCTGCAACACTGATGAAACATGAACAACAAATAACAGCAATACAACAACAACGTTTTGACGTACCAACGAAACTTGAATCAACGCAACAGCAGCAGTCACATCTAACATCGAAATTCGATCATTCCCAACAGCCTGGTACCCATCAATATGGAAAACACGAGCAGCATGACACGAGAACCAACACCAACAAGTATGACCATAACTCTCAGTACAAACACGAATCTCACAAATTTGATTCAAATAGCTTTCAACAATTCAAACAACAACAACAACAACAACAACAGCAGCAACAGGACCAAGGAAAATATGATCAATCAACTAAACTCGATCACGTGACACAAAAATACGAGTTAAATCCACCCGTAAAACATGATCATGGTACAAAACTCGAACCACCAATAAAATTATCTGACAAACTCCATGACTATGAACGTATGAAAAGTGAAAATGACAGAAAAGGGGTGACGAATTGTGTTGAAGACAAAATGAAACCGGCATTGCCGCCAAAACCCATCAAGCCCAATCCACCGCCCAGATTAAATAGTCAAGATAAACTTGATACACCAACTGATCCAATAATCGAGGGAAAAACAATTACTGTCACAAGGTAAGCAAAATTTATATTATAAATGACAAATAATAATATAAATGTTACAGTAAATTTATTATTATTTAATTTTTCGATTTATTTTATATAAAAATATTACTCAATCAAATTACACACTACATACCGATTACTGGGTTAATTATAAATGCTAATTAGTCCACGATCAATTTGGCTTGTGGAATAGATTGATATAAAAATAGAATACGAAGACGATAGTAATGATGAGACACACAATAGTATATTCACCTGCAGTAGTCACAGAGAGACACGTTATAACAACGACAATTAATCTTTATTTCTTTTTTTTTTTTTTTTTTGTTTAATTGAATAAATATCATTTTATCGATATACTTGTGATAAATGTGAAAGACAATTAATAATATTAAATTTTTCTTATTGTATAAAAAATTTTCTAGAGGTGAAAAGGAAGAAGATATACCACCAATACCAACTAGTGACCTGCCAGAATCACCAAATGAAGCACCAGTTGGTAATCATCAAATCATCAAAGCACGACCATTAGCATTAAAAAAAAACTTGTTATCTGAACAGCCACGATTGCGTTATGCTAAATCAAACGTTCACGTGTCAATAAATCGACGAATTGAAATGCCCCCGGCATTTTTATTTCCCGAAACAGAAATTCCGGCCGATCTTATTCAAACTGAACAACAACAATCTCAACAGTTACAACAAAATATTACAGATGTTACTGATCACAGTTGTGTAAAACAAATTCCACTGTCAATTGCTGATGAATTATCCTGTAACGATATACTTGAAGACTCAGATATTGTTGAGGCATTAAATGTTATTAATATTGAGGATAAATTGAAAAAGGATACAGATCGAAAAAACGAATTAGAAACAACAGATTTGAAATCGAACGAGGTGATAAGAAGAAAAAAGGGAAATCTCAAATCCACAACGGGGAAAGCTAATTTATCAAGGAGGGTCTCGTTTGACCCACTCGCATTACTTCTCGATGCCAGTCTCGAAGGTGAGCTAGAACTCGTTAAAAAAACTGCAAAAGAAGTGGCAAATCCAAGCTCAGCAAATGATGAGGGTATTACTGCATTGCACAATGCCATTTGTGCTGGTCATTTGGATATTGTCAAGTTCCTCGTTGAATTTGGATGTGATGTCAATGCCCAAGACAGCGATGGATGGTAAATAAAAAAATTTAATTTAGTTTTTTTTTTTTTTTTGTTTCTAATTATTCTCATTGACGTTATTATTAATTTTACTTATAACAATACTTTATAATAATTTGTTTTTTTTTTTTTTTGTTCTCTCTTCAATGACAGGACTCCATTACATTGTGCCGCCAGCTGCAATAATCTTGCAATGGTGAGATTTTTAGTTGAACATGGAGCCTGTATTTTTGCTACGACTCTTTCGGATCATGAGACTGCTGCCGAAAAATGCGAAGAGGACGAGGAGGGTTTTGACGGTTGCTCCGAATATTTGTACAGTAAGTTATTATTTTGTATTTATCGTGTCAATTATTTCACTGTGTGTAATGGTATTATTGGTGGTATAAATTTTTATCATCTTTATTAATATTTTTTGTTTGTTCCAGGTGTTCAAGAGAAACTAGGTATTATGAATAATGGACAGGTTTTCGCGGTATTTGAGTACGAACCTCAGCATAATGATGAATTAACCTTGAAAAATGGTGAACAATTGGTAATATTGCGAAAGGGCGATGACAATGAGAGGGAATGGTGGTGGAGTAAACTTGGTCATAGAGAAGGTTATGTCCCACGTAATTTATTGGGAGTAAGTTGATTATCGCAATATTATTTTAATTATAACATGATTTTTTATACATACAATGTTTATTAACTTAATCTTTTATTATTCATCTGTTGCAGCTTTATCCAAGAGTTCAACCAACTAAGATAGACTAAAAAATGATAGTTATATATCTGCAAGAGATTTTTTTTTTTTTTTTTTTCATTATATGAAAACATTTATCATCACAGTATTCAATTTGCAGCTTTATCTTATTAGGTATTTGTAATAGTCGTATTTTAATGTCACAAAATATTATATTATTTAATAATACGTGAATTTATCGTTGATATAAAATTTCTATGTGAATCCAATTATAGTATATATACATATGTATATGTATTTCTTATTGCCAATCAGATTTCAAATTTCACACTTGAGAATTTTTTTTTTTTTTTTTTTTAAATCTATTTTAATATTTGCACACGCAATAGAGAAGAGAAAAAATAAATAAATATTATATTTTTCTTCTTGACGGATGACTATTGATATTGACCAATTTGTTTCACCTAAATGTTGTTTGTTTAGATGAATTCAAATATGTTTTGTCTTTCTATTTTTTTTTTTTTTTTTATTTCAACGAATCTTCATCGACTATTGTTATTGAAAATAAAAAAATTTCTCGATCTGATGAATGGATACATCTCGAATCCAGAAAATAATTAATTTGTAATTCTGTTTTCTCTCTCTCTCTCTCTCTCTCTTTTTTTCTTTATTTCTTCCTCCATGCTTGCCAATAGTGATATAAATATTGTAACAATATAAATAATAAATTTTTATTTTATTCAGAGGAATTTTCAATAAGTCCCTCATGAATTATTTTCGTATATATATATACATATATTTTTTTTTTTTTTTTTTTTTCCAATTGTTGAATTTTTTTATTTGATTGATTGCTCGATGAGACTGTTAAAAAAATATGTATATAAAAACAAGTATAACGCTGGATCAAAAAAAAAAACAAAAAAAATATGACGTGTGTATTTGCCATTCTTTAGTGCATACAAATAAAATGCACGCGACAACACATTGTTTCGTTGAAAATAACGTCCCGAGAATTTAAGAAAAAAAAATGTGTGCCTTTGAAAATAATTATGTCAACATGTATGTAAGATTGCACGTATATTATTGGAAATAAATGGTTTTTGATAAAAAAAAAAAATAATAATAAATAAATAAATAAATAAATAAATAAATAAGTAATAATAATATTAAAATAATAAAAAAAAAAGAAAATATATATATTATATATTGATAATACTCCGAATGGATATTCTTATAAATCATTAGTATTAATTCTTAGTAAGTTTCAGGAGATTTCTTCTCAAGAAAATGTATGAAAATCCAACAGTTTCTGTGGAGCAAGTTACCGACGATTAATGATAAATATTCAAAGGTTGCGTAGGATACGTTTTCTCCGACACAGAGCAACTAAACAGTTGACTTCCCATATAAATTTCACTGATTCTATATAACGTCAATGAATAAAAATGTCATTTACATTTAAATATAAATTTACTGAGAACATGAAAAAAAAAAAAAAACAAAACAAAACAAAACAAAAAAAAATGAATAAATAAAAAAATTATAGATTAATTTTATATGGATAATTTAATTCAAATATGTGTCCTCTGTAATTTTTTTCTTTTGCGAAAGGATTGTGGGTCAGAAAATAAATTCACTGGAAGGGATGAAATGTATACGGAACAACCCCTATATATACGGGTGAAGCTTAACGCAAAACTTCAGACGCGATTCAGTATTCGCCTCGAAAACTACTTTGTGAAAAAAAAATATATATATATATATAATAAATAAATAAATAAATAAATAAATAAGAAAAAATATTGAAAAGTGAATTACATATAAATACGAAATAATGTGTTTAATTTTCACCAAATACAAATTCAAAAAGAGTATTATAAAATTTATATTTATCGTTATTATTTTCAATATCATTGCTATTTATTTCACTAAAATTTCAGGTAAGACAATAAATAAATCAACGTCACAAATTATTCTAAAATAATAATTTTAAGCCATTTAACAATGGCAATTGAATAAATCATTCAAATTTAAATATTTGTATACATGAAATAAAGAATAATTTTCCCATCAACTATTTCACACATCATATCTCACATTATAAAAACTTTCACTCAGTCAATTAAACGTAAAGATAAATAATTTTCATTTTCATTTTAATTTTATTAATCATTTATTGTAATACACTATTGTACATATTAAACTATTATTATTTTGCATATTTAGCGAAAGAATCATTTGTGAAAACATATAATGTTGGTGTATTAATGGCCTCGCATTTGGACAGTCCATTCGACCTTGAACGTTGTGGTCCAGCAGTAGATTTAGCGCTCGCTGAAGTTAACGAATTTCTCATCGTTCACAATGTTCAACTTCAAAAAGTCCAAGCTAGGTATTAATTTTCTACAATAATCGGTAGTCTTCATCTATATCATATCATATCCTATCCTATCCTATCCTACAATTTATCCGTCACTCGGCAAACATTTTACCGTTTTCAAAAAAAAAAAAAAAAAACCAAAACAAATAATTATAATAAAAATATTTAGATAAAATAAATAAAATTTTTTGCAATTTTCCATTGATCTTTATATACAAATCATCCAATTTATATTCACACAAGAAAGAGAGATAACACACGCATATTATATATACCCAAGAGTCTTTAAATCGATTGATTTTCAATGGAAAACAAAAAAAAAAAAATGATGATGATGAAAAAAAATAAAGAAATAAAAAATTCTAGTAAACCTTGGGGACATGATTGATATTGAAATGTAAAATATATTTCACAGTATAAAATAAAAATCAAAGCAAATATGAATCAATAAAAGAATAAAATAAAATAATATGTTAATTGATGATAATCAAATGCACTGATTCAATTCATATACTTTTTACATATATATACACATGAGTGAATAAAATGAATGTTCTTCATCAAATTGTAAACAATAGGAACTCAATTACGGTAATAGTATTCATTCGTGTGGAGCGTATACAATATAGAATGGTGTGGGTACGTAATTCAAATTGAAAGCGCCGAATGGAATTGAATTTGAATGACCGTGTCGTAGGAACCACAGTCATGTATACAAGCAAAATACATAGATAAATAAAGAGGAGATTAATTGATTAGCTGCCTGCCAGTATATAAAATAAATACAGAAATTAAATAAGTAAAAAAGCATTGTGATAATTTAAATAATAATATATATATATATTTTTTTTAAATTCATTTCAAATTGTGTATGTGTACATATTATATTTCCATTTAAATTATATCTGTACATTATTGATATAAATATTATTATTATTATAATTATTACTATCTTGAATTTATTTTTAATATTTATTTAACAGTTATCCATCATGTAGTGGCGCCAGAGCACCGGGTTTAGCTGCAGACATGCACTTTCATGACAATGTCATTGCGTTTATTGGACCTGCGTGTGCATTTGCTTTAGAACCTGTTGCCCGACTCGCTGCTTATTGGAATACTCCTATTATTACTGGAATGGGTGATCAAGTTAGTTTAATTATTGGATTAATTTGATTAAAATTTTCATTATATTTTTATTTATAGCCACCGTCGGAGGGTGAATTGTCAGTGACTTCTGGTATTCTTGGTCGACTACACAAATGGCGAAATGAAAGTTCTGTAAGTCAACATAATGTATCACATTATTATTTACTACATATATATATATATATATATATTTTTTTTTTCTTTTTTCTTTTTATTTTTTTTTATTCTCGCATGCATGAATATAAAATAAACAAGAACAATTTATTCCATGTCTAATTAAATTACTCATTTTTCACTACTTGTAATGAGAACCTTTTTCGAATGTGAATACAGTTAATTAAGAAAAGAAAAAAAAAAATAATAATAATATATATATATTTATAATATGGTTGGAGTTATTTTACAGGGACTGATTAAAATTTTGCTTGTTTGTATATAAAATTCAGGGAATCTTTAAAGACAAAAGTAAATATCCAACATTAACGCGAATGTCGTATTGTCAATGTCGTTTGCGCCTGGTGTTTTCCAGTATTTTTAAAGAATTTGGATGGTCACACGTTGCATTAATACTTGATAAATCCGATTTATTTTCATTAACTGTTGGTAAAAATTTAGAATATGGATTGAGAAAAGATGGATTACTTAAATTTGTTAGAGAACTCGATGGTAATTCTGAGGATGATTCTTATCATTTGTATTTAAGGGACGCGAGTATGTATGCAAGAGGTAAAATTTAATTTAATTAGATATAAAAATTTATTTATTCATTTATTTATTTATTTATTTATTTATTTATTCATTTCAAGTTGTGATATTGAGCGTTCGTGGAACTCTGGTACGAAAATTCATGTTGGCTGCACATGCACTGGGTATGACACGTGGCGATTGGACATTTTTAGATGTAGAAATTATTCAGGTAATGATGTAAAAGTAGGAAAAATTTGTAATTCAAGTTAATCATTGCAATGAATAAATTGAATTTTTTCTTGTTTTTGTTTTTAGGGATCATATTGGGGTGATCATGATTGGGAAATTGGTGATTTAGAGGATTCAGCAGCAAGAAAAGCGTATGAAGCTCTTCTCCGTGTGTCTTTACTCCAACCAACAAGTCCACGCTTTCAAGATTTTGCTGATGATGTGAAAATTCGTGCACAAATCAATTACAATTACACATTTTCTGATGGTGAAGAAGTCAATTTTTTTATTGGTGCTTTTTATGATGGGGTTTATTTATTAGGTATGGCCTTAAATGAAACATTAACAGAAGAGGGTGATATACGTGATGGTTTAACTATGACTAAACGTATGTGGGGTCGGGATTTTATGGGTATTACTGGTCACGTTCGAATTGATGATGATGGTGATCGTGATGCGGATTACAGTATTTTAGATTTAGATCCAATCACTGGCAGGTCAAGTATTATTATTCAATATTAAATTTAATTATTGATTTTATAAGTATAAAAATTAATTTTTCATTCATATAAATTTAAACAAAAAAAAATATATATATGTATATATATACATACAGATTTGAAGTCGTCGCTCATTATTTAGGACTCAATCGTGAATACAATCAAGTGAGTGGAAAAAAAATTCATTGGCCTGGTGGTAGAGAGGGACCACCACCAGATATTCCACAGTGTGGATTTCTTGGTGATGATCCATCGTGTTCATCGAAAACCGATGCGTACACATTTGTCCTTTACTCCAGTCTTGCCCTTGGTATTTTTTTATTTACTGCATCAGCAGCATCATGTTTACTCTATCGACGACTACGATTATCCGCTGATTTGAATAATATGTCGTGGCGAATAAGACCAGAGGAATTATTATTGGAAGTCAGTAAAGCTTTTTCATCAAAGATTAATTTACACCAAGCAATGGCTGAGGCAAATGTTTGTTATATATATTAATAATTTTTTATTAAATTTGATATATAAAAAAAAAAGAAATATACTCAAAAGATTATGTAAATTGATGTTTAAATATACGAATTTGTCTATAGAATTTTGGTTTGGAGCAGAGACGTCGTGGATCACAGTTGAGTGGTGGATCTTTGGCACCGACAACTGTTTTTACAAGCGTTGGAATTTACAAAGGTGAACGTGTGGCAATTAAAAAAATTACGAAAAAAAAAGTTGTCGATGTAACAAAAAAATTATTATGGGAAATAAAACAAGTTCGAGATGTAACATCAGAAAATACTGTGAGGTAATTTTTTTATTTATTAAATTTATGTATTCGTATATAAATATTTTTTCTTAATAAATTATATATTTTATAGATTTATTGGTGCTTGTTTGTGTTCACCATCACCAACAGTATTAATATTGACTGAATATTGTCCAAAGGGATCATTGAAAGATGTTCTTGATAATGAAGCAATTAAACTCGATTGGAACTTTCGTATGTCCTTAATTCATGACATTGTCAAGGTATCAAACACATAATATAAATATAATATTATAATTTCTATTCACAACTCTTAATAAATAATAATTTTTAAATTTATAATTATTTTATTTTGTTATTCAGGGTATGGATTATCTTCATGCCAGTGAAGTCGGAGCACATGGAAAGCTTCGATCATGCAATTGTCTCATTGACGGTCGTTTTGTATTAAAAATATCAGATTTTGGATTAAAAACCCTCACAACTCCATCAGAATTAATTATTGATGATAATTACTATACAAGTAATTATAAAATTATAAAATGAAAAAGGAGATATTTATTATTTTTCACGTTGATGTTGAAGATTTTTGTTTCATGGAATAGAATTACTTTGGATTGCACCTGAACTATTGCCACAAACAGTTCTACCTGGAAGTGCAGCAACGCAAAAAGGTGATGTCTATAGTTTTGCAATTATTTTGGAGGAAATTGTTTTGCGCGGTGGTCCTTACGAAGTAGCACGTTCATACATGACGGCACAAGAAGTAATTTTAATCTACAATTATCATTATAATTTATTTATTCACATATATATTTTTAATTTATATATTTATATGTAAGATTATTAATCGTATATCGGCCGGTGAGAATCCGTACTTTCGACCGGATGTCCAACCGCAGGATTGTCCACCTGACATTTTAGCTTTAATGGAAAAATGCTGGAGTGAAGCAATCGAAGACAGACCAACCTTTCAAACTATTCGTGGAACAATAAGAGGAATAATGAAGTTCGCTTTCAACTTATTTTATTACTCACCGCCAATTATCTATCCTTCGTCAATTTACTAAATCATCGGTTATATTTTTTTTTTTTTGTTCAAGGGGCTATTGCGAAAATCTTATGGACGATCTTTTACGACGTATGGAACAGTATGCCAATAATTTAGAGGCATTGGTAGAAGAAAAAACGGAACAATTGAGCTTGGAAAAACGTCGAAGCGAAGAACTTTTGTACCAAGTTCTTCCTAGGTAATTTACTGATTTATTTCATTTTATTTCTAATAATTTATCAATAATTATAATTATAAATTGCAGACAAGTGGCTGGACAATTAATGGCTGGTGAAGTAGTTCAGCCAGAACAATTTGAATGTGTAACAATTTATTTCAGTGATATTGTTGGTTTCACCTCGTTATGTGCACAAAGCACTCCCATGCAAGTTGTTGATTTTTTAAATGATCTCTACAGTACATTTGATCGTATTATTGAATTTTATGATGTATATAAAGTCGAAACTATTGGCGATGCGTACATGGTTGTTTCTGGATTACCGCAAAGAAATGGCGATGAGCACGCTAAAGAAATTGCTTCAATGGCACTGGCAATTCTTGATGCAGTCAAATTATTTAAAATTATTCACAAACAGGAATTACAATTGAGCGTAAGAATTGGCGTTCACAGTGGACCAGTTTGTGCCGGTGTTGTTGGACAAAAAATGCCACATTATTGTCTTTTTGGTGATACAGTTAATACCGCATCGAGAATGGAATCAACTGGATTACGTGAGTTATACAATTTATTGAAATTATTAATTTACAATTAATTCTATGACACACATTGTTTCAATTGATTCATTTTTAGCATTGCGAATTCATGTGTCAGAAACAACAAAAAATATTTTAGATAAATTTGGAACATTTGAACTTGAATTGAGAGGTGATGTGGAATTAAAGGGTCGTGGTACTGTAACATCATATTGGTTAACAGCATGTTCAGCGCCAGATCCAAAATTTTCAACGCCAAAACATCGGAAATACAGCACAAGTCCACCGGACATTGGTGCAACCCTCAATCCACTTATCTTTCCGCCAAATATTTCAAATACAACCAAAACTACAAATAACACTTTTATTAATTTATCAGAATTGTAAATAATGAAAATTTATTTTTAATCATGATATATATATATATATATATATATGTGTGTGTATATATATATATATATATATATATTTATTTATTTATTGATTTATTTATTTATTGAAGGATTTATTAAATTGAACTTACAATTACAATCATCAATAATAGCGCATAAAAGCTCTAAATTATTTCTGAACGATGCTGATAAAGCCTCAATTTATTCATTTAAATTCAATAAAATAATAATAATGATAATAATAATAATAAATGAATAAAAAATAAAACAAAAGTATATAAGTATTTGAATGATTTTTTTTTTGTTCATTTCTCCTTGTCGCTTACTTCTTTTTTTTTTTTTTTTGTTTTTCTTTTTCTTATTTCATATCCAAAAGACTTCAACAACATTTTGAGCTGCTGATCTATCCAACTATAAAATGACAATAAAAATTTATTTATTTAATTTGTACCAGCTTACAAAAAAAAAAAAGAAAAAATAATAATAATAATAAACAAAATAAAAATAAAAATATTAAACTAATATTTGTAGATATAGGTATATGTATGTTTGCGAATATACTTATGTGTATTGTATACACACAAGAGATTTTTTAAAGTTTTTTTTTGTTTTTTTTTTTTTTTTTTTTTTATAAAATTTATCGGAAAGAAAAATTAACCGAGATAATCAATAGAAATATCAGTAAATAATTGAATCGCTCTTTTTTTTAAATTAATCTATTAGGATTTTTAAATTGTCATGCTATATATATATTTATTTATTTATATAACTTTTTTTTTTTGTTTCCGGTCACGAGATAATCCACACTGCAGTGATTAGAGACTGCAAATTACTTGGAAGCCAGAAACATAATTAATCTGAAAAACAAAATAAATTGTTTTTATTTCATAAAAATATATGAAAAGGTGGAGAAAAAAAAATATATATATATATATATATATTCAAGAAAATAATTACCGGAAACTAATTGCTTTTGCTGCCAAAAGTCGGTTGCATTCGGCGGTGTCGGGAAGTGGCAGCGGTAAATATGGACTCTCGTTGTCCTGCTCAGTAAAATCAAATCGATGAATTCGCGGTTGTACTTTCATATCACCAAATGGGCCTTTCAATATTAGGTAATGCAACAGTAACGGATACGTTGTCTTTGTTTTTAATATCAACTGTAAATCACGTAAAACGATAAGATAAAAATAAAGAAAAGGGAAAAAAAAAAAAAAATTTTTTTCTATAAATGTATGAGTAATATTGTTTTCATTGTTTGACAACTCACTTGATAAGTCATATCACGTTCAGAACTTTGTGTAGGATCACGTTGGCTATTATTAATTCGTGCTTTAACAACCCATTGATTATTAAATGCCGTGAAGCGTGATGTTTCATAGAATAATTTATGAACAAATTCATCTGTACGATATGGCTTCATTTGCAAATCTAGAATGAAAAATAATACTTTAATTAATTATCAAATGTTAATGATGTAAATAAACAATTAATAAACAGACCATTAAATGTTATTTTTTCATATGAGAGAAGATCAAAAACATTGTCATAGAGTCGACGTTCCTCCAATGTTCGTGCGTCAATATCACGCAATGCTTCCATCACATCAGCTCCAGTACGATGTGGATGAACACAATGCGCTTCATGTTCTGGACCTTCATGATTTGGTCCACGCCATGGACAGCCAATTCTGCTGTACTTGCAACTGGATATTCTTTGGAGAATAATTATTTATTTATTTTATCATTAATTCAAATAATGTAATTTTATTATTTTTATTCTTCTTATATATACATTCTCAGTTACCTCTCTTCGCACATTGAATCCTCATGACGTTCCAATGAATTCCTTGGGAATTCCTTGGCGCAGTATTGACATTCAGCCGGCAATTCGGACACGGCTTTCTCGACAGCGAGATTCCGTGACGCTGATGTCTTGCTTATCTCAATTCGGCAATTTGGACATGTTGCTTGCTCATCACGTAATCGTGCATCTGCCAATACGTGAGTGAAGCAACCGGCGCACATCAAGTGTCCATTGGTACACTGTGAACACCATCATTTCAAATATTTTCTTAATATCCCAATATTTCTCTGAAATTTTTTTTATTATTTTTTTCTTTTTAATTCTTTCTCAATAATGCAATAATTTATGTCAATGAGAAAAGAAAATGACACCATTCATTATACAAGCTATTATTTATTAATAATTAAATAATAAAAAACAAAAAAAAAACAAAGAAAAAAATTTTTTTTTCTCATTGACAATTTATTTATTTACTTATTAAAAAATTATTATTTTTTTTTTTTTTGGCTTATCACTAAAATCGCGTTACAAATATATATTAACCAAGCTGTGTTATACTTTTTACCGTAAGTCGTTGTTTTTTTTTTTTTTTTTATTTAACAAATCTGAAACACAAAATCGTATGGGGACGATTAATAATTGTTATACAATAATTTTTCTAATTATTTAATTTTTTTTTTTTTTTTTTTTCATTTTTATAATGGCAATGATGAATTTAATAGTATTATTTTTTGCGTTATTGTATACAGGGTTTAAATATAATTAAAGGGAAAAAGGATTATTGTGATATTATCGAAGGAATTGGATACACATCAAAGGAGGGGGGGAACACAAAGGATTATATTTGAAAAAATTTTTACTTGTTTTATAACCTTCAATTTCATTTATTTAATCGTTATTATTCCATTTTCAAAAAATAAAAAAAATAAAAAAAGAACAAAAAAAGTAGAAAAAAAAAAACAATAAATTCTTTTCTTCTCTCACTTTACATTTAATACATATGTAAATCATATCAAAACTTGAGTGTGTGTCTCTCTCTCTCTCTCTCACTCACACACACTCCCACACTGACACTTTGATGATTGCAATCGATGTGTATATAATTATATTTAAACAAAAAAAATTGTGTTTATTATTATTATTATTATTATTATTATTATTATTATTATTGTTATTATTAATGTAATTCATATCACATAATTACACACATATTTTTTTTTTTTTTTTCTTCATTGTCATAGGATATTTATGATATTATTAAAACTCTTAAATAAAATAAACGTTGAAATATTTTTTATCATTCAATAAAAATCCATATGAGACACACACATACACGCACACACACACACAACAAAGAATGCAAACTGCACGTCTGACAGCATACAAATTCTTTTGTCTCATCTATATACACGTATACATATATTTATGTATATATATATATTGTGTAGGAGTTGAAAATTACGACGCAATTATTGTACAAACGAACCAGGAGAAAAAAAAAAAAATCACCAATCACTACGATGAACATTTAGGTTGACACGCCCAATATTGCACAAAAATAATTAATTTTTTATAATAATATTAATGATAAATGAAATATATTATATTTATACATACATAATTATTTATTTATTTATTTTATTTAATTAAATTTTTTCTTGTGTGCAAATATAAATAAAATAATTATAACGTTTGTATAGACATATGTGTATATAGAACGGCTTACCTGGTAAACTGCTGCCCTAGGAAGATCGAGGCAAACAGCGCAGCACAAAATTCCACCCAATCGATGCTCCAACTTCTGTTCTGATTTACCATCTTGTCTTAATAATTTACGTCGTTTTTTATCTGGCTCAAGAAAATCCTCTATTTTTTCAAGTTCCTCATTAATTGGTGGTGCAACTGTAGCCGTTTCTGAAACGCTACTTGATGATGAAGCCTCACCACTTGGATCAGCCATCTTGCTTGTTTTGATTTTTCCTCAACCTCAACTGTGTGTGTAAAACGCGCACGCGTGCAAAATTCTCAATATCTTTTCACACACTTTATTATGTATCTGTATATGTGTACATATATAAATATATCTTCTTTCGTTAGGTTATGTATACTGCTGTTGCTGCTGCTGCTGCTGCTGTTGTTGCTGTTGCTGCTGTTTTCAACAATGATTATCTGTATATATATGTATATATATATATATATTAATTGTATTTTATTCTCACACAACACCTGATAAAAATATTACTCGCAAATATTATCCTTTCAAAATAAAGAATTAATAAATATAAAATTTATGTATATACATATATATATATATAAAAGTATATAAATGATTTATAAACTGTATTATTTAAAATATATATTTCCGACTGTCACAATGATCGATTGTTTCTTTTTTTTTTTTGTTTTTTTTTTTGACGTTTCGTGAATCTATTCGCGCAACTCGCAACAGTTTATGTATGAAAATATGAATGCGATATCAATAGAATGTGTAAAAATAAAAAGAAGAAAGGAGGTGCCGGAGAGGGAGAAAAAAATAAAAGTGGCAGGAGCGATTTAAAAATATGAAAAAAAATTTCAACACAAATTATTCACAACGCGTTTTCTCGATGACGTCAGGCAACAGCTGGGCTAATCGCTCGTGTATTATTACAACTCGCGCAAAATCGACTATATACCGAAGTTAAACATGAAGATTGCACGTCATCTGAGATATTTTATATATAAAAAAATAAACAAAAAAAAAATGCATTGCATAGTTCACGTATTGGTGATAATGAGTCACTCAGTAGTAGTGTTAATTGATCAGCGGACGATATTTTTTGAAAAAAAAAAAATAATAATAATAATAATTTTTTATTTTTAAGGTTATGGTTAAAATAAAAAATACGAGCATATTCCGGTTGGACTTTATGTGATTCGATATTTTTAATTTTTCGCCAATTTTTGAATTTCACTAGTTTCAATTTTCGCGGTATAATTTTTAAAGGAATGCCATTATCGATTTGTTTGTTTGTTTTTTTTTTTTTTCCAAAAATCTCAAAAAATCGGCCATTTTACGAGTATAGCAACTTCTTTAATATTATTTTGACACGGGTTGGAATTCATCAAATTTAAAAATTGGTAAAAACTATAAAAATCCACCAGTTACAATTTTCGAAACACATTTATCAACATACAACACAATTGTTTATAATAAAAAACTATAATTTATTGATAAAAATTATGTTAAATGAATATTGAGACAATATTTAAATCCACTTTTATTTATAATGGACGTTATTTTGTAATTTTTTTTTTTGTTCTAGTAAATATACATAATTGAATTCGTGTGTATGCTAATTGTAATTATGATTTACACAGAAAACAAAATTTTTCTTGTTTTTATGGGTAGACTATTTGTCAATTTGTTTGATTGATAATCACAAATAAGACTAACAAAGGATATCTAAATAGTCTGTTATTTTTAAATACTTTTGTATCATATGAAAATTGTTTTATTATTTTATTTGTAATTGTTTGTTCGAAAATTACGCACAATTATTATTGGTGTATCAATCTTTTCACTTATAAGTATTTTATTCGCATTATTTATTAATAATAATGAACGATTTGAAATTATCACTTTTTACGAAAAATTAATTTTTTTTTTAATTATTGCGCAATGTAAATATCATATTTAATATTCATTCTAAAGCAATATGTACAAATTGTGCAAATACTTCTAATACTTATTTTTACATTTTACCTATAAAAACAAAAAAAACAATACAATACGGTACTTCATCTTTTTTCATTCGTTGAAAATTAATATTTGGCTGCCGTCTCATGATAACTATATCATAGTATAAATTAATTATGCACAATATCATTTGCATCTTTTTGTTTTTTTTTTTTTTTTTTCCAATGTTTTACCATCAATAATTAATTCAGCGATCCATTAGCAGTTGTAGTTTTTAGATCGCCTGTTGTACTATTCTTCAATTGTGATGTTTGTTCGTTTATCAGTATACTTTCTCTTTGTTCATGATTTTTCATATTTAAAACGGAATTCATTATTGCATTAGTTGAATTTTCTAAATTATTATAATTCTGCTCCAACTGTTTTACCTTGAATAAAAATAATATTAATAAAAATATGCATTTCACATGGAAAATTATATTAAAAAAATATATAATTACATCGTTGGTTAATTTTTTCATTGATGATATAATACTTGTTTGTTCAGACGCATTCGCACACGTTCTTTCTAATGACAAAACTTTCGAGCTTGTGTTCTGAGTCATATCTTGCAGTGCACTAATTTTTTCCTGTAATAAAAAAAATATATATACAGCAAAATATTATAATCAAATAATCATTTTTGATATATAATATGTGTGAAATTTCAATCTTACATGATCTTGTTTTTGATCTTGGCGTAACCACTGATAATCTCTCATAAGAGTTTCATTTATATTTGACACATTAATCGTTAGTTGTGATATTAATTGTGTCAATTCATTCATCTTTAATTTCGTTTCGTTTGTCGGCACCGTCCATTTTTGATTAATTTTCGATAATTCCATCAATGAATTCTATTCATTTAAAAAGAAAAAATTATTTTACATATATAAAGAAATCAATTGAATATAAGGACGTTACCTTTGTATTTGTTATATTTTCTTGAAGAATATTTTGGGTATTGTATAATTTTGCATCTGTTTCTTTAAGACTGTTCAACGATGCCTGTAAATCTTCAATTTTACTACCAAACGTTGCCACACTCGTGAGAGCTTCTTTAAGTTTTTTCGGTACACTCGCTAATTCTGGAGCTCCACGTAACAATTCTTGCACTGAATGCAATCCCTGCTGGATATTCGATAGCTGTTTAAAAAAAATTAAGAAATTTATACATATAAAAAAAAATATTTATTAAATAAAAAATAAATAAAATAGTAAATAAATGAATGTAATGATGAAATACCTGAATTGTGAAATTTGTTATTTCAGCCTTGACTTCAGTTAATTGGATAAACAGAATTGTTTGATTTTTCTGTAGGTCTTTGGACAGCGAATGGCATTTTTGGAGGGCATCGGGCACATTTTCGCTACCGGCAATTGCTGAAACCACAAAATCAAAACACATCCCGTCAATAATTATTGAACTTGAATTGATTTATGAACATGTACATGGCACTAAAATGAATTGCGCCGTATTTTCAAGTTGGATAAAATTATTTTTCAGCTTCATTTCAATCTTCATGGCTGATCAGCATGACCAATACCTTGATCAACCTCTGTTCTAAGTAATGTGAGCTGTTGGCGTACGTCAATAAATAACCAAATAAGACTCGCAGTTGCAAGAATTGATGCACAACCAAAAATTGCACTGCAAGCCTTCAATAAACCAGGATAAATCCGACTTTTTCGTCCTCGTGCTTTACGATTGCCACGTATTGATACATTCCAATATTCCGAGCGTTCATCGCTACTCTCTGACAGTAACTCCTGAAATAATTAAATACAATTTTTATATTCAATAAATAAAATTTTTCAATCTTATAAAATCATCAAATGATCGTTATAATAAATAAATAAAAAATACCTGTGAGCTTCGTTTACCCGATGTTCGTCTGGATATGACGTGAGAAGGCACCAAAGCGTCGAGTTCCTTACGTTTTTTCATTTTTTTCGTTGATGGACGAAGAGGCACCGTCACTGCCACTGAGTCCATTTTAATTAACACTGTTTACTTTTTTTTTTTTTTTTTTTTTTTTTTCAATCCAGTATTAATTAATATTCAATCTGAATATATATTTTTATCTTGAATTTTTATTAGTCCTCATTAATGACTTGTCAACCTCGTGATTATACGATCGCCAAGTCGACAGCAATTTGTGTCTTGCATAATACAAAATAATAATAATAATAATAACAATAATAATAATAATAATAATACATATGTAGTATAGGATGTATGATACGAATAAAACTCCAAACACCAAATATTCTTTTATATCACATAATAATAGATAAAATCATGGTCCTTTTTTTTTCTACTATTAAATATTGCTATTGCCTGACATTGATAATATTTACAATACCAAGTCTCGACCGATAGTAAAAATAAAAGTATGAAAACACTCACATACTATTACCACAATTGGGCATTACAATATCATGAATAAACCATAATGAATACTTTTCATATATATCTTATCAACACCTTGATAACACTTCAACAAATTTTCAACGAGTCCGCTATCACTGTTTTGATGTGTATACATTTGATTATCAAACAAAACGGCATGTGAATCTATCTATCTACACAAAATAATAAATTTTTATAAGCCAATGTTTTAAAATAATTAAATTTTCATTTTCAACATCGCTTATTTCAATTTAACTGTAACTTTTTTATTTCAATAAAAAATTTAATACTAATACTTGAACAATATGAATTATATTTGAACAAAAAACAAAACAAAATAGATCTATAAGTACGACCTTGATTTGAAATAAAAAACAATAATAATTCAACAATAGAAATAAATTTCAATATTAATTTATATCAGTAAAATTTCATTATAAATTAAATGAAATGATAGTTATATAATTATCAGTTTGAATCGTCTATTGACACAGCTTATAAATTGAAATTAAAATAATGAAAATTAACAATGACAAATGTTATCGCCCGCAAGTCTATTTTATATCAATTGATGCGGTGGCAATGTTATCGATCGGCATACTTTTTACCATATTCATCATATACATTTCACGTTATTTTATCAAATAAAAATTTGTACAAACTAATTGTCAAATGTCTATTTTATATTTTAATATATTGTTGAGATAACGTATATAAACGAACAATAATATATATTATATATTAAACAATTAGCTACAATACGTATTTGTCCGTTGATTTCATTAAACACCACATAAATAGCATTACAATCATCACAATCACCACCCGCCTCGGCACAATTCACAAACGTCACTGGGAAACGCGTCGCTCTAGTGTACGCGCGACTTCTACTTGATATCGACTAAAAGGTGGGCGAAGGTTGTTATATACATACACATATATACTTGCCACAGCATAAAGGACGCAGACTCCATCAAACAGTGCCAAAAACTTAACAAATATATTTTACAATTATTTTTTTATAAATAATAGTTTTTCAATATTATTCAATTTAATTATTATCCAGAGTGCAATAACTGTTTTTTTATTTTTTATTTTTGATTAATCCTTTTTATTTTTTAAATTTAACCAGTAAAAAAAAAATATTACATACTCAACACTATCTTGAATTCTATACATTGCAAATATAAAAATTCTAAAACTTTTCATTTGACCCACTGTATATTCACAGAATAACAAATAATATTTTTAAAAATATAAATATATTAATATTATTATTATCATTATTTTCCTTAAACTTTAAAGGTTAAATATTTTTTTACTAGTTTTTGCATATAAAACAGATGAAAGATATTTGAAAAAACCTCGCTGTTTTACTGATAAGCCTTGAGTTGTGATATTCAAGATAAAAAATTAATTTATCTCATAAATATTCAATGAAATGCTTACCAGATTTTATAGATATATCCATCCGTCTGATTTCTCCATATAATACACCAGCAAGCCAGGACAATGCTATCAACCAAAGTGTTATTGATATTGCTGCCAGCCATAGTAACACCATTCGAACTTTGGATTTTGTATAATTGCACGAATTTCTATTATTTTTTATTCGTACATTTGACCTATGTCTTCTGAAATCGGGAAATTTTTTTTTTTTATTTATATTTTATTTTTATTGTTTATATAAATTATGTGAATTATAACTTGTTTTTTTTTTGTTTTTTATGTTCTTTTTTTTTCTGTGCCCATATACAATAATATTTTACCGTTTAACCTTCCTTTTTTTTGGAGTTGATAGAATCCACTCTGACAATTCACTATCAGTTTCAGAAAGCAGATCAAGGAGATTGATCGTCTCCTTATTATTTTTACTATCCATATTTTATTAAAACATACTGTATCTTATGTGATTTTCATTTATATCATAAGAATTTATTGCTTTATTCATTTGATAATCTATTTCTAACCTTATTATGCATATCACAAAACTTCGACGTACCACGAAATACCGTGGCGTACTTTTATTGAATATATTTTAATTCTAAAATTTATACCGTGTATTAATTGAAAATACAACATGTCGATGTAATCGCGAATTTCGCAGAATAAAATTTCGTAGCAATATATTACTGAAAAAATAACTCACATACTGAACTTACATATGTATCAATATCAGCAGATGTACACATATGTACATATGTTTTCAAAAATTATTTCATACATTCAGTGAGCATTGAATGATAAAAAAAAAAAAAGTTAACTGTTAAACAATAACTTAACTTATAATTAAACTGTCAAATTATGAACGACCACATGAGAATGTATTAATAAATCACTGATAACATAATTATGACTAATTATATATAAGGTTGTATAATAAATTTTTGAATATCCCGCTATTTTTATTATAAGGTATAATGTGTGTTGACAAACGCGATGCCACAGTGAAGTTTTTTTATAAATAAAAAAATAATAATAAGAGCTGATGGTATAAGATAAAATAATTCAACAGAATGAATGACACGTTCAATTGGTATGTGATTTATATTGTCGATAGTTCTGTGGAAAAAATTAATATTTTTAGATAACAATAGATTCATTGCGCATGCGCAGTTTAAATTTTTCAAATAAAAAAATATATATACATATATATATGCCACATAACACGTGTGTACACTCATCAGGATATTTTTTTATTGTATAGAGAGTGGCCACAGAGGCAAAAAACCTGTGTGTCATATATTTTTTTTGTACAAGCGTTCAAACAAGCGCGGGTATGATTTCATAATTCGCATTCGCGCAAAAACACGTGGTGCAGTAACAATCAAAGTATACTCTTGATTTATAAAACAAAAAATTTCATAAATTAGTGTTGTTTAAAACTAATGATATAAAATTAAGTGACAAAAATAATTATTTTTCTCACTTACAACAATGGTGAATTTTGGACATTCAATAATCATCGTCGTGGCATCTTTTTGGTTGGGCGTTGTTGGACATTTTGAGTGGCAATCTCTCGATGCATTCGATGAAATTAGACGTAAAATAGATCAAGTAAATGAAAATAATTGTGAAATACAACGTTTAAGTGATCTTTTTTTACCTGATGATAGTATATCACATTTACCTGATATTAAAGAACTCAATATAAATCCAGTATTTCCAAATAGAACTGCACTTGTTCATCTTCACAACACGGCTTTGAGCCGATCTTTTTTTTGGAGTTATATACTCCAATCACGATTTATCAGGCCAGAAACTAATAATACACGCGATCCAGGAATGATGTATTATTTTTTGTCATCAGTCGCTGATGTATCATCAAATCCACATATTAATGCATCTGCAACTTATTTTGCACCAAATACATCATACTCATCTAGTTATCGTGGATTTTTTAATAAAACACTGCCGCGATTTGCACCAAGAACATTCAGAGCAGATGATTTCAATGATCCTATTCATTTTGAAAAATTGTCAACTCGCAATACATTTTATGTAAGAGATCTTGGTGCTTCACCTCCTGATGCACCTAGTCTCGATTATACAACAGATTTCTATCAAATAAATGAATGGTAAATATTTAAATATTGACTCCATTATCATCTTTGTTTTATGTCCAATTTTATTTTGTTTGTTTATCGTTAAATTATCATATTTTTTTATAATTGCAACAGGTACAAAGCATGGTTGCCAGATCATCATGGAAATAGACACGATACAAAAACAACCTATCAAATTCAGATTAGATACGCAAATAATACCAATGAAACATTTTCATTTCATGGTCCACAAGGTGAAAAATTTAATTTTTCTATATAATTACTTCAATTAATTGATTATTAATATATATTTAAAAAAAAATTTTTTTTTTTTGTTTATTTAGGTGCTGATGAAATACCGGGTCCAGTGAAGTGGACACGTCCCTATTTCGATTGTCATCGTACGAATCGTTGGATGATCGCTGCAGTTGTACCTATAGTTGATATTTATCCTCGGCATACGGGTTTTCGTCATATTGAATATCCAACGTAATTAATTTGTTTTATTTAAAATTATTTTTCGAGGTGATTTTAGTTCGACAAAATATTTAATCAAAACTATATTTGATTTTTATAGTTATACTGCTGTTAGTGTAATGGAAATGGATTTTGAGAGAATTGATATTAATCAATGTCCACGAGGCTTGGGAAATAATGGACCAAATCGTTATGCTGATACAGCGAGATGTAAAAAAGAAACTACAGAAGCAAGTATCGCCTGTCGCCAAATTTTTCTTCTCTTCAATTTGTATAATTCTTATTATTTTATTTATTATTTTTAGTGTGAACCATTAGACGGCTGGGGTTTTCGAAGAGGTGGATATCAATGTCGATGTAAGCCAAGACATCGATTGCCAACTGTGGTACGTCGTCCATATTTAGGAGAAATTGTTGAGCGTGCTACATATGATCAATATCAAAATGGATTTCATTGTGAAAAAATAGACTGTAAAATTATTTTTCAACAGATTATATTTTATTTATAATTCGATTATTAATGTAAATTAATTAATTAATTGAATTCATTTTTTAAAGGGATTCATTCACTGCCTGTACAATGGAACAAAGCTCCACCATACATTCGTGAGAAATATCTCGAGCGATTCCCGGAATATCGAAATTTCTCTAAAGATTCAGATATATTTCAATTTGAAAGAATGAATACCTATCAAGTACTGGATTTCATCCGGCATGTTAATGCCAAAACATGCAAGAAGTATGTATAAATATTTATGTTTATATATATATATATATATATTTTTTTTTTATAATCTTTATATTTTTCTTATACTGTTTTGAATCTTTATGAGTATTTATTGATTACACTGAAATTAATCCGTATAGATACACAAAAGAGCAATTGACACTTTCAAGTGATATCAGTTATGGTAGTGAGAAATTTTTTGAAAATGAAGCAAGAATGGCGGTAAGATTGGCTAATTTTATAAGCGCCTTTCTACAAATATCAAATCCAAATGAAGTTTACTCAGGTAGACGTATACCTGACCAGGCACTCACTGAAGATCAAATGATTGGCGAAACTTTGGCTATATTATTCGGCGATACTAAAATTTGGTCTGCTGGCGTATATTGGGATCGCAATAAATTTACAAATAGAACGTATTTTGCACCGTATGCTTACAAAACGCATTTGAACACACGAAAACTCTACATTGAAGATTTGGCGCGACACACTAAACCCGACGAAATCTACACAAACAAACCGTGGTTTAAGTCCTTACAACAGAGATGGTTAACGAATTTTATCGACTTGGAAAAATATTATATGAAAATACACATTAGATTTAATGAAACTGGTGAAAGTTCAAAAAAATACGAAAATTATCCAAATTTTTATAGAGCAGCAAATATAGAGCATGGCCAATGGTTTGCTCCATATTTTGATTGTTATGGTAAAGTAAAAGAATGGATGATCACTTATGCATCACCATTTTTTGGTTGGGACAGTAAAAGAATAGATCTTGAATTTAAAGGTATTGTGATAGTGAGTATTCCATTGCATAATTTAGATATTAATCAATGTGATGATGAATATTATACTCCAAATGCATTCAAAAATACGCACAAATGTGATAAAAAAACATCATATTGCGTTCCAATATTGGGTAGGGGGTTTGATAGTGGTGGATATAAGTGTGAATGTAAACAAGGCTACGAATACCAATTCGAAGATCCAATTACTTATTTCGATGGACAATTAATGGAGGCAGAATTCAAAAATATTATTGAAGATAAAGAAAGTAGATACGATATGTTTAAATGTCGTTTATCTGATCCTGGTTCTTTATAATCAAGTTTATTATTAATTGTCATTGAGCTAGTATTATTTTTCCAATTACTTCAGAGATAAATACGATAGTATTTTAGTTAGTAAAATGAAATTTACAATTAATTTTTTAATTACATCCGTCCATAATATTTTTTTTTTTATCTAGAATTTTATTGGGTTAATCAATCTAGTACATGAAAATAAAGTTCCACGTATAATTAATACTGAAGGTATTTAATAAAATGTATAATGCATCATACTATTATTTATTAGGTATTTTTTTATACTTGTATTTTTACACAATATTATTTTTAATGTTGAACAGGTGTCTTTGACACTTATCACTAGTCGATAATACTGAATTCTATGTATATATAAATAGATATACTTTTAATAAAAATACTTTCAAATATGAGTAATGCATTACTCATAATTTTTATTGTGATAGTTTATGTCAATCTGACTCATTAAATATTGTGGAAATAATCTGATATTTTCTAATTCTTATTAGCATAACTTTCATTTTCTGAATGTATGTATTTTTATATAAATCAATTATAAATTACAGAACCTCAATACTACCTTGACCTGCATAACGTGCCAGAGAATCCCGCGCTTTTTTTCTTACATAAATATTATATATATATATATATATATTTTTTTTTTTTTCATATTATCATATCGAATTAAAAACAATTCAACCAGCAACGTCGTTGAATTTAAATTTGGAACGTGAAGCGACACTCTCTGCATTTGTGTATGGGTAGAGTCTGAGAGAAATACTGTGTGAAGGCGCCCATCCCACAATCTATTTTAAAATTTCAGGAGTTTAGTGTTTTTCGTATCCCTGTCATTTGTTAACATAACCAGTACTTTTTTTTGTTGAATTTTTTTTTTTTTTTTTGTGACTTATCGTAACGCAAGAATTGTATCAATATGGGAATGATATTATCAAGATTTCGGGTAAGTTTTATATTCAACCATCTGTTTCTACTGATAAGAAATGACGTGGTTTTATATTAATATGTCACTAATTTAGCGGTGCTTTGATATTTTTAAGGTTAACTTTTCGAATTTTTTAAACACTGAAAGTATTACCATTAATCATTTCATTCATTTATGTTTCTTTAATAAACTATTGTAAATTTTTTAATTCCTCATTTTTTCACGTGTATAATATTCCAAATAAATTTTTGTAATTTTAAAATAAATCATACAAAATTTTCAAGGTTAAGCGCGATATTCAAATAATATATTTCACTATACATATGTGTAGATTTTTATTTTTTTAATTTTTTTTTTTTTTCTCAATTTTAATATATTGTGATTGCATTTTAAACTATTTATATTTTTTTATGGTGAATTTACATACCTGAGTAAATTATATTTTTATTAAAATGGTAATTTGGTTAATATATTGGCACCGGTCAACGAGTTAATTTATTCTTGACAATTGTTTGGCTGAATCCAAAATTATCATCCAATGACACAGCAACTGTATTTGTGCTAATGGATTGACTGGATGGTCAGGGAGGTCATGCTTATGTTTGTCTCATTTCCTTAAGCCACTAAGTCATTATATTAATCGTAATATTATCATTGGAATATAACGATTGAATTAAATATCTTCATTTTTTTTATTTTTAGAAAAAGAAAACGACTATTGAAGTATTAGAGGATCTTGACTCAGTACGTATATACTCGTAAATAATAATTAGATCATTTATTTCGTAACAAATAATTTATAAAATAAGTTTTTTTCTCTTGCAGAAAATCAAAGATATCGAAGAATATGGACAGACAACAGAGCAAAGACATAAAAAAATTGTTGGAACATTAGTAATTTATAGTGTTCTACTTTATGTTGTGACTGCTGTGGTTTTTTACTTCTATTTCTTTCCCGCATCACTCTACGATCAAATTTTCTACATCACTCCATTACTTATCTTCCCTTTGCTGTAAATTTTACTCCGAAATTTATTTAAAAAATTTTTTTATGCTCTTATTTATCATTACATAATTATTTGAATACTTTTTTTTGTTTGTTTGCAGAATAATATTTACAAAAAAAATGGTGACGTGGTATTATAAGAGAAAAATTTCGAGGAATCAAGAAAAAATGACAGAATTGCAAACAAAGAAAAAAAAAATTCTTGAGGAAGTAACAGAAACGGAAACATACAAAAAAGCTAAAGAAATTTTATTGAAATTTGCCCCAGATCAATTAAGAATGACACCGGTAAAATGATATTAATTTGATAAATATATAAATAAAGTGAATAAAGAAAATTATTAATTTATTTTATCTCTCATTTACAGCTTTCGCCACAGGTTTGTAATCATTACTATCTTATACACTTCATATTTTAGCAAATATACATTGTATATATGTATATTTCAATAAGTGATTTTGCAATGAAGCGCACATGAGCCATAAATAGCAACAGGCTGTCTAAATAAATTATATTGATCTATTAAATGCTACAATTCTATATTTTAGCCAGTGTTGAAGAGTCCATTGAGCACTACAGTGACTCCACGTCATTCCGGCACACCCCAGACTACATTAGCGACTTTACCAGGTGGTAACGAATTACGAAAACGTGCCTTGACTGCTACGAGCCCAGCTCTGAATACTTCGGTTGTTGGTATGATGACACCCACTAATTCTGGTATAACACCATTTGTAACGGGATATCATCCCAGTTCCGCAATGCAAATGACGCCACCTAATTATCCAAATATGAGATCTATCAATGCTTCGTTAGTGCGTCCTCCCCGTTAGTATTAATGCTCATGCTTTATTATCAATTGTGAACTAACCTTTTTGTTAGTTGTGTGTGTGTGTGTGTGATTATTCTTTTTCTCTTTTTTTTTCTAATTTATAAATATTTTATTAATGATTAAGGATCACCTTTGCCACGTCCAATACTTTCTCCACAGAGAAGTTACTTGGATCGTTTAGTGGAATATTTAGTTGGTGATGGGCCATCAAATCGTTATGCACTGATTTGTCGTCAGTGTGATTCACATAACGGAATGGCACTCAAAGAAGAATTTGAATATTTTGGTATGCATCATGAGAAATTGATTAAATGAGTATCTTAAATATATATTTATGATTAAACATTAATATTAATTTTTTTGCTTAGGATTTCGATGTTGTTATTGCAATTTTTGGAATCCAGCTAGAAAACAAAAACCATCAGCACCAAAATTAGATGGCGATATAATTCATTCGCCTTTGAGCACTGGACTGCAAACATTCAAATCAAAGGAGTCGGATAATTCAAGTTCGTCTGGAACAGACTCGGATATTGAAGTGGTTGAAAAACCAGAAATGGAAAATGATGATATTATAGAATCAAGAAATCTTGAAGAAAAAGAAAAAATCTGTATTGATACCGATACAGGTGAGTAATGGAATAAATTTATAAATAGCTCAATATTTTTTTCAGCATTTTTTTTTGTTTTTTATTTTTATTTAATGCAAATATATTTTTAGAAAAATTGTCCGATATAGAAAGTCCAAATGAAATTACGAATATGGAAGAAGCACAAACTGAAGATATGGAAATTGATGAATCTCCGCGGAAATAAGTTCTTAATAATTATTCAACAATGAATAATAGTAGATAAATTAATACTACCATCAGTGGCTTGGATTTTTTATAATTAGCATTCGCATAATAATCATATACTCATTCCAGTTTGTTCATGAATCAATTAATCATATAAATCAAGAAAAAAAAAAAAAAAAAAAATAGTGTGAAGGTTTGTATGTGCATATAGAATATGTGAGAATGATGATCATATAAGTTATTGAGTATTTTGGGATTGTTAATATCGCAAGCGATAAAATCATAGTTTAATTTTCACTAGAAAAGTTCTATATATCTCTAAACTATAAAAATTCTCTACATTTTTCGATAATAATGCGATAGTTTACGAGGAATTTTCCATTGTCAAAATAATATTAGCATAATACGTGTTTTTTTTTTTTTTCCACTGATTAATAATTACTCTGAGTGTTAAAATGAAGTTATAATAATGAATGTATCTACGATACGTACTGTATATATTTTTAGATACAATCAATTACACAAAATTGAATTTATGCTCATTGAAATTGATAAATATCATAATTGTATACAAGCAACAAAATAGTAAGATAAAAAACAAAACTTAAATGACAGTGCAGTGGAAATTAATAACAATATTAATGACTGATGAATGATGTGCATTAAATGCATCGTGAAATCACAGTAATACATTTCATTCATATATTTATAAGAAACTTATTCTCGAAAGTTGAATTAATACAAAAAAGCTAAATCATTAATTTAATATGACAATTGGATTTTTTTTTCTTTCTCATGAAGTTAGATTAAATTCAGATAATAAGTTTATTTAGTTATTATTATTTATGAATTAGCTGTGTCATTCACTTAGTGATTGTAAGTGATTTTTTTTATTTGTATGAATACTGTCTAAATAATTAAAAAGTATAGAAAAACCAAAGGTGATTATGAAAAATACATTACTTTTCATTACTTCATTTTTTTTTCTACCATGTACAATAAAATAGTAAATAACATATAAGATGTATAATTATCTATTTTTTTGGTTTATTATTAATATTTGAAATTGATGCGTTATGTGATCAAAAAAATTATTTTATTATGAAGCTGTAATAGCTGCTGTTGAATCTGATGATGGTGGTAATGATTTTAAATCTGATGTTGATGGTACCGACGATTCAGGTTGCGGTTCAGGATTTTCGATAAAAGTCCTCTCGGAAAATTCTCTCTGTGGCATCCATGGTGGAATTATTTTAGCATGGATTCGCCAAATACCATATTGATGAGCCATATGTTTCTCAAATACAACATATTCAAGTACGTCTTTTGCTATGATTTCACTACCGTGCATTAAACGACCAAATCGATCATATACTGCCAATGTCTAAAACAGAATATTACAAATTTATATTCTTCATTATTTTATATATGCATATCTTGATAATTAAAATTTATTTAAAATTATTTTACCAACCTGTTGTGTGTGAAAACGAACAGTAATTTGACTAAATACATTTTCTTTTGTTACAATATCAGTGCAACGAGCATGAACAGCTCGAGGCATTTCTAATGTTTTAATGAATTTCCACCGTATTGTTTTATCAGTAGTATTATGTTTTACTTCCTGAAAAATAAAAATCGTAATGAATATTTTTATGAAAAATTGTAAAATAATAAATTTACTTACGGGAAATGCTTTTTCAGTGACTAATAGTCTCAATGCCTCGTCATCTTTACTGAATATTTGGAAAAAATTGATAAATTAATAAATAATAAAATTTTTTTTTATCTGTATGAAAAAGTGGAATATAAAAATGAAAAGAAAAAATGTTTTTTTACTTGGCAATTGCTTCATGTGCTTTCACATAAATTTTTTGTGCCTCATCCTCAAATTCACCAATTGAAAATTCATCGTCATAAGATTTTATTTTTCGCACTGCCAAATACGATTTTCCTTTTTTTGTCATAAACTCAACTTTTTGTTTAGCACCCTGAAAATATCATGAAAAAATATCTGTATCTATTTTGGCATTTACTTATTTTTGTATGTAACAAATTATATTTAATAAATAGTGGCTTTACTGTTGCTGAAATAATTGAGAATTTTCCATCGCCTTCTGGTGGCACATAAGGTTCAAAAACACTGCCAGTATTGCTAATATAAAATTGTCGCTCTATCCATTGTCGTGCCGGTTGTAATCCTTCTTCCTTTAATTTTGAACGTATTTGTTCTGGCGTTAAATCTTCTGGTTTTGTTTGATAATCTGGCAATTTTATTTTGATAACTTTTTCTTTTCGCAATTTCTTAAATTTTGGATCCCAATGCTTGCGAATATTTCGTGATTGCGTAAATACTACACCCGATTGTTTTGTCATTGACGTAAGAATCGGTGTATGATCCTTGAAAATAGAAAAAAAAAAAAAATCATTTATTTATTTATTCATTATTACATTCATATATTTATTTCTAATAATATCATTGACGATTAAATTTATTTCTAACCTGAGCAAGTTGGCCAAATGTCCCGATAGAATTCACAACACGCCTCAACATATTTTTTTATATATATAAAATTAAAAGAAAATACACAATAGACACACAATTTATTGAAAATTATTAATTTATTTATAATCAAATATTATTTATTCAATGTGTATATTGTAAATTAGACTATGGTTATCATCATTGATGGAGGATTTCATCGAAAGGTAAGTGACCTTAAGAAACTTCAATATTTAATTATTCGAATTGTCACCAGATGGAAACCTTGAACTTGCCGCGCTTTTTTATATGCCGTCCATCTTAGGGAAGAAGCGCAGCACAACGTCTTTCATCTCCCTCTTTGATTTCCTTTCTCTTCACTTTTGCAACTATATGCCCGCCATTGTAGTGTGGCAATGGTCTTTACGTATCTGCAAAACTAAAGCGGTATTATAGTAAATATAAAAATAATAAATATTGTCAACTCAAGTTAATCATTCATTCCATGGATACTCATGAAATATTTTGTAATTATTACTTGTACAGTTAAAAATTATTTTTCACTGTGATTTATTAATTCACAACCTTAAATTTTAACACAATGAATTACGAGGTAAATATAATTGTAGCGGTTCCACCGCTATCTCACTTTTTTTTTTCTTTTTTCTTTTCTATCTGTTAAAACTGCGTTGATTTTTATTCCTGTATTTAGTATTCTTTTTTTATTCGTGTTAAATGAAATATTTTCATTTCAATTTTAGTTACAATGCAAGTTGAAAACAACACCCAATGAAATTACTTATCGCAAGGAAAATTGTCACGGTAAATAACATAATATTTTTTATTTACTTTTTTACATATATATTCGTATTCATATACATATTCATATTCATCTATATTTTCTAACAGTTTTTAGAGTTTCAAAATAATATTTTTTCATTAAATTTTATGTTTAATTTTTTCAACAGATATTTCAGTGGTAAACAATGATGATATAGAGTGCACTGGATGTGGCCAAAAATTTATTGCAAAAGCGGGATTGTGTTATGTGAATCGTCTTGTCGGAACATTACAATGTCAAGTAAGTATAAATATTTTAACAAAAAGAATGACATATTGAGTGCTTTAATACTATATAAATAATATATACTGTTGATTTATTAATTTTTATTTGTTTCAATAGATTTGTTATGATCGTTGTGATGAGAATAAACCATGGAAGTCTTCGAATCGACTTCATTATTGTATTATATGCGGAAAATCGAGCAATGATATGAAAAAATGTTGCAAAAAAGACTGCAAATATTCATCGTGTCCGGTAAATTAAAATATATTTTTACAAAAAAAAAAAAATATATATATATATATACTTAATTATGAATGAACAATTAATAATACATATTAATAAATGATGAATTTTAATAATTTCAGGCTTGCATTTTACGAAATAATTCGGAAATTTCTGATGACACTGAAAAATATTGGAATTGCTTCATCTGCAGTGTTAAACAGCTTTATCCACGTAGAGCGGTCGCAGCTGCTGTGATGGCATCACTATCCGAGTAACTATTGAATTTTGATTATAGTAATACATAGATAATTTTTTCCATTTCATTTTTATTTTTTTCTTTACTAACAATTAATAATATTCTTTCATTTATCTTTTGGTCTTTTGGATATTTGGTATCATTTTCATTATATAAATTGATTATTGCGAAATTAAATAAATTTCGGTTGTTCAATAATCGCGAATCTTAGCATGAAAAAAAAAAAAAAAAATTCTATACATCGGAATTTCAAATTTCCGTTTTTAATTTTGATTATTTCAAAATTAATTTATCGTAAATAATCATATATAATTTTCGCAATAATACAAAAAAAAAATATATATATATATATATATATACATTTCATTCAAGCAGACATATTTACATACACGTAATAAATATATAAATCAAAATATATATTTAATGGTGTATTAAACAAGAGACAATGATATAAATAATACATATATACGTGTATATTTATTTTATATATATGTTCATTTATTCAAGATGTATCCAATGTGCGAACGGAAGTTTGAAAAACCAATGTAAAAATAAAAAATATGGAGTGTACAAAGAAAAATAAAAATAAATACAACAACGTACACAAAATTATGTTTCAGAAAATCACGTGATCAACCAAATGAATTTATAACAAAAGTCAATATATCAAAAATGAAAAAATTGAATAGAAAAAAAAATATTCAGAGAAGTGATAAAAGAAATGTGGTAGACACAAGTAGTAGTTCAGATTTATCAAGTGATTCATCTGTTGAGCATATATTTCAAAAAAAAATTACATCTCAAAAACCATCCACACTAGCAACACCATCACAGTCAAGAGGCAATGAATTAAGAAAAAAAAACACGAGGATTGATTTATCAAATAATCATGATGATTCGAGCAATAGAAATCATACGAATCAAAATGAAAAAAAAAATACACAGTTGTCTGTTACGAAGAATAAACATGAAACAATGAATGAAATTATCCACAATAACAACAACAATAAAAGTAATATAGAAATAATATCGAATAAAAGAGTAAATTTATTGAGTCGAGGAGATTCGTCGAATTCAAGTTCTGGAAAAGAATTTTCACAGTATAAAATAATTCCAAGTTATATTCCACTGCGGCGAATTTCTAATATTGAATCGAATGTCATAACTTCATCTGTTCAATCTCAATCATCAACACAAACTAATAATTCAAAACAAAATGAATTTGCATTGAAAAATAATGTTGATAAATTTCTACAAGATATGAAGAGTTGTGTGAAAAAATTGGAAAATAATATAGATCATATTGCGAAAAATTATCGTTCCAAAAAAGAATTAAAAGTCAATGATGCAATGACTATGATGGTTGAATGTACAAATATGATTCGTGATTTAAAAGAGCACGTGAATAATAGTGAAGACAAAGTTATCAATCATTATAATAAATGGTGTAAAAAAGCAAAAATTAAAAATATTTTTTTAAATAAAAATAGCGTGAAAAGAGATATCATTACATCTTCTCATAAAAAATGTAGAGAGATAAAGCCCTTAGTAATAAATTCATCGAGTTCAGATAGTGAGACAACTTTATTAAATTATCCAATTTCCGAAGTAAATTCTCCAGAAAAATCACCTTTGGCAAATCAAAATACCAAAGTTAATATTGTTGATGTCAATGAAAATATGGATGATCAAAAGTCCACTGAAATTTCCGATTTTGATGAAAGACAAATATTTTCTTCAAATGAAACGAGCAATCCTCCATCACCCTTTACTCCTAACATAATTTTAAATAATAAAAAAACAATAAATAAAACTGTAAAAAATAGACAGTTAAAATCAGTGTCTAGAAGAAACAGTCAACGATCAAACACGTATGAAAAATCCTCTTCAACCGATACCGAAATTGATGATAAACTAACTAAAGATTCGTTATTAAATGCAATTAGTGATAAAATCAATGATAAATCTGTGGGTTCAGAATTAAAAATATTGGAAAGCACATCATCACCTCAATCAAAAACAGACATGTCGAAAAATCACGGTGGCAGTACAGAATCAATCGCTGATATGTTTGAAGATGAGGATGATAATGATAAGAACGATAAAAATTCTTCACACAATAAATCTCGAAGAAAATCTGTAAGTGAGAAAAATTCACAATCAAAAGAAGAATTTATAAATACAGAAGAAATAAAATCGAAAAATTTATTACTCTGCAACGATTCATCAACCGATTCTGAATGTGATACCACACGAATATCAAATAAAAAATCGAAAATAATAAATTTAAATGATGAAGAAGTTCAGGAAAAAAAAGAAAAAGAATCAAGTATCGACACTAATCCAATTTCATCTCAACTTGGTACTACTCAAGTTTCAGAACAAAAAAATAAATCTCATACAATTGAAAATGAAAAATCTGTGGAAAATTATAGAGAAAATAAAAAAAATTTAACGAATCGAAAAAAATTTAGAAGCCAAAGTATAACGATTGATGGTTGTGATAAATCTCTTTCATATGATTGTATATCAATTAATAACGATACTGTCGATTCAAGAGAAGAGCACGCAAAAAAAATATTATTGGATTCATCATCCGATTCAGATCACGAAATATCAAATAATATATCGTATGAACGGAACGATTCGTTGCTAAATGATATTGAGTTAAATGATAGTGATGAATTGATAAAAAACAATACAAAAAAAATAGAATCAATGCAGGAACAGTTGACATTAGAAAAAAAATTAAATAATCCTTTATTAAAAACAAAACGAAAAAATTTTTTACTCATTAATAACATTCATTATAAAAATGATCCAAAACTAAGAATGATTGTTTCAATTAAATTGCCACGGCTTAGCAAAAATATCCTTGAACAACATCCAAACGCTCTGAAATTAGCAAAGGAATATTTGGAAAATAAACAAATCAAAAGGTATATAGCGTGTTTATTTCGAATCAATAAATAAAAAAAGAAAATGAATAAATGAATTAATATCTTTGTCACTTGTTCATTATTAATTTGAATGAAATCTAAAAAAGCAAAAAAAAAAAAAAAAAAATCAATACGAATAAAGATTTTGAATAATAATTTTTATTTATAAGAAAATTTATTTTATATTTTGCATTACTGTAAATGTATTGTTTCTTTATAACATTAAATTGATTATTAATTATTTCTCTTATTTTTTTTATTAATTTTCAGTCTCACGTCTATCGACAGAATCGAGAAGAGAAAGAAAAAATCTCGATCCTCGTCATCAGATAATGATGAGGATTCACTGAAACGTTCAAAAAAATCAAGGGAAAAAGGAAATGAATTGAATGAAACCGAAGAGACATTGATGGATCATTTGGATAGAGCCATTGAAAATATTGAAGAAAATAATAGTGATGAGAAAAATGATGGTGATACTGATGATTCTGAAAATGGATTGTTAAAAAAAAGTAATTTAACATGTCTCAATGATTCATTAGATAATTTATTATCTGACGCGGATAATTTATATAAAGCTACATTACTCGAGAGTTCACATTCAGAAGGCGAAGACAATGAAATAAATAATATACTAATTGATAATGATCCAGAGAACAGTAATTCGGATAATATCAATGAAAAAAGTGATAATAAAAATAAAATAAAAAATAATAAACAGAATAAATGTAGTGATACGAACAGCGATGAAAATTCAATTAAAAAAAATTCAGGAGACGATAAAGCTAAATGGAAACGTAGTAAAGTACTGACAATGAAATTTTCCGATACAGATTCAGAAGAGGAAAATCGTAAGATTGAGAAAAAAGTGGCGTTGAAAATGGAATCATTGAAGAATAGTGATGAAAGTGATGAAAGTGATGAAAATGATAATAAAGATGAGAAAAATGATCAGTTGGAAGATTCATTGCCAATTAAAAAAAAACGAACTCGTCGACGACGTTTGGCATCAGATTCTGATGTGAAATTAACTGATGATTCATTGGATTCGGATTCAGATGTAGATGAACAAGAAAAAAATAACAAAGGAGATAAATCCAGTGATAATAAAAAAGATGGTGGAAAAAAAATACGTAAACGGCAAAAAAATTCGGACAATTCATCAGATACAAATTCATCATTGGAGGTCCGAAAACCAAAAGCGAAAAGAAAAAGAATTCGTCCTGTGTCCAATGACAGTGACAGTGATAGCGGAAATGAATTGAATAGTTCTCAAGGTGGTAATAAATCTGGTCGTAAAAATATTCGTAAAGTTTTAAAAGATAAACAGGTGGCAGACGATACAAAGCAAGCGGGAAAATTAGAGGAAGAAAGATTAAGACGTATGGCGGAACGTCAAAAATTATACAATGAAATGTACGAAGCGCGATTGGCTACGGAGGAAAAAGTGGATAAATTAGTCCTAGATTTCGATGAAGAATCGAAGGAGGTTCTTTTGAGTGTGCATGAAAAATTAGTCAAACGTTTGAAGCCACATCAGGCACGTGGTATAAAATTTATGTGGGATGCGGCATTTGAATCGCTTGAACGGGCAAAAACAACATCGGGTTCTGGCTGTATTTTAGCACATTGTATGGGACTCGGTAAATCATTTCAAGTTGTAACATTGGCACATACACTACTGTCCAATAGTGAAAAAACTGGGGTCAATACAATTTTAATTGTTACACCATTGAGTACTGTATTAAATTGGGTGAATGAATTTAAAATATGGTTGTCCGAGGTGGAGAACGGTGATGATATTGAAATTTATGAAATGACAAAATGCAAAACAACTCATGAACGTAAATATCAACTTGAAAGTTGGCAGAGAACAGGAGGTATATTAATGATAGGTTATGAAATGTTTCGTAATTTAACAAATGCAACAAAAAAAGTAAGAAAAAATGTTCGCGAATCCATATTGAAGTGTTTAGTTGATCCTGGCGCCGATTTAGTCATCTGCGATGAGGGGCATTTATTAAAAAATGAAGATTCAGCAATTAGCAAAGCAATGAAACGTATCAGAACATTGAGGCGTATTGTATTAACTGGTACACCATTGCAAAATAATTTAATTGAATATCATTGTATGGTACAATTTGTAAAACCAAATCTTTTGGGTACGAAAAAAGAATTTTCAAATCGTTTTGTTAATCCAATACAAAATGGACAATTTGATGATTCAACTGAATATGATGTTAAAGTTATGAAAAAACGTGCACACGTACTACATAAAATGTTAGAAGGCAGTGTACAAAGATATGATTATTCGGTATTAACTCCATTTTTACCACCAAAACAGGAATACGTTATATTAGTACGATTAACTGAAGTACAAGTGAAATTATATCAGTATTATCTTGATAATTTGGCACGAAAACAAGTTCGCGTTGGCAGTACATTATTTGCTGATTTCCAATCATTACAACGTATATGGACACATCCAAGTACAGTGAAATCACATACAGAAAAAATGATAGAAAAACGTCGTGAGGCTGAAACTGATTCTGAAGGTTCATTAAAAGATTTTATTGATGATGGAAGTGATACAGACTCATCGAGCAAATCATCATCTGATAATGATAGTGACGTTATCAATTTGGATAGTTCAGAAAATGAAAAAAAAAGTAATAGACGTGGAACACGTGCAAACCCAGTGAATGAAGAAATCACCGAAATTGAGCCCGAAAATAAAGGAGAATGGTGGAGTGAATTTGTACAACCAGAAGATCTTGATGACATGCGAGTGTCAGCTAAATTATTATTACTTTTTGATATTATTAAAGAGTGTGAGGCAATAGGTGATAAAGTTCTGGTATTTTCTCAATCACTTTATTCATTAACGTTAATTGAAAAATTTTTGGGAATGATCGATGATGAGACACAAAGAGAAAATGAACTCGAATCATTGAATAATCATACGGGAAGTTGGTCACTTGGTTTGGATTATTTTCGTTTTGATGGTCAAACATCAACGGACAATCGTAGTCATTGGGTCAAATTATTTAATAAACCATCAAATACACGTGCACGATTATTTTTAATTTCTACACGTGCTGGTGGACTTGGTATTAATTTAACTGCTTCCAATCGTGTTGTCATATTTGACGCGAGCTGGAATCCATCACACGATGTCCAGAGTATCTTCAGAATATATAGATTTGGACAAAAAAAACCATGTTATATTTATCGTTTACTCGCTGCTGGAACAATGGAAGAAAAAATTTACAATCGACAGGTTACAAAATTATCACTTTCGTGTCGTGTTGTTGATGAACAACAAATTGAACGGCACTTTAGCAATAATGATTTAGCGGAATTATATACATTTGAACCACCAAGTGCTGAACCACCACAATTGGCATTGCCGAAAGATCGTTTAATTGCTGAAATATTTCTCAAGCATAAAAATTTAATTGAAACTTATCATGAGCACGATTCACTATTGGAAAATATTGCAGCAGAAGAATTGGACGATGAAGAACGTAAACAAGCTTGGCTAGAATATGAACAAGAAAAAGCTGGAAAGCGACCAATGCCAATGCAAATGTATCAAAATTATCAACAGCAACAACAAATGATGATGATGATGCAACAATTTAATAATCCAATGATGAATCTAAATGAAATAAATGTCCAGGGTGAATTTACAAATTTATTGGAATTTATTCGTAAGGATTATCCACATTTAACTGAAGCAGCACAAAAGGATATGGCTTTCCGTGCGTTAGCTAATATGTATACTTATGTGGAAAATCAAGTGACAACTAATTTGAATAATCCTGCTAATATTCTAAACGTCAATAATCCTATGATTAATAATCCAATGGTTAATAATCAAATGGTTAATAATCCAATCGTTAATAATCCAATTGTTAATCCAATCGCTAATAATCCAACTGCGACACTTGCCAATGCTCTAGCACAACAGGAATACACACGTCAACATTCAAGTAAATATAAACAACAGCAGCAGCAACAAATGCAGTATGCACAAAAATTTGGTAACAATGTAGGAAATATTCCACCTGCAGTCAGACCAATTGTGGCAACATCACGTGGCGACGATATTATTGAGGTAAGTACTGAAAATTCAAGAAACACTTTTAACTTGTTACCAATTATTTCACTAGTATCATGATGATCAATATCTTTATATATATATATATATATATACATATATTTTTTTTTAATTGTCACATTACAGATTCCACCATCGAGTAGCAGAACGAATGTAACTCTGCCACCAAGTAATTCTACTAAAAGTCAAGAAGAGTAATAAATATTTATGATATGATTTTTTTCCTTGTTTTCCACGTTAAGTTATCAATTGCTAATAATTATATATATTATAATAATCATAGTTTTTATTATAATTTCAAAATTTGTTTGATCGTTATACAGGTATTTCAAGCAATTTTAAGTGCTATCCATGAATAAATTTTTTTTTTTATTATTTTATCTCGTATTTTTTCATTCAGTAATTTTTTAATTACAAGAGAAAAAAAAATATATATATATATATATTTATATATTTTTTTATTTATTCAATATTGGAAAAAAATTTATTTTTATTATCATTATTATCATTATTATTATATATTTTTTTTTATTCATTTAATATTTTGTTATTTATCTTCTGTGAGGTAACGCTTTTCGCCATCCATTTTTTAATAATTTTTTCAATTGATTTTTTATCATTAAATAATTATAACTATCATGTTTATTTAACATTTCATCAGGATCAAAAGTGTGATCGTATAATTCTTCAGCAATTATATCATTCCAATTTGATTTTTTTTTATCTTGATTAAATGTAAGCCACGCTGTGTAACGATATCGTTTAGTACGAATAGTATAGCCCATAAACTTAATTTCATTTAATCTTGGTTCATCACTGTTTGGCTTGAACATTGGTGTCAATGATGGTCTCGGGTATTGACTAAAAGCCGCTTTTTTCCATCTTAAATTATTGGTTTTATTAGTTAAATGTGCCATCATAATTGGAACAAAACTAATTCCTTCACTGCATGAATTTATTATATTATCATTTTTATATGATAAATTGAATTCATCAATAACAGGACAAATTGGTATAGGAATTCCAGCGAGATCAGCAATTGATGGAAATAAATCAACCAATTCAACAAGTGAATCAATAGAAATGGTTGTTCTATAATAATTATTATTATTACTTGAATAATATTTATTATTATCTGTATTATTCATTCGCAATCGATATTGATGTGGCAATGAAATAATTAGTGGAACTCTCAATGCAACCTCAAAATTACTGTACTTAGCCCACAGTCCATGTTCACCTAATGACCATCCATGATCAGAACTCAATATAATTATAGTGTTTGTATCGAATTTTAATCTTTGCAATTGCTTAATTAGTAGACCGATTAAATAGTCAATGTATGATACCGCTGAATAATAAGATTGTATTATTTTTTTTGCATAATACAACGGTATTTTTTCCCATGGAAAATTTAAATTTAATATTTTAATATCATGACGTTTTCGCAAATCTATCCATGGATTATATGCTATATCATTTATATTATTTGGCCAATAATAATTTTTAATATTATTAAATTTATTCAATGGATGATAATCTAAGAGTAAGAAAAAAAAAATTGTTATTCATATTTTTATTGTTCGAATTAAATCAACTTTTGTTTTTTTTTTTTTTTTTTTTTTTTGTCAATTATATTTATACGAAATAAAATACAAATAAACATATAACTAAAAAAAAAATACAAATATATAAATATATATACGCACTTTTGTAGTGTAAAGGATATTTCAGTGGTATGTGTGGCTTTTCAAATCCAACTGCCAAGAAAAATGGATTTTTCTTCAAACGATGGTTGATTAAAAATTGTTTGGCAGCTTCGAAATTTTCGATATCAGGTAAAGTTTTACCAGGTGTAGTTGAAACATCTACTGGACACACCTAAAATCATTATATTGTATTGAAATTATTGAAATAAACCAATCATAGATAAATAATTAATTAATATATAATTGATACGAGATTCCGATTTGCTCTATTTGAATTTGATGAATTATCAAAGCAAACTGTGGCATCTTTGAATTTATTTGTGTATGGATGAAATGGAATTTCACTCCATGAATATGGACTGTCATCTGAATAATTTGAACTGATTCCAGGATGAAATACTTTTCCAATTGATTTTGTAATATACCCGCCATTATTTCTTAAATATTCCGGCAATGTTGTATAATTTTTATCTATTGAATCACGCCAATAATTGTAAAAATCATAAAGAAGAAGTGTATCAGGACGACGACTGGTAAGAAAAGAATTTCTACTTGGTGCACACAATGATTGCTGTGGAATTTAAAAGAAAAAACAACAACAATATATATATTTATATATTATATTTTTATATTTTTATCAGATTAAAATTTCTAACCTGTGCATAAGCTCGATTAAATACAAAATTATTTTCCGCCAGTTTATCAATATTTGGGGTGTGAGCATTGATATCTCCATAGCAACCTAATGCTGGACGAAGATCATCCACAATAATAAGAAGAAAATTGGGTGATTTGGAGTAAACAAAGGACAAAAAAATTAAAGAATAAAATGGTAAAAATAAATTCCATAACATTTTATTCAACTTTGAATTATCTACAATTGCAATAAAATTGATGTTTATTTTTTCTTTTTTTGCGCATAAATAAAAAAATTAAACTTATATAAATTTTATTTTTTAAGAAATTAATTTAATTTATGCACACGTTATAAAAATTGTCCACTTTGCCGGCAAGCTTCGAGATCTTTGCAACAGGTGGCAACCCACTGGGATACAGAAATAACTTCTACTACAGTTCTATGTGGTCTATATGTATTATCCAGATTTAATCTCATCATCAAATATACATTAAATATTTTTTTCTGCAAGAATTGTTAGATGTAAAAAATTTAATTTCCATTGAAATTATAATTGTAAAAATCAGTAAAAAAAAATTTTATATTTATATTTGAAATCTGTAAAATTTTTCACAGAAATTTTTTTTTTTTTTTTTTTTTTTTTTTTTTATATACAGTGTACGTATTTTATTGCAAAAAGTAAACTTATACTTTTACACTACAATTTAATATATATAAATGGATTTTGATATAAAATGTGCACGGACAAACCTCACGCGTTTTAATGACAAACAAATTTTCAAAGAATATATATAATTTTTTCATCAAAAGAATGTAATTATAAAAAAAATAATAATAAACTGCGGAATGTGAGCAATTGATCATGCGACATGGATTTTTGTTTAACAATTTAAGATTGTACTTTACAATTATAATTTTTATCATTTAGTCATGCAAAAATTATAGAATAAATATAGATATTTATTATGTTAAATCAATTTTAGATGAGTGAATAATAAATTTTTTACTACATCCCACATGTCGGAATTAAATTCACGTTCGAATTTTAGTTTAGAAAAAAGGCGCATACTGGCGCTACCGATTGCACTGAATTTAGTCAACTAACTCGAATTTTACAAATTATTAATAATAATAATAATAATAATAATAATAATAATAACATGATGGCAGTAGTGTATGTACGCGTTGTGACACGTATGCCGTTTTGACTGTTCATAATAATTTTGTTTAAATGTCAAAAGCATCAGCAAAATCATTAGAATATTGTTACGGATGATTTATCTCCTTTCAATTATTAGGTAAGATAATTTTAATTTGCATAAATTAATTATCACATATTATGTGAAGAGAAAAAAAAATTTGTCTTTGTTAGATAAACCTAACCAAACATTTAATCATCAATATATAGAATATTTTTAATCAATTACACATTGTATCATTGGTCTAATTTCAGATTGAATACTAATAATATTAAAAAATAATAATAATAAATAGAAGATAATAAAATACTCAACCGTGAATTCAGGATGAGTACCATAACCGATCAACCATGCTACACCCTGATAAACATTCCAATGGACTCGGAACCATTAAACGAGATGCAGATGAAACAGGATTTAGAAAAAGGCGAAATACCAGTAAAAATTGAAGCATTGAAAAAAACAATTCACATGATACTTGTTGGTGAACGTCTTCCTGGTCTTTTAATGACAATTATACGATTTGTTTTACCACTTCAAGATCATACAATTAAGAAATTGCTATTGATATTCTGGGAAATTGTGCCGAAAACATCACCAGATGGTAAATTACTTCAAGAAATGATTTTAGTATGCGACGCATACAGAAAAGATTTACAACATCCAAATGAATTTGTTCGTGGATCAACATTGCGATTTTTATGTAAATTAAAAGAGCCAGAATTATTGGAACCACTAATGCCAGCAATTAGAGCATGTTTGGAACATCGTCATTCATATGTACGTCGGAATGCAGTACTGGCAATATTTACAATCTATCGTAATTTTGAATTTTTAATTCCCGATGCGCCCGAATTAATTGCAAAATATCTTGAGGGTGAACAGGACATGTCGTGTCGTAGAAATGCATTTTTAATGTTATTACACGCCGATCAAAGTCGCGCATTGGCATATTTGGCTGCGTGTTTAGATCTTGTACCAACATTTGGTGATATTTTACAATTGGTAATTGTAGAATTGATATATAAAGTTTGTTTGGCAAATCCATCAGAGCGTGCACGTTTTATTCGTTGTATTTATGGTTTATTAAATTCATCAAGTGCCGCAGTACGTTATGAATCAGCTGGTACACTTGTAACATTATCAACAGCACCAGCAGCAATTAAAGCCGCTGCCGGATGTTACATTGAATTAATTGTTAAAGAAAGCGATAATAATGTTAAATTAATTGTACTTGATCGTTTGATTGCAATGAAAGAAATCCAATCGCATGAACGAGTATTACAAGATTTAGTTATGGATGTTTTGAGAGTTTTGAGCTCACCAGCACTTGAAGTACGAACAAAAACACTTGCATTAGCAATTGATTTGGTAACAACACGAACAATTGATGAGATGATACAACTATTGAAAAAAGAAGTTATAAGAACGGCTGGTGGTGAAAATGATGACGCTGGAAAATATCGACAATTACTTGTACGAACATTACACACGTGTTCAATCAAATTTCCCGATGTTGCTGCAACTGTTATTCCAGTTCTTGTTGAATTTTTATCAGAAAATAATGAAGCCGCAGCAACTGATGTTTTAATATTTATACGTGAGGCAATTCAACGTTTTGATGATCTTGCACCATTAATTATTGAAAAATTACTTCAAGTATTTCACGATATTCATTCGGTGCGTGTTCATCGTGGTGCATTGTGGATTTTAGGTGAATATGCAACAACAAAAGACGATATAGAAAATCTTTTGAGTCGTATTCGCACGGCAATCGGTGAATTGCCAATGGTTGAAGCGGAAAATAAACGTCAAACTGGTGAAAAATCAGTAGAAGATAGCAATAATCAAGGAGAATCGATGTCAAATACAGGACAATCAACTCAATCATCACAATTGGTCACATCTGATGGTACATATGCGAGTCAAAGTGCATTTAGTTCAATTTCAACTGGTAAAAAAGAAGAAAAACGTCCACCATTAGTTCAATATATGATGGATGGTGATTTTTTTATTGGCGCATCATTAGCTACAACTTTGACAAAATTAGCATTGCGTTATAAAAAATTGGAAACGGATACACAAAAAATTAATCGCGTTCAAGCTGAATCGATGCTTATTATGTCAAGTATTTTACAACTTGGACGCTCGGGTTTACCAACAAAAGCTATGACACACGACGACGCTGAAAGAATTTCAATATGTTTAAGAACACTTGCGTGTTCAACTGATTTGGTAGAAAAAGTATTTACTGAAGGTTGTCGTGAGGCATTGGGAAAAATGTTGACAGCCAAAGCTGATGAGGATTCACAAACACAAAAGGCAAAAGAAAAACCCGGATGTGTTGTACAAGTTGACGATTCTATACAATTTTTACAATTAAGTCGCGGTGGTGATATAGCCAGCGGTACTGGCGATGTATTTGAACAAAGTTTAAGCGCTGCAGTTGCTGGACGTACAGGAAATTCAAGTGATGCACCAGCATCTAATGCATTGAGTAAAGTAACACAATTAACAGGATTCTCCGATCCAGTTTATGCCGAGGCTCTTGTACACGTTAATCAATACGATATTGTATTGGATGTATTAATTGTCAATCAGACTGAGGATACACTGCAAAATTGTACATTGGAATTGGCAACAATGGGTGATTTAAAATTGGTAGAACGACCACAGCCAATTGTTCTTGCACCGCGTGATTTTGCCAGTATAAAAGCTAATGTTAAAGTTGCATCAACAGAAAATGGAATTATTTTTGGTAATATTGTTTATGATGTATCGGGTGCAGGATCAGATCGTAGCGTTGTCGTACTCAATGATATTCATATTGATATAATGGATTATATTGTACCGGCAACTTGTACTGACGCTGAATTTCGTCAAATGTGGGCGGAATTCGAATGGGAAAACAAAGTTTCAGTGCATACAACGATATCTGATTTACGCGAGTACCTTGCACATTTATTAAAATCAACAAATATGCGTTGTCTCACGCCTGAAAACGTGAGTTTACTATAATTTAAAATGAACTACACATCTTTTATTTTTATTATTCAATATGATTAAATGTGATTTAATTAATTTTTTTATTTCACAGGCTCTGTCAGGTCAATGTGGATTTATGGCAGCAAATATGTATGCAAAATCGATATTTGGCGAGAATGCATTGGCAAATTTATCAATCGAAAAACCATTACACAAACCGGACGCGCCTGTAGTTGGTCATATTCGCATTCGTGCAAAGAGTCAAGGAATGGCATTATCACTTGGTGATAAAATTAATTCAGCCCAAAAAAAAGTCCAAACAAAAATTGTTAAAGCAACTTAAATTCAATATTTAAAAATACAACGTACAATCTGTTTTGATTTTTCCAATTTTTTTTTTTATTCCCTTTTTTTTTTAAATACAACATAACAAAAATTTTTTTTGGAGAAAAACAAAAAAAAAAAAAACAAAAAATATTGCGTCAGTAAAAGTATTATTTCGGAAGAAAAAAATAATGAAAAAATTGAGACACAATCACATGCGCAATTTATCACACATTAAGTAAATAAATATAAAAATATATATATATATATATACATAATTTTTTTCGTTTCACTTGATAATAAATGACGATATGAGACGTAAATGAATGATTATTTTTTTTTTTTGTTTTGTTTTATTTTATTATTTTTCAATTGTGACCGCCATGTGGTAGTTTTAGAAATAAATATAAACTTTACATAAATGATGCATTAATTTATTTATTTAATGAGAATAATACAGTGTTAAGGCATATAATTGCAGGTAGTGATGATTTTTAAAATTTTTTTTTTTATTTTTTCAGTTTTGATGTAAAATAAAAAATATTGAAAAATTATTTGTATGTAATTTTGAATTTTACGTTTATAGTGGCGCCATTTATTTCATACTGTCTCTACTGGTGACTACTACAACACAAACATTTCAACGTCAGGTTATCTCACTTGGGTCATATATTAACTAACGGATAATCATCATCGGCTGATAAAAAATAATTCGCATGATATGCATAAACATATATACATACATATTCATGAGTGTTTGTATGAATTTAATATCATGAAATGGAAAAGTAAAAAAAAAAAAAAAATTTTTTTTCCATTATTTTTTTATCCCTCGATAACTAATGTAATTATCCATTCATTTTTACCAACACCATTAATCTACACATTTTCAAACAACGTATGTGTATGTATAGTGGGATTGTCCCATTCATAAATAGTCCATTGCAAAAAAAGAAAAAAAAAAAAAAAATTTATCAATCAAGTACAATTAGATATAAATTCACAAATTAATTTTCAATTAATAACAGGAATTAATTGAGAATGTGACTGTACTAATGAGGGAAAAAGCAACAAAGTGGTAGAAAATTTCAGTGGTAGTGGATAAAAAATTGAGGTATACAGAAATTAATCCGGAGTTATGATAAGCAAATAGTGTAGTTACCGGAAGTAATTCAAAACCACCGGAAATCATCCCAAAATGGTAACATCCGTTTGCTCTCTGGCAATGATATCTGTATGTGTGTGTGTGTGTGTGTATATATATATATATACTCCTCGTCTTTCTCTTTCTATTTTTTCTTGCATACACATTGTACATGAAAAGTTCACAAAGCCATCGTTACTTAATGCATTTAACACCTTGGCCGGAAGTCGCATTATTTTTGTCTTCATACCTCTACACATATATACATATATATATATATATATATATATATTTTGTTTTTTTTTTTCATATTTCATTTCAATATTTCTTTCTCAATACAAACAAATAATAAATTATATAAAAAAAATATTTTGAAAATTTTCATGTATTTTAAATTTATTTCAATTCAACATCCACGTACATACAATTATATATAAAATTGTTTCAATTAATTATCGTACAAATAATAAATTAATATTTTCTTCATTATTTTTATCAATTTTTTTTTTTTTTTTTTTTTTTTACTATCCAGAAATAAAAACTTCAACGTCACTGAATGAATATAAATAATTAATATTTTATCCATATATAATTTTTTAATTGAATTAAATTTTTTTGTTATTTTTTATTTTTTATTTCTATCTTGTGTGCATACGTGTTACATAGCAATAGAAAATGGCGTCTGTATATATAAATAAAAACGAGAAAAAAGAAAAAAAAAAAAAAAAAAAAAAGTAAGAAAGATGAGTAAATCGCCCTCGTTGACGCCCCCACGTTAGTACGGACTCGTAATGTTGTGTTGTCGCGAGGGAAGTGGGGACACACACAGCGAGCCACTTCCGGTGTGCGGCGGGCTATCGCGTTCTTCTCTCGGGGTCGTCAAAATACGTTATGTAAGTCGTGTTCTCACATACATACATACAAATATAAATATATATATATTTATACGGGCATAATTTAATACACGTGTATAAAAATTTTGCCCTCATACACACAATTTTATATCATTTATTTATTTATGTATTGTTATTTAGGAAAAATAAATTTTTTTTATCTATATATACATTGTTAATTATATATACTTTATATATATAAAAGAGTTTGTAACTTAACTTTAGTGTTGTTTATACGTGCAACCGTTGTTTGACCTAACGGCTCGCCATTTTCTGCTTCATCGCGGCTTCTGTTGTATTCAAGAATACACACACACACACACACACACACATACACACATATATATATCTAGATTACAATAGATATTGGATGAAAAAAATTGAGAAAAAAAAATGATTGGAAAATGAATAAAATAATTATTTGAATTTAAAAAAAAAATATATAAATAATTTTTTCACATCATTTTTTTTTTTTTTTTCTTTTCTTTTTTATTAGATTCTATCAGATTGTTCAGTAAATCAATTGAATGAATGTATTAAGAGATGCTCGATATTTTATTCCCGTTATAACTTATCGCTCGATACTTTACACAGATACAAATATATATAGATGAGAATGTAAAATTGAAATGGAAAATAAACTAAAATCAAGACAGCAATGGGAATAATTTCATTTGAATTAATCGAAATAATCCAATAATATTAATTATTAAATTATTATTACGTATAATGGGAATGATAAATTAAAAATTAAAAAATTAAATATTTATAAAATGTCTATTTGACAAAATATTATTATAAATAAATATATAGATATATATATATTATATATAATAAATGAATGAGAAAAATAAGTGGGATGTACAGAGAAGATGAAGACAACAGAGAATTGGCGACAATTGACTTAAACAAAGATACTCGCTATATTTAGACTTTTAAAGGGAGAGAAATTAATGTATATATATATATTATATAGTGGTAACAATTAGCCCTTTGCTGTGAAGCCGACATCGACCATTTTTATTATTATCATTACTATCTCTTTCCGTCTTTTTCATTTTATTACATTATCTCTCTGTTGATGCTTCCATTCCACTTCTTTTTCCCTCCTACAGACACATTCTCCGTTTTATTTATTTTTATCATTTTTCCTCCGCCTTCTTCGTATTTTTTTGTTTTTTTTTTTTTGTTTAGTTGGCGAATTGAGGGGAAAGAGAGTGAATTCTTTTGATGTTATGTGAAATTTTATTTTTAAATTTCTTCAAATAACTTAATGTATGAAAAAAAAAAAAATAATAATAATAATAAATAAAAATTATTATTAATTGGTAACAAAAAAAAAAAATGGCACAGCAATAAAACAGAAAAAAAAGAGGAGAGTGGGAACAAGAGAAGAATTTGAATGAGTGCAAGAGGGAATATTAAACAAACAAAAAATTACATATATACAATAATAATTATAATATGATAGGGATCACTTCTAAATTCACCGTCTTCCTTTGAGGTTTGTTGCACCTGGCCATTGTTCTTTGCTTCGCGTGACCTTGACAAGGTCACGCGTCACACGCGAGGCGTTCTCTTCTCTCCTTTCGTTCTTTCAGTAACGCAAAGTATATATATATATATGAAACTTCTCTTGTTGAATGTGCGTGCTCGAATCGTTCTTTTCCTTTTCTTCACATTCAGATAAAGAAATAGAAAGATAGAAATAGAGAGAGAGAGAGACTCATGTATACGCATTCACACGTACAATTTTAATAATTCTCTCATTGTAGTTTGTTTCAACATAAAGAATAATAAAATTTAAATTTATATGAAATAAATTTTTTTCTTTCATTCATTTGTAATATGAGAAAAAAAAAAAAATTTATTGAATATATATATTTTTTTTATTCCAATTAATATTAATTTTTTTATTCCAATTTATAATATATATTTTTTATTTTTTATTATAATTTATTTTATTTATTTATTTATTTTTTTTTTTCCATCTTCATTGTAAATACAATTGAATGTATTTTTATAAGTGCGTGTATGGAAAATTGAAATTGAATAAAATATAATTTATTTATTTCATATAAAAAAATATTGATATATATATATATATAATAAATTCTGAGTAATTTTTGTGTGGATTAAATACGATGGATGAAATTTTAAACTCAACTAACTATATATATATATATATATTCACTGTATTGTCTTTCTACTCGGCTTTCTCTTTGGTATTTTTCAATGATATAATTCATATCATTTATATAATATACATTATATTACCTCTACAATATAAAGTTACATTCATTAAATCTCATTCTCAATATCAATTTAATATTAAAACAAACAAAAAAAAACTCGATTTATTAAATTCAAATTTTTAATTTTTTTTTTTTAGATTATAAAATAATAATTTATTATATTTTCATCAATACTGAATCAATTGTTACAATTGATTTAACATTATTTATATGAAGAGTACAAAAAATAGAGAGATGGAAAGATATGAAGGAAAAAAAAAAAAAAAAAAAAAAAAAAAAGAGCAAAAGAAAAAATGTGCGATAATAAAATTTATACGCATGTGTGCAACCCACACTTGGATGTATGCAACGAATGTGAAAGAAATGCGTGGGTGTTTCCGGTGATACGGTATATAGTTACAAAAATGGCAGGAGAAAAATATATAGATATAGAGATACACATGTGGCAAGAAGACAAACACTCAATGGCAATGCAACACGATGAAGAGTTTTAAGAGTTATACACGTGTATATATATACTTTGGACCGGAAGCTGTTGCTTGTTGCCGCCTCGAAAATATCAACGTTTATTTCGCAATAACATACACACTCTACATATATCGACACTACTGAACGGACTATTTGAATTTTTGGCATGAGTTTAATATAGAAATGAATAAATATATATCCAACACAACATACACATAAACACATGGGTATATAAATTAATTCCTAGTGAAATTATGACAATATCGTGTTTATATTCCTTATATTTATCAATAATATAAAAATATAAATTATTATTGAAATATTCATATACATATATTATATCAATTTCATTGATATTTTAAATTTCAATACAAATTACAATCAAATTTTGTTCACATGTGTGTGTGTGTGTGTGTGTATGTGTGTGGGTTATTTTATTGTATATTTGATGATATTTTATATAGCAGAGTAATATAATGGACAAGTGAATATAAGAGTGAGGAAGATATTGTGAAAAAAGAAAGATGCGTGGGGTGAGAGCCCACTTCCGGTCACGTGACACGACACGACCAGCCGGTTATTTTTCTTTCTTCTTATTCTTAGCCCGTCGCATCCGCTACTTAATAACTACCACGTTCCATTCGCCAGCATATTACTCCCGTCATCTCTTCATACTTTTTTATTTTATTTTATTTTATTTTTATTTTTTTTTTTTTTACAGCCTCTTCCACATCATCATCATCATCATCATCATCATCATCATCTTCTTTTTCTTTTTCGTTGGCTTCATCTTCATCGTTGTATTATTTTATTGCAAAACTTCTGCTCATCTATAAAATTCACAATTTTTTTTTTTTTTTTTTTTTTTCATTCATTTCAATTTAACTGAATATATTTATTCACTTACTCAATGTCATTTTTATAATTAAATATATATATATACATATATGTGAGTGTGTATGTTTGTATGTGTATGTATAATAAATAATAACAGTGATGGTGAAATAATTTTTTTATTTTTTATTGTTTAAAATATATGGCATACCTGAATGTCATGAACGACTGAGAGTGGTGAGAAGACACGTCACAAGGGCATTGTCATAGTCCGCGTTCCCAAGAACACATAACATATATATACATATACACCTATATATATATATATATATATAGGTAGATATAGTGAAGAAGAAGGAGAAGAAGAAGAAGAAATAGAGAGAAGACGACAGAGTGTATATAACAGAGTCCCAAGAGTCTCGACAGTCGTCGTTGTGGCGTTCGTGGAATCGCATTTCCGCGAAAATTCAACTCTCGCGTTTCTTTTTTTTTTCCTTTTTATATTCTTTCCTTTTCGATCTGCCTCTTATGTCTCCGTCACTATATATCCATCTCATCCATAACCGCCATCACCTTTTCTTCCACTTCCCTTTGACTCTCTCAATCTCACTCTCTTCATTCTATTTTTTTTTCTTTTTTTTTCGTCATTCCCTAACGCTTCTCACTACCCCTGCCAACGTCGTTGTTTATTTTGTTTTGTTTTGTTTTTTTTTTTTTCTCTTCTTCATTCAATTCGATATATTCGCTATTATATAATTTTCACAATTCAATTCAATTCTGATATTAAAACTCATAAATTATTACCAATTCACACACACAGAGTAATAAATTCATTTTCATTGATTCATTCACGGCAGAATCGTAAAAATAAAAATATAAAAATATATTTTATTATTTTTTTTTTTCTAAATAAAATTCTACAATCATCATCATTATCATCATCATCATCATCGTGGTCGTATATAATGAAGAAGCATCACTTTGGAATCCCCCCTGGGTGTATGGGCGGATGCGACCCGCTCTCGCCTAACTGGCATTTCCGGTGGGTCCCACTCTCATATTCGTTCTCTGCTTCTATCCCCTCTCTTTCACTCATTCTTCACTTCTCTCCAATACCTTTCACAATATCGCAACGAAACCCCGTGTACGTATGAGATTGTCCCCTACGTCGCCATCGTTACATTGCACCATCTCTCCATCGCATATTTTTTTTTTTTTTTTTTTCTCTTTCACCCCTACTATTATAATCTTTCGCCCCTCTGCCCACTATACTCCTGTTCTTTATTCTTTTTTTTTTTTCTATCTTTTTAAAATACACTCTGTCACTCTCTTTTCTTCTCTTCCCGTCCAATATAATATGTACAACCACGCGAACTCTACTCTGTACTCTTAAATAAGCCACGTCATATCCGCTCTTATATATCTCCATCTATACATTTCTCTATCTCTTTCTCCTCAGTTTTTATTTATTTATTATCAATAATTCAATATTAATTTATTTTCAATTTTTATATTACAATATTATTACTATAATTTTAATCGAATATTATTATTAATAAATTACTAGTGTAGTTAAATAATAAAAAAAAAATATTAAAAAATTATAAAAATTCTGTATAAATTATTATTTTGTTTTTTTTTTTGTACAATTCCTCTTTGGATTTATACTTATGATACAATTATTTCTTGAAGTTGAAACGTGAAATAAATTAAATAAAAATGATAAGCAGTAAGTAACAAAAAAAATAATAATATATAAATAATAATAATAATAATAATAATAATAATAAAGATGAGGTAGAAGTGGTGGGTTAAAAATGAAGCAGGTCGTAAATCCATTAAACCATTCACTGGCTGTCCCCTGAATGTCTCGTGTGTAATGGCCCATTCTCTTCTGTATTATCTGTTTCTTTTATCTGTGCCAGCGTTTGTATCGTATACACAAATAGAATTTAACAATTATTCACTGATATTCCATAACACAATGAATGAGAAAGCAAAGGAGGGGATAAGAAGAAGAAGGAGGGGCGAAGGAGGAGAAAAAGAAAATAATAATATTGGAAGGAAAGAAAAATTGTGAGGTAAAATAATTAATTGTCAATTAATAATCACAAATGAATAAAGACAAAATTGTATTTATCAATTTTTTTTTTTTGTTTTTTTTTTTTTGTTTTTGTTTTCAAATATATATTTACAAGACATATACAGAGTGTGTAGACTTAAATTTAATGTGAGAGGATAAAAGGGAACGAGGAAAAAATGGGAGAAGAAGGCGAATAAGATGTTTGTTGTGTATGTGTGATTTTAGGTGCTATTTTTTTTTTTTTTTAATATATATATATACGTACATTCGGATTTTATTTCATAATTTAATTATTGATCAATAATCATTGACGTCTTGAAAAAAAAATTATTGTTGTTGTTTTTTTTTTTTTTTTTTTTTTTTTGTCAAATTTATTTATTTATTTTTATATCGTGATATTTTGAGGATATTTCTTAACACTCACATGTGAATTGATGAGACAATTTTTATATATATATGGCTAATGTGTTGTAAATATTTGTGTGAGTAGGGCAAAAGGAATTTCATTCATTTCATTTTTTTTTTATTCATTTATTTATTTATTCATTCATTTTTTTCACGCTATTTTCTGATTGAAAGTTATTATACCATAATTTTCCTGAATGTTATCATAATTTTTTTGTTTTATTTATTTATTTTTCCCCTCACTCCTTTACATCATAATTTTCATTATTTTATTAATTTACTTAATTTTTTTACTATACGCCCCCTCTCCACATTCTTCAATTTTCTTTTAAACACTTTTTTCAACGCTTATTTCTTTTCTTTTTTTATTATTCATTTTTATTTATAATTATTTATTTATTTTATTATTATTTTTTTTTTTTTCCCCGTTTTACACTCGTTTCCTTCACTAATTGCGAATAATTTATTAAATTAGTCCATTATAAATATATCTCGAACCGAAAGAGACTACATAGTTGCAGTTGAAAAAGAAGAAAAAAAAAATTATTTTTATTCTTATAATTTTTTTTTTTTTTTTTTTTTATTTTTTCATTTAATTCTCACTCTGATGCATACATACACAAATTTTCGCTCATCACTCTCTCGATCTTGTTCTCTCTTATATCAATTATAAAAGAAAAAAAAAAAAAAAAAAAAAAAAAAGAATATTTATATAAATTCAAATTGTCGTAGAAGAAAATGGCGATACCACGTGCAAAATAGAAAACGAATAATTGTCAATTTTTTTTTTTTTCTAAATTTTTTTTTTCTCTCTATTTTCTTTCTTTTTTTCTTTCTTACATTTTCACATATCGACGAAACATTCACAAGACTAGATAATACTGGAAAGAAAATTAATAAAAGTCAAAACACCCGACATATTCTCGTCCTCCTCCTCCTCCCCTCTTTCGGCTTCATTATCATCATCATCGTCATTATAATTATCTTCTTACGCTTTCTCGCATGAATTTGTGCTCTTCATTTATTTATTCATTTAATATTCTTATTTATTTATTTATTTATGTATTCATTTTTTGTTTATTTATATCGCGTCACTCTACAATTTACTTATACTTTCATTCATATTATATATCATCGCCTATTTAAAATCCTATTCAATTTTTTTTCTCATAGCTTTTTTAATATGTTTACAAAGTCGAATGTATTTTTGAAAATAATAATAATAATAATAATAATAACATAAATTGTATTTATTAATTTTTTTTTTATTTGTTTGTTTAATTATAATTATTTTTCATTATTTTTCTTTTTTCTTTTTTCTTTTTACTACAAATCTGTTTCGGCCACAAACTTGCAATGAACGCCCATGAATAAATTAACTGTAGAAAAAAGTTTTGTTTTCTTTATACAAATGTAATATACAATATATAATATTTAGATGCTTTGTTTTGTTTGTTTGTTTGTTGTTTCTATCCTTGCATGATATAATATATGCCGCATATACTTGTGCATAATTGTGTGGATTTTTGTTTTTTCATTTTTTATTTACTTTAAATCCTTTTTTTTTGTTTACTGTCTGTCTCCATTCATAATCTAGTGCACTTGTATCTTAAATTTTTCGCATTGACAATTAGATTGACAAATGTAACATATTGTTCGTTAACATTTTTATTTATTCATTTATTTATTTATTATTTATTATTTATATATATATATATATATATTTGCAATGTCTCTGTATACACAAAAATACAAAATTATTCGTGTCACGTTTAACCATCAGTTATTTGTCCAAATTGAAAAAAAAAAAAAAAAAATGTATATATGAATGAATAATAAATAAAAAGTTAAATTCTGGACAATTACATTTCATTAAAAATCCTGTCACTCTACATAACAGTTTCATTTATTTCTTCATTATTTTTCTCTTCACTTTTTTTCCCATATTAAATGCAACTCTTGTACTACATTTTTCGATGCACTTTCTCTGATTCAATGAAACAAAAAAATAACAAGAAAATTCATAAAAAGTGGGGAATCGAATTAATCGCACATATTCCCACACTTCTTCAAATAAAAAGAAAATGAAACGATTTAAAATCACTTAAATTCTTTTTTCAAAACTCTTATATATTTTGTCTTGAACTCTCGCACTTTGGTACTTTTTTTTTTTTTTTTTTTTTTTCCTAAAAATGACATTCGAACTCATGTATAACGTACACACATAGTCACGCGCACTCAAAATCACATACATATTTGGAAAAAAAAAAAAAAAAAAAAAAGAAAAAAGAAATAGAAAAAAAAAATCTCCAATTAGAGATTTTTCATTTGCATTTTATCTTATTTTCTTTTTTTATTTTTTATTTTTTCTTTATTTTTGTCCTTGTGATTTTATTTATCATTTGAATATAAATTAAAAAGAAACAAATAAAAATACTGCTCATGTATATAAATATATATGTATGTGTGTGCGGGTGTGTATGTAAAAAATAGAAAAAAAAAAAAAAAAAAGTTTTAGAGACGATGTAAATCTCATAATTCCGGTGTGAGTGGATCAAGTAATCGTTTTTCCGGATCTCTAGAGTCTCTGGAGACTAATAATGAATTTTGCGTAGATGAGTGATGCTGTTGTCTACCACCATTGCCATTGCCAATGCCACTAGCACTACCAACGCCACCATTTCCACCACCAGTAGCACTACCACCATTATTAATTGCTCCAATAACACTTGGATCACATCTGCAACCCTGGGCAGCATGACGTGCGTAACACGCTTCGCATAGTGCAACACAACCTTTTAGCGGCCAATAACACATTAAACAGGGCAATATCATTGTCAATGCAGCTAAACACGCCCATCTAGAAGTTCTACGTGAACCAGAACACGAACACGGTTCGTCAGCACAACTGCCACCACCCTCTGCATCGCCAACACCACTACCCGAATCCGCGCAATGATAAAATAATCCTTTAACACAACACAGACATGATGCGTAATCTAGTGCCGTTTCGGCTGAACAAAAACACGAATTATCGCATAACCAACGACTTGGTAATGGTGGCAGTTCACGACACGATTCACACTTGCACCGACCACAAAAATCACACATTATTGATAGACTAGTGTCATTTGGTCTGACAATACCACCTAAATTAGTTGAACTTAATGCATTTGCTGCTGGTTCTTTTGTAAATGAAACTGGTTGTTTTGTAATTGGTTGTTGACTTGATGGCAATGATGATTGTAACAAATGCGTTTGGTGTCTTTGTGGATTTTGTGTTCTCTCATCTTGTTTATGCTGTTGACGCAGTTGCTGCTGCTGCTGCTGTTGCTCCTGCTGTTGATTTTGATGACGTGGGTGGTGAAGTGTCTGATTACTCGGATTATGATGATGATGGTTATTATTATTATTATTATTATTATTTGAATGATGATGATGATGATGATGATGATGGTGAAGATGATGATGCCGCCTCTCATTTTTCAGACACTTTGGATTTGAATGACTCGTTGGAGTTGTCACTTGACGAAATGGCGTCTCAACGTATTCATTAACGATCCGTTCACCATCTGGACGTGGTACAGTCAATGTCACCTCACCAATTGGTGACGTATTAATTCTAGATTGCTCTGTATTACGTGATAATGACAAAACATTATTGTCATTAATTGTATTGGTCAATGGAATTCGTGAATTTGTTCGAAAACTACTTGATGTTGAGAGTGGAGTTAATGGAGCTGTTAATGGTGCTATTGTTGATATAATTGGTGGTGTATCCGTTAATCTTGGTGGCGGTAGTGGTCTCGTATGATCATGACCATGCACCCTCGCCAAATTCGACGTGGATGAGCCACTTGAGGCTGAAGATGGTGGTCGTGATTGTTGAATATTTATATTATTATTTGACATGGGTACAACAATATTTCCACCTCTCAATTCGAGTCGATCAGTCCAACGACCTGGCACCACCGTCGTCGCCAAATGCTGCTGACGATGTGCCAATGTTGGTGTTGTAACTGTTGCTGTTGCTGCTGCTGATAATGATGATGATGATAACAATGATGTTGATGACGATGATGATTGTGTTTCAATAATGTCGGATGATGTCGACAGTGGAATACCGGAAAATGAACGGATTGACGTTGTTGGTGACAATGGTAAAATACGTTCATCCCATATTCTCGATGTCGATGAACAATTGTCTGTAATTTTCGTTGATAATGGTGTTGCTGCTGCTGTTTTTGTTGTTGTTGTTGTTGTTGTTGTTGCTGCTGTTGCTGATGATGATGTTGAACGCACTGGCCAACCCGCGCGTGGTGGTGGTAACACACGCGATGACGTTCCATTTGATGATGTCGTATCTCTAATTCGACAACTTTCCACTCTTGCAATGCGTGTTTCATCCCCACCTGAAACAATTCAATATATATTATTAATAATTATAATACCAAACTAACAAAATTATAAATATAAAATATACAAATTTTTCCTTTTCTCTCTCTATAAACACAAATATTTTGCTATTTATTTCATGTAATTTCTACACATACTCAAATTCACACATAAATATATACATTTGTAAAAATAAATGTGTGCTTTGAGAATATTTCAAGATTGCATTCGTCCCCGAGTATTCTATTATTATGGCGCCCGCATCTATTTTTGTCGACATGCTACAATCTATTATTGTCCATTATAAAGATAAACTGTACGTGTACCATTTAACATGTAAGACGACCCACGCTGAATTAAATTTTCAAGTAAATATTTCACAATTATTATCATCATACTGAATAGGTAAATATATATATATATATTTTTTTTTTTGCGTCAATGTATTTTATTTTTCATTCTTTATCGTCTCACTGGCCCGTTGGGTCGATTGGTCGATCGCTCGCTCACACGTTCGCCATTTCACATTTAATTCCCTTCGCATATTATTATTTTTTTTTTTTTGTTTTCTTTTTTTTTTTTTTTTTTTTCTTCTCTCAACAATTGCGTTGGAATAAAATATAACTATTGGGTCAGGAAGCAAAATATGATGGACAAAAAAAAAAAAAAAAAAAAAAGAAAAAGAAAAAAAAAAAAGATAAATATAGAACTTTCAATCCTGAGAATAAAGAGAATGAAGAGAATGAAGAGAATGAAAAAGTACGAAGAAATAAAATAAAAACAAAAAACAAAAAAGAAGGAAGGAACTTGAGAGAGTGTTTGTGTGTTGTGTGGATGTCAGGTAAAATGCAGGAATGCGAGAAGAGTACGAACGAAAGAAAAAATGAGAACGATGAAGAAGTTTATATATATATATATATATAGTGGGAGGGAGTGTAGAAGAGAAAAAGAAAAAAATAAATAAATAAATAAAAACGAGCCTGAACACGCAGGTAAAGTCAGTCCCCGCCAAGGCTTGAATGAGACTTCTCGAGAATTTCGGGCAGATGCGCGCACGGTGCAAACTGAGATAAAAATATATAAACACATACATATAAACACATGTAGATTTTAAGTTAGGGTGGATACTTGTAAGAGAAAGGTTAAGGATATGTGGAATGGCGAGACATTTACGTGTATAAAGTAAGCAGAGAATTTATATATGTTACTAAAGAAGAGGGACAACAGATGGTTACGAGCTATATATCCACGTATTTTGATACCGTTTTTCTACTAAAACGAAGAAAGAAAGAGAAAAAGAGAAACAGAATAGCGACGTGACGTGAAGAGGCGGTGAGGGGGAAGATTCTTCTTTTATTGTGTACAATTCCACCAGGTAAATGAGAGACTGATCTCTTTCACCTCACTATGGCCTGTCACTCTATTTCTCTCTTACTCGAGAAACTTTATCCTTCGCGCTATTTTTTTTTTTTTTTTTCCATTTATTTTCTACACGTTTCTTCCTGCTCTCTGGAACATTTTTGAAATTTCGATATACTGAAATTTTTATGTGATTTTATTTAGTTATATGATAATTTAAAAAAAAAAAAATTTTATTTTTTTTTTTTCTTATATTTACTATTATTTATTATTTATTATTTTTATAAAATTTTTTATAGATTAATAATTATTTTTCGGTATAAAATTTTATTATTCATTTATGTAATTGATGTATTTGATATTGATAATATAAAGACAATTGAAACATGAATAAAAATAATTCTGCGTGTCATTGAAATGATGAAAATAATTATCAGTTTATTATTTTAATAGTTGAAAATTGATGTTTTGCGGAAAAAAAAAAAAAAAAAAAACTTTTCAGCCAATTTTAATTTGATTTTTTTTTTTTATCAATAATTGTTATGTCAATGGACAATTAATTTTTAATTTTTTAATTTAACGAGTATAAAAAGTAATGAAGCAAAAATAAAAATTTTATTATTATTTTTATTATTATTTTCTTTCATAAGTTTAGATTGATTTTTTTTTTTTTTTTTTTTTTTTTTTTTCGTTTCATTAGGTTAAATATAAATATTTCACGATGTATTAGTTTGTCTGGGCTTCGTTTGTCGTTGTGTCTCGGGAACTCTTCCAAGAGATCGCTTTGGTGGGCGCTTTTGTGGGCGTCGTGCAGTGCTCAAGGCGCCCACTCTGATCGCCCACGCGTCGCCACAGTCGTCGAACTACACCGCGTGAAAGGGAAGAAAAAAAAAAAAATAATAATAATAATAATAAATAAATAAATAGATAATCGAGAGAATGAGTGAGTGAGAAAGAGGAGCCCTACTTTCATCCATTCCAATCAACAAAAAATAGAAAACAAAAAATAAAAAAATAAAAAAATTCAATATTCACATACCCATCACTTCAACCTGATTTTGCATACAAATAATCTGTGAAAACTCAGAGATATTAAATAATGATGATAATTTTATCATGATTAAGATAAATATAAAAATTATGGAAAATTAAGTGGAAAAAATTGTAAAATGCCAAAAAAAAAAACAAAAAAAAAACAAAACAAAATTTTTTTTTATTATTGTTCTATTCAGTTGGGTGTGTACACAACACACAATATTTTTTCCAATATTTTATTTTTTCATGTCTACATTTATATTTTTATATATTTTACTCTTTTTGTCTTGTGTATTATGTCCATGCGCATTTGAAACAAGCGGACCATTGAGAGGCCGACGCGCTGACGAATGGAATGTGGCTATCGGTTCTCTCAACGATTGCCACAGGTCAGAGCCACCAGTCACTCTATACATATATATATATACACGAGTGTCTTGATAAAACGCAAAATTTTGTGTAGCGATAAAAATTATATCTTTTATGGAGAATTATTTACATTTATTTATTTATTTTTAGGTATATCGACGAGTATACACAACAAAGTCATCGTGATATTTTTATAAATTTAATATGTGTAATTAATCAAATATTATTTCATTTCATTTTTTCTATACACATGTTTGTGTGTGTGTGTGTGTGTGTGTGAATGTGTATTGATTTATTTATTTATTTTTTATTTTTAAAAAAATCATTGATATTATTGCTAAATACAAAGAAAAGAATAAATTGTGAATAATTTTGTAGCCACAGGATATTTTTTCTACCATAAAAATAAATTAATCACTAATTTATTTACCCGTGAATTATATCCAAAAACATTTTTATTTATTTATTTGATCCTAAACACCATCACCCCGACAATTATTCAATACTCAATTCATATTAATCCCATACACAAAATTATAATTTACCACATCTAATAAATAAAAATATATAAAATTATTTAATTTCAAATTACGCGGGTATTCAGTGTGTTTCAATGCGCGCGCATCGACCACCAGCTCACGACTGAATTGAGAGAGCGCGCGCGCATACACAATTCATTAAATGCGTTTGTACGTGCGTTCGTACTGAAAACACAAGCAAAAATACGTACAAGGAGAAAAGAGTAAATGCGGTAAGAGCCAGTGGCAGTGGGGGATATCATCACAAGCAACGAATGGAGAGAGGGGACCCATACGAATAAAAGCGGAAGCAAAAGATAAAAAGAGAGAGAGAGAGGGAATAAAAGGAGCGGGGAATAATAATAGTAGTGGGAGTGCCACTGACAAAGACGACATCTCGTAGCGTCAGGCAACGACGACTTTCCGCCTCGGGCTTTTTATGAATGGATGGACGCTATCATTGAAGTTTCGATTGAATGAAAACATCCACTTCTACTACCAACTACAACAACACAACTCATTCCATCACACTTTCATTATATATTTACGTGCTATTTTTAAATTAATTATGTCAACAACAGTATACATACTTCATTATAAACGTCAAATAAAAATATAATATATTTATTATTCATTTAAAAAATTATTTATATATATATATATACATATTTTTTTTATTATTAAATAATTTTGTGTGTGTGTGTGTGTAAATTTCAATTGTTCCGAGTTACTCGATATATTTATTAATACGTATCGTGATGAAAACGAAGAGAAAATAAGAGAGTCAATGTTTTTAGGTTTGTCGTGTGTAACAAGGCCCCCAAGAAGGTCGACCGCGTTCATTCGTTCGTTCGTTTGCTCTTCAAACGCATTGATGTATATGTAAGGCCCCTCAAAAAAAAAAAAAACACACACACACACACACACACACACACATTGTACATAACACATAAACCACTCTTCTTTGTTTGTATAATGTACACACGCGCGAAAAAAAAAAAAAAAACAAAAAAAAAAATTAAAGATAAGCTAATGTGACTTGTTCATAAATTATATACATACATAAATACATATGTACACATATATATTTGTGTTATTGTTTAAAAAATATGTAAATTAATGTACATTATTAAATCACATTTATATTTGAAAATAAATTTTTCTATGCGCGAGAAAAAATACAATAAACAAAATTTTTTTTTTTTTTTTTTTTTTGATAAAGATAAAAAAAAATTTTTTTTTTAATGGAATGAATTAGAGTTTATTATTATCATTTATTTTTTTACATTTAGTTTCCTTCTTTTTCTTCTTCTTCGTTCCATTATAAGAGAATTTGTGAGCTCGATGATGATCGTCCTCTATACAACACACACAAATATAAATATAAAATGTTTCTCTTCACGTCTCATTCTGGCACACGAAACTCGTTTCTATATTTATTCCACTCATTAGGTCTATCTTCGTCGTGCAACGTTCATTCATGAATCCATCTATCTCGCTTTTTTTCTTGTCTCACTTTATCGTATACTCACGTTCATTCATCCCCTCTCACTCTTTCATTCCTTTTGATTCTTTCACACAAACACACGACCCTCCCTCATCTTTCATAATTTTTTTTTTTTTTTCTCTTTCTTTCCTTTCTTTCTTTCTCTCTTTTTCTTCAATATTTTATCATCAACACCCATAAAAAGTTACAAAAAAAAAAAAAAAAATGTAACTTTCAGCTTTTAAAATGTCAAAATAATATTTTTTGCCAAATTTTTGTATAAACAAAAAAAAAAATTTTATATATATATTATGTATTGTGTGTGTGTGTGTGTGTGTTTTAAATGTGATTATATGGATGATGCAACGTCCGACAACTTGTAACCTTGAACAAACACGTGCGTACGACCAATTAACATCGACAAACGGATGTCCGTTCGATAGTAATGATGCAGATAATATGTACATTGATGTGAGTGTCATTTGAAGGTTTTTTTTTTTTTTATTTATTAATTATTCTCCTCTTTTTATATTCTTTTTATACTGTATTATATATATATATATATATGTACAATTACAATTATTATCTAAAACTTTTTATGAGTCAAAATAAGAGAAAGACAATTTTTTATCGTTTATTTAATGCCACGCAATACTGAGAATTATTATTTGTGTCAATGTAATAATAACGAGAAAATGCAAGAGAAAAAAAAAATAATAATAATAAATAAATAAATAAATAAATAATAATAATATAATAAGAGAGTGATATAATAATTGAATTATTTATGATATTTTATTGTATTTGAAATGTTTTGAAGTGTGTAAACATGTTTTGGAGCATGAAGTAGCTTCCGGCTTGGAAATCCGGGCGATCGTCGAACTCGTTCGCGAGACAGACGCCGGAATCCGGGCAACTTACCATCACACCATCATCTCAAAAATATTTTACATGTATATATATAATATGTATATATGTTTATATGTGTCTGTGTGTATGTTTGGTTCCAGGAGTTAGCGAGGGAGCATTGCCAAGAAATAAGAAGCCTACGGTGCGTCGCGAAAACGTCGGGCTTGTGACTCTATATGAAAAAAAATATATATACATATACAGATGTGTGTGTGTGTGTGTGTGTGTGTGAGTTGTTGGTGATGGTGCCGCCGCAAAATGGTACATAAACAGCAGCCGTGAAAGCAAACTCGAGTAATATTTATAGAGAACTCTCCATACCATCTAATTTCTTATTTCATTTTATTTTCCTTTATTATTAAATTTTTTTTTCTTTTTTTTTCATTCTGCAATTTTATTTTCTCTCTCAAACTCGAATTTTCCTCTCTTTCTCTTTTATTGTTATTATTATTATTTTTTTTTTATTCCTGCATGCACGTGTGTGTGTGTGTATATGTCATCAGAATTGAATTCATGTGTTTAAATAATTTTTTCAAGTAATTTCTATATACATAAATAATGAACGATAAAAAATTAAAAAAAAAAAATAAAAAAAAAAATTATACAATAAGTATAATGACGAGTTGAAAGTTAGAAAAATTGACATCTGGTATTTTATTCACTGCGTGGGATCTAAATAATCTCCCACCACCGCCACATTCACAATATCATCATTATCATTATTGATTTATCCTTAATATTTTTTGATAATTTTGTGTTTTTTTTTTTTTTTTTTCCTTACCACTTTCTTTCATCTTCTGTTCCTATCAATTGGCACAAAACAAAAGAAAAAAAGGAAAAAAAATATAAATAAATAAATAAATAAATAAATATACATATATATAATATTAAAGTGTGAATAAAAATAGAGGAAGAAAGTGGAAACCCCCGCTGTGTTATCGTTTGAGCACGGGACAGCTTGACTGGATTTTTAACCAACTACAATACAATTCACCCAGTGAATGCAATGAAAATTAAAGAATAAAGATGAAATGGAAGAGAAAAAAAGTATATATATATATATATATATACATACATATAATAACAATAATAATACGAGAGATAGGACCATCACTTCTGTGAATAGAAAACAAAGAAATTAAAAAAAAAAAAAGATATAATAATAAAAATAAAGTTAAAAAGAAAAAGATTCATCTGGTTTTCTGGGTTTATATTCGTTCTCTTACTTTATTTTCCTCTTTCTTTCGTTCTCTCTCTCTCTCTCTCATATTTATCTATCCATCTATGTGTATATATGTGTCCCTCTCTCTTTTTCTTTCTTGTACACTGGTGTGACAGCGCGATTCCAGTCAGTGACGACCTGTTGGTGGTTGTTGACCGGCTACCGCAGTTACGCGCACTTCACACACAACTGAAGGCCCTTCCTCCGGGCACGTGAACGTGAATGAACACACACACACACACGTTGATGTTGTTTGTGAGTGGCTTTGTAAAGTGGGCAACAGTGGGTATCGTGGGGCCCCAACGAGTCGACCCAAACTCAGATTCTACAAGTACGCGGCGATGGTGATGGAGATGATGATGATGATGATGATGACGGTGGTAGTGGGGGAGTGGATGGTAAACGATACAGTGCGAAGAGAATGCAAACAGGGGCCCACTACTCTCAAGAAATCGAGGCACGATGGATTTACGAATACAAAGACGTGTGTGGGGACCGCTCAGGGCCGTATTTTCTAGTCCCTCTAGCCCCAAATTCGACACGGATTTTTTTTTCTTTCTCATTTTTTTTTTTTTTTTTTTGTAGATGAGATTGAAATGATAAAATTCGGATGAGTAGTGAAAAAGTGGACAGGAAATTTCAAGAATTGAAGAGCAACATCGTAGACACGATAGAATTATGGGAGGGGGATTCAAAAAATAAAAAAATAATAAAAAAAATAATAAAAATTAGGAAACGCATCACCGGATATCCACCAGACACTATTCATCCACAGTAATATTCTTGTGTATACAACACTTCCAATTCCTCCCTCTCTCTTTCTCTTCATTCCCTTTATTCTATTTATACATTTATCGAATCAATAATTATACTGAAATATTTTATCTCATCTATTGTCATTAACAATAATAATAATAATTGAAGTCAAACTTTTTTTTTTTTTTCGTTTTTTATTTTTAATTTTGTTTCACTATTGAGTTGTTGATTTTAATTTCTATTTCTATTTTCATTTTTTTTTTTTTTTTATATTTATTTTTATTTCTATTTTTATTTATTAGAAGGACAAATGAAGTCGATAAATAAATAATAATTGGTAATAATTTGTTACAGACACAAAAAAAATATATATATATATTTTTTTTATTTTATTTTTTTTTAATTTATAAATTGTATATATGACAAATGCAAGTGTAAAATTTATTAACTGGCACAGTTTATTGTACGTGTCTCCCGAGAATGGCCGTTCTGGTTGGTAAAATTCACGTGCGTCTACTTACGTGACGATTATTATTATTATTATTATTATTATTATTTACATATAAATGTTGTTGTTATTGATGTCTCCGTTTTCATTGTCGAAGGCAAAAAACCGTGATAATAATTATCACGTAATAATTGGACAAATGAAATTTTATATAGTCACAGTTAACATTATGATATTGAAAAAAAAAAAAAAAAAAAAAAAAAAAAACTAATAAAAAAAAAAATTCCTTTATTATCAATATTAATATTATCATTTCACTATCATGTACACACTATTTATTTTTTACTTGTATATTCTAAATTAAAATTAATAAAAAATATTTGTGATTTTTTTTTTTTTTTTTTAATTTTGATTATTTATAAATGCATTGCATTACACATTTATATATATATATTTTTTTTTGTTTATATATATGTATACGTGTATATGTATAAATATTATTATCGAAAAAAAAAAAAAATAATAATAAAATTAAAAAAAAAAAAAATATTGAAAGAATTAAAGGTCGTTGTGGATATCAATGAGAATGAAGAGGCAAAGTGAGTCGCATTTGTCTTTGATATCCTTTTAGGCAACTCATCTTGAATATCATTATATATATATATAAATAAACGTGTATATGTGTGTTGTGAATGTTGCAGGTAACTAACTCTACCATCGAATTCTTATGAATTTTATTATTTTATTATTATTATATTTTTTCTCTCTCCTTTTTTGCCTTTAAGAAATTTTTCCTTTCCTCCCACTCACTTGTACTCGTTTTTTTTTTTTTTTTTTTTTTTTTTTTTTTCATTCTTAATATTCCCCACTCACTCACTCACTCATTCTCCCATTGGGTACTCACGTACTTTCTTCCACTCTTTCTTTCTTTTTTTTTTTTTTTAATTTTTTTTCGTATTTTACTCGGGGCCTGGAGATGGAATGTGGACGCCATATGGCTGGGACTTGGTCCACCCACCCAATATCCACCCACCAGATCGCGTCAATTCTCCACCCACATACATATATAAATGTGCATATACATATTTACATGCACGCGACGCTCGAGGGGCCATGTGAGACGACGAATTGCCGCGTGTCACACCACTTGGCACGCATACCATGGTGAAATTCTATTTTTGGATGCAGCATAAAACGATGTGGTGAAATGTAAAGTAAAGAAGATGAAATAATGAGTGAAAAAGGATGCCCACTATCAGTATTCAATTGCCATATGTGTAGTGTCATTATATAAAATTTATAATAAACTAAAAAAATTAAAAAATTTTTAAAAATAATAATAATAATAATAAATAAAAATAATAATAAACAAAAAAAAATTGAACGATATTTGAAATATAAAAAAAAAATAAATAAAATATAAAAAATAAAAAATTCCAGTTGTGTGTATATTGTTATATTATCAATAAGTTTGAAATAAATTTCAAAATTGGGAGAGGTGATAAAACTAAATCGACACAACACTCAGACCGGATGTGACGCGACAGCACATAACGATGAATGTAAATGTTTCTCTCTACTGTATATATATATATATATATATATATATGTGTGTGTGTGTGTGTGTGTGTGTGTGTGTGTGTACAACGCGCGAAGCTCGAGGTCGAAGAAGCCAGAAAAAGAGAAGAAAAAAAAAAAGGATGAAAAAGTGAGGGGGAGTGAGAGAGAAAGAGAGGAGAAAAAAAAAAAAAAAAAAGAAGAGAGATAACGGGGTTGGCAAACATGAGATATCGAAGCCAATGGGATAGACACATCGCACTCGAGTTTCGCGATTATCAAAAAAAAAACAAAAAAAACAAAAAAAAAAAAACAAAAAAAAATTTATCGACATACACATATTTATATATACATATAAATAATAAAATTTTTATACGATTACAAACTGTAATATATAAATTAAGTGACAATAAATTCTTTATAAATTATTCGGGGAAAAATAATGATAATAAAATTATATATATGTATATTTATAGTTGATGAAATGCGCATGCGCTAAACGTGGAAATGAGAGTTTCATTCATGCAACGACTCGCCCTGTTCTCTCCCTTCACAATCATTCCTTCCCACTTTAACCCATCACCCCACCTATATTTACAATGTATTTATATATGCGCATGCGCAATTTATATAACTAATACACATGGTCGTTTATACACATTGATAAACAGGCATATTGGATAAAAACTAACCTCAAAATAATTTTCATCATATACACTTATTCAAATATTTACATATAAATGTATCATACACATTTATTTATTTATTCGATTATTATTATTATTATTATTTATATATATATATATTTTTTCAATGAGTTGCGACGATAACGCCATTAAGAAACGGAAATATCGAGTCGTAATTGTGAACTTTCTCGCGCATTTCTTTCTACATCTGTCTCTATTGCATTGGAATACACAAATATACGTATTGTATATATCCGTCTCTATTTCTCACATAGACTTGAAACATTTCATTCATTGGTATATACACACAAATGTAGGATACACAAACGCACACATACATTTACTCTATTTCTATGTTAGATATGGAGACTAATGCTCTTTAATATCACTTGGGTGTGTGTATTGTATATTTGTAAATGTATATATAAGTTAATATGTTTGTCGTTTTAGTAGGATAAACTTGTGTAGTAAAACCTAACCTAACTTCTAACCTCACCTACCTATAATAACCGTTAGTTAATCGTAACTATCACCGCACTACTACTACTACTATTACTACTAGTACTACTACTACTACTACTACTATTATTATTATTATTATTATTATTACTATGGTCAGTAACTATCACACTAATAAAACATTTGTTGGTTTACTGTGTGGTTGCAGTTTCGTTGCAAGAGGAAATGAGAACGGATTTCTCGCAAATTTCATTTGAAAATTATATATTTATTGGAAATTTTGTTCTTTTTTTTTTTTATTTATTCATTTTTTTTTTTTTACTTTTCTTATTTATGAAATGCAAAAAAGAAATAAATAAATAAATAAATAAATAAATAAATGAACATTCAAAATATGTAAGAAGAACAAAAAGAGAAAAAAAAATAAATAAAAAAAAAATAACTCAACTTTCACCGAAATTTTTCGTAGTGACAGTAATTAATCGTGATCATAATAAATTTGCATGGCATTGGAGCAACATGCAAATTGATATTTTTTTTTTTTTTTTTTTTTTTTAAATTAACCTTGAAATGCACACGTCAGCCCAATATTTTTTGAGTGTAAAAACAAAATGTTTGTAATTTACTATTTGAAAAATTTTATTTTTATTTTTTTTATGACACTTTAATATTTATATATTATCAGTGAATTTTTTTTTTTTTTTTTTAATTTTTATTTCAGAGATTAAGATAAAATTAATTCGGATATTGTATAATTCGATGAGACACGTCCCCCTGGATTATTATTATTTTTTTTTGTTCTTGTTTCATAGTTGAAAAATTCCATTGAGATATTTTAAATATGAGCAAGCGTAGCCAAATAAATATTTTAATAGCTGTGTTACACCACGATCAGTGGGGATATTAGACAAATATCTGTACTATCACAGACAACACACATGGGCTCTATCCACTTTATCAATTTTTTTTCCTTTTCCTTTTTTTTTTTTTTTTTTTTTTTTCTTTTCTCACTTCTCTGACTATCTATTTGCTTCCGTAAAAATGAAGAAAAAAAACGAGTGAAAGAAAGAGAGAGAGAGAGAGAGAGAGAGAGAGAGAGAGAATATAAAAAAAAAGTAATATAAAATGAAATAATAAAGAAAAATAATTTCATTGCTCGTGACTTAAGGTAGAATATGTATAAAATAATTTATCCAAGGTCACAAAGTCAAATACAAAAATTAAAAATAATTAAAATCACGATTTTATAATGTAAAAAGAGTGAAAGAGAATTGGGAAGAGGGGGAGGAGGAAATAATTTTTTTTGTTTTTTTGTTCTCTATTAAAATTGTAGTAATATATTTGATTCTACCAATTTAATTCACAAATTAATATATTAAATTTGTTTCCACGTGTTTTTTAATAAATCACTATATATTTATCTATTCAATATATATATATATATATTTTTTTTTTCTTGTTTTTTTTTTTTTGTTTAATTTTATCACAGTAAATATTAATTAATTAATTTATTTATTTATAGATATATATTGTTATAAAAAATAAGACTAACCGTTACGACTGGGTGGCCGGGGTGGCGCGGGATATTGTGGGGGCGCCAGTAACGGCGGTGGTGGTGGGGTTTGATGACACTTAACACCCTGTATACGATTTCCGGTATTTCCGCTCGTCGTCCTCGGAGTAACCGGCGACAACGCCGTCAATGATCCACTTATATTATTACCAGTGCTTATAATTGAGAAAGCACCACCACCACCACCACCACCACCACCACCACTCAATCCAGTGACAGCCTCAATATTCCTTAGGGTTGCAGTAGTCAATTGACTATTGGGCGGCCAGGGTGGGCGCCGCGGAGGCAGCGCCGGGGGCGGGGAACAGTCCAAGGTATCCACACTTTCACACTTTTAATCCACCGCGCGCTAAATTAATAAATCCTCCTCCACCACCACCACCACCACCACCACCACCACCACAGTACCACACCACTACTGAATTTTCACGTATTTTTGTAATATTTATATTATTCAAATCACTACGTGCCTAGTATTACACCACAAACACGTATAATACAATTGAATTTAATCTCATGACTTTGATTAAATTTTTTTTTATATAAATTATTTATTTATTTTCACTATTTTTTTTTTTTTTTTTCATTTCATCTCGTTTTATTATATTTTATTTTATTTATATATATATATATTTTTTTTCTTTTCTTTTTCCTCTTTCTCTCGTTTGCTCTCCTCCGTTCCTCTTCGTGCTCTACTCACACTTACACACACACACACTACTATATTGTATTGCAACTTTAATATTCTTTGCCTTCACTCGCCCACAAGCAATTTGATACGCGCAGCGCGTGAACGCGCCCGCGCACCCCGCGATAATCCCGAGGCGGCTCCTCGAGCCCCGTCGTTGTGCCACGATAAACTCTCTTTTTCTCTTCCTCTTTGCCCCCTTACTCTTGTTGCCTTTCTCTGTTTCACTTCAGTACACTGTGTTTGGTATTGGTCACAGTGGTAAACTGACTCGATGAGACGAAAGAAACGAGATAAAGTGATTTGTCGAGTGGAGACAATTTCTTGGATGTGAGTATGAGTATGAATAGAGAAGAAACGAATTAACGACACGAGCCCCGTTCGTAATAATTTTTAGTAACACGCGTTTTACTTTTACACATAACACATAAACACATATAAATATGCACAATTGTATACACACACACGCACACACACACATACACAATGTGTGTACAGTTTATAAATATTTTTTTATTTTTTTTTTTTATGACATTTAAAAAATTATCCTTTACATTTAAATATACACAAACACTATTGTATCACCATTCACTAATTTATTTTTTTTTTTCTCTTTTTTTTCATGTGTCTGTATTTTTTTCTCTTCTCTTTCTTTCCTCTTCGTCACAATCAAATTTTTTAACATTTATCGAAATTTTCTTGTGAGTCTTCATATGTTTATTTCTCTTACACACACACACACAAACACTCTTTTTCTCTCTTTCTCTCTTTCACTCTGTATCCAAATATATTTAACCAAACGAATAAATGTTTGATAAACGCAGTTTTAAATTATGTAAAAATAACCACGAATAAAAAAAAAAAAAAAAAAAAAAATTGAACGAGAGAACAAATTATCCCAAAATTATGGAGAGATAGACAGAAAAAAAAATAGGTAATAATAATAAAAAATTGTACCAAGTAAACTGACAGTGAAAAAAAATAAGAAATTTCTTTTCTATTTTTCAATAACTTAATATTAACAAGATTCTCTTGTAGTTATTCAATTCAATATATATATATACATATATATTATAATTATATATATATATATATATATAATTTCTTGGTTTTTTTTTTTTTTTTTTTTTTTTTTTTCTTCTTATATCACGTAAAAAGAGGAGAAAAAACAAAAATTACAAAAGCGAAAAAACAGACCGATGAACACCTCGCGGGCGCTCCTCGCACACTGGCGGCCTCGCTCGCTCGTCATCGCGACCCCCACTCCAATTTACCCGTTCGTGCTCTCAGCACGGACTCTATTTCTCCTCCCACCACTCTACTATCGTACATTAAAATGTCCGTTGAGAGAGCCACAATGCGTTCACAGGCCAAGATCGACAGCGTGCGCGGGAGCGAGTGCGCAAGCGTAATTTCCCCCATCCTCATTTCTCCATTCCTCCCTCCTCTACCCCTCCTACACTTGCCCCATTATATACCGCACGTCTCCCCATCGTTGTTCCTTGTGTCACCGTAAGTATGAATAAAACCGTGAGGGCAAGTAAGACAGTGAGAGTTTCATGCCTGACTATTCGTATATATAACATACATACATAAATATACGAGTAAAGACGAGGGAGCACGACGCGAGTAGCAGCGCAAACGACCAAGCATTGGATGAAAGGGGTCGGCGAATATAAAGAGGGGACAAGAGAGCGGTGATCGCGTAGGCCGCCAGTAAACAGGCTCCTTCATTCACTGCTTATTTTATACCGACGGCCCCTACGACCACAGAAATAGCCGCTCTCCTCTCTCCTCAGCTTTACCATGTTCATCCTCTGCGCCTTCCGCCTGATCTGCCAAGTCGTCGTTTATTCTTGTTGTCACTTTTTTTTTTCTCTCTCTCTCTCTCTCTCTCTTTCTTTCTTTCTTTCTCACACACACACATACTCTCCTATACATCTTTTTTTTTTTTTTTTCATTTTTTCCCACTCTCTTTCTTCTACCGATGCACATCGTGCTATTAAACGAAAGAAGAAACGAGATGGTTATACTACTTGAACTCCCTCGCGCATGATGTGATGAGGAGAGGAGGCGGTAGCAGTCTCGGGGCGAAGAACCTTCAGCAACATCTTTTTTTTTTTTTTTTTTCTTCCATTCTTCCTCTTACGTCCTATCCTGACTATCGTTCATACTGATAGATACACAAATTCCCAGCAGTTGTTCCAATTTTTATGAAATAAATCTCATGATGTGTACACGTATATTTTTATTTAATTTTGAGAAAATGTTTTTAAATATATATATGCTATGTAAATGTTGTTAAATGTGTTGAGAAAATGGAGATTGAAGGGAGTGGGAGAAGTTTTTGCGTTGGAAGATAACGTGCGGACCAACTCTTGGTCGGATGAAGGCAACGTAATAGAGAAAGAGAAAGAAAGAGAGATATAGAAATATAGAATGGGATATGGGTAGTTAAATGAATGGGTGCGAGTGAAAGGACAGAGGAGACGTGTTCTGAAAGAGAAGTTTAACTGGCCTCGGCAGCCATGTCGTGTATATACACCAGGGCCGTATCATTATATTTTCTTCACCACTCTTATTTTTACATCGTATCTTCAATTACAATTGAACAGAAAAAAAAAACTTTTTTTTTTTTTTTTTTTTTTTTTTTCATCCCTTCTCCCCATATAATTTATCCATACACTTTTACCTCTAATTTCATATTTAAAAAGAGAAAAAAAAAAAATAAATAAATAAATAAATAAATAAAAAAAATTTATTTTACTAAAATTAAATTTTTTTTTTTTATCAATTATTAATATTTAATTAGGATTTGGTGTGAAAAATTTTGCGAGTGGATTAAATTTTATTGAGGTTAAGGAGCGAGGAGCAACAAATTTTCCCATCATTTATTATTGAAATGAGATAAAAATATTTATTTAATTAATTTTTTAATTTATATATTTTATACATTAATGCATACGCAATGTCGTGAAGAAGCCACAGTCGCCATATGCAACAACAATAGTAATACAAAACACAGCAAGACATCGAATTGTTGCCGACATGTTCTATCTACTCGCTGTATTCGCACTCCAACACCGTATTCGCATCACAATCCCTCACCCCTCCCCCCTCCCCTCCCACCGTCATCGTTACTCGTGGTGCGCGCGCATCGTTGCTGTTTTTCGCCCCGCTAAGCGACATCGCCCGTAGGCCTGTTACCGTAGGCCAGACGCGATACTTCATTCATACTCGTATTGTACAAATAGGGACGTACCATTAATATTATGGAGCCCCTTACTATTTTAAATATTCCCCCTCCCTCTTCTTTCTCCACCTCCTTCACTTCCTATTTATCATCGTCATCCCCTCTCTGATCGCTGACTACCTTCGCGTCACTTCTCACCTATTCATTTTATGCCAAAATTTACGTCCCATTATTCAATTTCACAATTTAACTAAAACAAAATAAATAAAAAAAAATTATTATTAATATAAAAAAAAAAAATTTTCTACCACTAAATTTGATAATAATAAAAAAAAAAAAAAAAAAATTAAATTGTAATTTATATATACATATATAATTTTTTTCTTTTTGTTTTTTTTTGTTTTTTTTTTTTTTTAAATATAAATTTTGTACTGTTGCAAAATAATTGCGAATGTTTTGCTCACACACAATAAATGTATCAATAGACAGACTCACTCGTCCAGTTGAACCAATAAAGCCAGAGGGCAGACGTAATCAAACGAAGGAAGACAGTACACGATGAATAGACCGAGTTAGAGAGTGAGAAATGTCGGAGAACGAAGAAGAAGAAGAAGAAAAAGGAGAAGGTGGAGAAGGAGGCAAGAGGAAAGAGGATGTGATGAGAAAAAGGAAAAGCAATCTGTGATGCATATCGTAAAGTTGAGAGAATACAAGAAGAGAAGAGAGGAAGACACTCAAGGTCTTTGCAGGGTGTCGTGTTACTGTCTCTCCTGAGAATTCACCATTAACCGCATATATATATCTATCACATAATAATCATTATTTATATACTCAATTATATTTATTGTTGATATAAACTAATAAAAAAAAAATATATATATATATATATATATATATATATTTATTATATGAAAAATGTGTATGTGAATTTTTTTTAATTGAAATTTTTTTATTTATTTCCACAGACACTGACACACACACACACACACACACACACATATTTATGATAATTAATCAATTAAACTTCAACTAAGATGTCATTAGTATGAGTGTTGTGATGACAGCATGTGAGTTAAGTGAATAATAATAATAATTAATTGGAAAAAAATAAAAATAAAAAAAAAAAGAAAAAGGATGTGAATGAGAAATTATAAGAAAAAAAAAAATAATAAAATTTCATTATTTGTTCGATAGGGTAAAACGGATGGCAAAGGGTGAAATTGACAGAGACAGGGACGAAAAAAATGACAAAGACAAAAATATATAAGTAAAAAGACAAAAAAGGAAAAAAAAAAAAATCCAACGTGAACGGAAATACATTACACACGCCACTTCAATATAACTGATATAAAATAAAAATGGTATATCCGTACCGGATTTCCTCCCCTCGGAAAAATCATTATAAAATACACAATGAATTATTATACACATAATATATTTATTTTTAATTAAATATAATAATAATAATAATAATAATAATAATAATAATTTTTATATGTAATTGATAATTTAAAAAATTATTAAATTATTTTGACATTTTAAATTCTATTTGATATTTTTATATCCAAAAAATTAATTGATATTTGAGCGGAAGAAAAAAGAAAAATTAATAAAAAATAAGAAAAAAAAAAGAAAAAAAAAAGAAAATAGATAAATAAATAAATTTGTTAATCAAAAATTTAATAACACTATTATGTGTATATAACAATTTATGGAATTTTTCTCTACAAATTTTTTACTTTATCCCTTCTCTTTGATATCGTATACCCCACGAGTTTCCCACCACTTTACTCACCCCACCATTGAATTCTGAATGTTGACCACTCCGAGTCCTCGTTGCGTACGTGCGCACGCGAACGTTCTCGCCTTCAGTATTCATCGCACACACACACACACACACACACACACACACACACGCATATATATATATATATATATATATATATATACGTGGACATATACGTGCGCACACGCAATAGAATGAAGCAAAAGCCAGAGCAAATGTACGCGCGGGCGCACACTGCGCGAGGACAACCTGCGGATATATGAATGACTCGAAATGACGTTCATTCATTGAGAGCTTGACTGTGTGCCGGTGTGTGCGCGCCACTTTCTCACTTTATTCATCACTCATTCTATTTCACTCGCACGCACTCTTTCAAATCAAGCAAGGACACGACACAATTATGCGATGTTAAGAGAAACGCCATCGTATTTTATTTTATTATTTTTTTACAATTTATATAGCAAACGTGAGATGAACATATTATACAAATATGTATTGATGGACGCGAATTCATCCCATTTAATTAATATTTCATTAATAAATTTATCTTATTTATTTATGATTAATTGAATAATACACGAGAAATTTTTTTTTTTTTTTTTTTTTTTTTTTTTCTATCTTGAAAGTAATATATTTTTAACACTTTCATTTGACATTTATTTATTATTGTACGAGTTTATTTTATTTATATTTATTATTATTATTATTTATTTATTTATTTATTATTTTTTTTTTTTTCGTATTTATTATTGATATTGTTTTTATTTTCTCCCCCTCTTACACTTTTATTTTAGAATCAGTAAAATTGTATATGTATACGAAACAAAAAAAAAAATAAAAAATAAAAAATAAATAAATAATAATAATAATAATAATAATAATAATAATAATTGAAACGAGAGATAACCTAATCTTGTTTAATTTAGAACAAACTGAAAGATGAAACTTCGGTTTTTTATTACACATTTATATATTTTTTCTACTAGGAAAAATAACAACAACAACAATAACAATAATTATTATTATTATTATAGGAGGAAGAAGAAGAATTAAATGGGAAAATAAAGAAGAGAATTAAATTTGAAAATAGAAAGTGGATGAAATATGAGATCGAGTCATGGGGTAATACTCACAACCGGAATTTTATTAAAAAATATTTTTTTGTTTGTTTGTTTGTTTGTTTGTTTGTTTGTTATTGTTATTATTTTTTTTTTCTGTGACCTATTTTATACAAAACTAAAAAAAAAATATATTTATCACGTTCAATGCATTATTTTTTTAATTATTTAATTACTTTTATTCAACTTGGATGTTGAATATATATATGTGTGTGTGTGTAAATGTGTTTGAGTGTGTCTTTTCAAACTAAATGGCGACAAGAACGAGCAATAATGAAACTAATAGTGTCAAGACGGGACATATAAATGATAGAATTCAAGGTGATAAATTGTCGAATCGAGTGTATATATATATATAAATTGCAAGAAAAATAATGAATCAGATAATAAAAATATAATACTCCTGTGTGTATGTATATAGTTATGAATGACGTAGAATAAATAATAAAAAATAAAAAAAAATGACAAATAATTATGATAAAATAAAATAACATGTAATTTTTTTTTTTTTTTTTTTTTTTTCGTAATTTACTTTATTTTTTGTTCATTTGTTTGTTTGTTTTTTTGTTTTTTATGGACGTTCTATTGTTGCAATTATTTTTATGTGTACATTCACAAATTAAAAACTTAATTATAATCATACGTTTTATTTATTGTTGCTTCACCATTTACTTATAAATGATAATTTTTAAGTACCAGAATTAATTTTTTTTTCTTTCCGGATTTTTTTGTTTTTTTGTTTTTCCTTTTTTTTTTTTTTTCAATTTTACAAGCTGCAAATATATTCATATATATATATATTTTTTTTATTATTCCATCTTTCATCTCACTTCTATCTCTAGTTTTTTAATTTCAATAATTATTAATTTTCATTATATAATTCTTCACTTACACACAATTCATATTCAATTGATGAGTTTCAGAGTATCTTGGATATTTACAATTACTGATGACGTGGAAAAAAAAAAAAAAAAAAAAAAAAAAAAAAAAAAAAAAAATTATAGAATGAGACATGAAAAATATTCCAGACAAAAGGATCATGATGTTTATATATCTATATATAATATTATTATACCTATACTTGTATATTTGTATGTTCGTATATGATGTTGTCAGCGTGAATGAATTGTCAAGGAAGGTCGTGAATGACGCAATAAAAACCGATCATTGTACGTTGATTCATTCAAGTTTTATCCATCAGGCACTTTGCACAAATAAAATACACATTTTATACGTTCGCATTTGTCCGTTGTGCCGTTTTATAGTTGCCCATTATTTTTATTATTCATTCATAAATTGTTTTATTATATATATATACTTTTGTTATTTCATTATTTTCATTATTATTATTATTATTATTATTATTATTTAATGTTGTTGTTGTTGTTGTTGTTGTCGTTGATTTGGAAGAAACATGTGGGCAGTTTTTTTATGAGTACATGTATGTGTGTGTGTGCGTGTATATTTTTTAATTCAATTTTCATAGATCATATATGAATCCATGTGTGAATTTTCTGATTATCGAAGAAAAAAAAAGAAGGAAAAAAAAAAAAAAAAAAAATTTTTTTCCTCCAGTTCTTTTTTTTTTTTTTTGTTTAATAATCCAATTGTGCTTTTTATTTTATTTCATTATTATTACTATTATTATTAATATTTTTTGTTTGTTGGTTTTTTTTGTTTTTTTTTTTTTGTTTTTTTATCGGTGGTCCCACATTATTTCATTACCTTTTTATAATATCTCAAAGAGTTTTTTCAATTCTACCATCAATTGCCAATCAGTTTTGAGCAAATCATCACGGAAATAATCCTTGCAAGCATCAATACTCTGTCTACTTATCTGTAACAAATAAATAAAATACAGAATTATTAATAAAAAATAAAATGAAAAAAAAAATATATATATATATATATAAAAAGTAAATTTAATAATTAATTATACATTTGGAAAAAATAAATAAATAAAAATAGAATTCAATTGAATTGAAAGGAACGAGATGATGAGAAGGGTAAAAAAAAAAAAAAAAGAAGAAAAATAATATTAATACATATGTATGAATATTTAAAAAATTGATGTCAAATAAATGTTGAAAGTCGCGGTTAGAAGTTGATATTTTATAATAGCCAATAATAAAAATACTCATATGATTTGTATGTGAGTGTGTGTGGGTGGGAAAATTTTTTTTTTTTTTAAATTATTATTATCATGATTTTTAAAATTATTTTTCAATATATTATAAATTAATCAATGTACATACGTCACTTGAAGGTCTTTTTACTTATCACAACAGTTTTAGATAAATGAAATAACAATAATAATTTCTTATCAACACTCACATACACACACATACATATATATATATATATAAATTGTGAATGACTATAACAAAATCCATTGTACATTGTCGCTTATCAATATTTCTTTAATCTTGACATCGCTTATCTACCAGGCTGATTTCAAAACGACAAAAAAGGAAATTTCTTTATTTATCATTATCATATACAGATATATATCTGATATCGATTATGAAACAAATAGTTTTATGAATGGAACATTATGTATAATATATATATATATATATATTTGAGAGATAGAGTGGCACAGAAAGACAAAAGTTGAATATAGAAAAGCAGCAGCAAAAGCAGCAGCAGCAGCTGTTGAATTATTTAAACTCATTCAACTTGTATATATATACATATATGTGTTGACGGGCTATATATATATATATATATATATATATATATATATATATAGAGAGAGAGAGAGAGAGCAAAGAACGAAAATATATATGTATATATGAATAAAAATTTGAAAAACACGAGTGAAAATATAAAGAAAAAAAGAGGGTAAGAGGGAAAGAGAGTGGAAAGAAAAAAAAAAAAAAAAAATGACGAGTAAGTGAAGAAGCGTGAAATTGTTAAAGCCGGTTTGTTTCTTTTTCTATTTTTTCCATTCACTCACTCTCTTTCTCACTGTGATATTTTTTTTTTTTCTTCCCCCCTCCAAATAGCAATGAAGAAGGAAAAACGACCGCGTCCTCCATTCATCGGTATAACATGTAACGCTCTAAAACTGTTTCCGTCCCCACCCGCATACACCGGAAGTCCCATTTGATTCATGAATCGGTCACAATGGCAGTTTTACGTGTAGCTATTGAGAATATTCTCACTCGGTGACCTCTCATTCCCTCTCGCTCCTTCACACACACACACACACACACACACACACTATCATTAATATTTCTAGTCTTTTATTATTTTAATAAATTTTTTCCCTTCTGTCAATCCAAAATACAGAAATATATAGATTATTATTATTATTATTATTTCAATAAATAAATAAATAAAATTTATAAATAATAATAATAATAATAATTTTATTCATGTTGTTGTTGTTTTATTTTTTTTTTGCCTAATAATCGGCTTGTCGAAAATAGCGGGAGAGGTTGAAAAAATTGGAGGAGAAAAGGATGAGAGAGGATATATATATATATATATATATATATATTGTTAGAATAAGAAGTAAAAGTAAATGTGAGAGGATGAGGGGGATTGGAGCATAAAACGAAGACGAAGACGATGATCGCCGTGGGAACGTTGGACTTCCGGTGGCACATGGAACTAGAGACTTGATCGTCACTGTGTGCGCAATTGTATCGACTTCCGCCAAAAAAAAAAAAAAAAAATTTCTAATTATTTTTATATTATAAATTTGATTGTGTACACTAATTTTTTTATATGTATTAAAAAAAAAAAATTATTTATTACAATTATTATTATTCATTTATATTATAAATATTAAAAAAAAAAATTTTTTTTTTTCCCCTCTCTTCTCATATGCCACTCAATGCAAATTTGGAAACACGTGTATCATGACGTAGCGTCACGTCACAACGACTTTAATATGCGATACCGCATTCAAACAAGGAAGATGCACATCCGCTAAAATCACCACCTGTCTACCGTGTCTTTCATTGCATTCCACTTCCTGTCTTCCTTGAAAATCAACACTACACTTTATTTCAAAACTTTATAATTCATTATACAATGATATTACATTTCCATTTATATATATATATTTTTTTTTTTTTCGTTTTCTACAATAAATATTCATATTTATTTTCTATTTGCACGTACACATTATTCAAAATAATTCAATTCCATTCCAAATATATATATATTGTATAGATTATCACTCTTGGCAACGGAAGACGTCAATGGGGGTCGTTCCAGTAACCTGATTTTGAAATTAAAATCAGTCTTGCGCTACGACCAACCCTATCTAGGACACGAATATATATGTGATACATTCAATTTACTATGAATATCATTGATACAAAAATAAATAAATTAGGAAATAACAGAAATAAGAAAAAAAAAAAAATAATAATAATAATAATAATATTAATAATAATAAAACCAGAAAAATGATAAGATATAAATGTTGTTATTTTTCTTTTCCTGGTACTTGGCACGAGTATTTTATTGATAATTAAATTATATAAATAAATGAAAAAGTAGAACGACGACCGCAAAGGGATGAATGAGTATTAGGGGGAACACGTATCGCCCTGAATATGCTCTAGTTTCTTTTAATTTTTTTTTTTTCTATTCTTTTTTTATCTGATATACGTGACTAAATGTGGACGTTTGGAAGATATAAAATACTGTGGAAGTTTTTGGCTGTGAATGAAGTTGCTTGATGTCCTTGATTTTTTTGTTTTTTTTTTCTCCCCATCTTGTTGGGTTGAATCGATATAACAGAGTTTTCCCTTTCTCACTCACTCTGTGTGATACTACTCGATTTGATAAAGTTTTATACATAAATATATAAAAAAGTAAAAAAAAAAATTTTTTTTTTTTTTTTTTCTTTTTTTTTTCTCTTTACCGTCTCATTCATTCAAATACAATTTTATCTTTATATTCATCACGTAATTTTATATTGAAATATATTTCATTTATTTTTCTTACATATTTTTTTAATTTCTCTTGTTCTCTATTTATTTATTACTATTCTTTTTTTTTTTTTTTAATACGTGTGTGTATGTGTGATATAATTGGTAATTGGAGTAAAATTAATTTGACACATGACATTAAGGGATTTGTAATATAAAATTCGATTTTATTCTGAACAGAAAAAAACAAAAAAAAAAACAACAAAAAAATGAGGTGTGTCCACTTACATTCCATTAAGCAGATTGTTGGGCGCGGAGAAAAAGACACGAATTAATTTGCAAACTTGTATCTTGCGTGGGTGTTTATATATATAAAGTTACATCCGGTGATATAAAACATTTATGTATAAATATATATATATATATATATATATATAAGTGCTTTTCTCACTCTCATTCATTCGGTTATCATTGAAAAATTTTTGCTGTCAATGACATCTTGGTATGTTTGAACGTATATCTGATGCCATATCTCACGACCCGCAATTTTTTTTTTCCACTTTTTATTTTATTTATTTATTTTTTTTTTTATTTATTTGTTCATATTGAACTAATAATAATAATAATAATAATAATAAAATATATAAATTTATATGGCATTTTATATCATAATGAGTGAGAGTGAGTTTGCGTTTTTCCTTACGGATACACGCACGCACATCATCTTCATCATCTCAATTCTTTAATATATTTATTATTATTATTATTATTATTATTATTTATATATTTTTTTTTTTGCTTCATTCATCTTCAATATTTAGAGGCACGACACACATGTGTTTACCACATGGAATTTCGTGTTGCTCTATGTGAATCCACATACATAAATATAAATAATAAAAATTGAAAAACAAAAAAAAAAAAAAAATTGCAATTCCTTTATTTTTTTATTTATCGTGAAAATGAAAATATTAATAATAATAATAATAATAATAATAATAATAATAAATACAAATCATGAATAAAAATTTTTTGTTTTTTATTTCTTGTTAATAAATATAATTGAATATTATGTGAGAAAAAAAAATGAAGGAAAAAAAAAAAAAAAAAAAAAAAAAAAATCATAAATTTTTTTTTGATATCACTAATAAATATATAATCATCATAAAATTTTAATTTAAAATATAAAATTTTTTTATTCATCACACTCTAGTGTTTATAATCGTGTTCTTTGCCAATTCAATCCAATTCGTAACGTCACACAATCAAACAAACGTAATATTCAAGTAGACCACAAATCATACATATACGTATATATAATTAATATAAGAAATAGGATAAAAAAATTAAAAAAAAAAAAAAAAAAAAAATGAATAAATAAATACATCTCACTGCCTATTTTAATACACAGACACACTCGTCTATTCATAATACAATTCATATCAATAAACATAGATATTATTAAATTCCCTTTTTTACTCTATGAAAACAATAGAAAAAAAAAAAAATAATAATAATAATAATAATAATAATAAATCAATCAATCAATCAATAAAATAAAAAAATAGTAGCAACAAGTTATGTAAGAATTTGTGTGAGGGATAATGATATAATAAATTCAAAAGCTAAAATAAATTAAAAAAAAAAAAGAAAAAATTGTTTGTGGTGATTGTGCATATCAGCGGATGGATTAATTGGTAAAATTACAACAAAGATATTAAATAGAGAAGAGTATACATATATATTAATGAGAGTTATATATGAAGAATGGGGTTTTGTAAGCGTGGGATAGAAGGCAAAACGGAATCGAAACGCGCTAGAATATCTCGCGTGACTTGGGATATACCAGACGACCGGATGCGGGCGCGGAAGGCGTGGGTGCTCGGAAAATCAACGAGTTCACCATCATCACCATTATAATAATAATAATTATTATTATTTATTATTATTTTTATTTTTATTACTGTTGTTTATATATAAATATTGTTATTATATATAAATGTCAATACGATTTTATTGAGAGATATATCGTGAATGTGTCAAAAATTTGTCATTAATATAACGAAAAAAAAAAAAAATAATAAATAAATAAATAAATGAATAAAAAAAACAAAATAAAATTATATATATGTTATATAAGTTTTTTAAAAATATAATTGAATGAATGAAATGATAAATTAATTTCATTTATTTAATATATATTATTTATTATAAATATTATTATTATTATTATAGAGAAATAGAGTGAAGACAATGAATTATAACGGTTATAAACGGTGTGCGCAAGCGTTTTCTCTCTCTCCCTTCTCTTTTATATAACACTGGAGAAATCAATGAAACCAGACACGAATTCGAATGTGTCTGTGTATCACAAGTGAGTGTATATAAATGTATGAGGAGGATAGAAATAAAATGTGTATATATATGTGTGTGTGTGTGTGTATATTTATTTATGAATGGAATTGGATCGATGAATGGGGCACGCGAAAAAAAGGGGATGGACTTTTCCTTCTCTCTCTCTTTTTTTTTTTTTTTTTTCTATTTATTCCTTTTATTCAGTGACAGGAACGAAAAAAAAAAGCGAGACAACGCCCGATTATCACTGTGGCATTTTAATTTATCAATGGCCGGAAATACGTGATTTAATTTAATAATAATTAAATTAATTAAACAATGAATTGTATTAATTGTCAATATTAATATTCAATAATGCAATGATTGAAGATTTCAAAAAAAGAAGAAAAAAAAAAAAAAAAAAAACAAACAAATAAAAAAATAGAGTAAATGAAAAATATTTTTGTTATTATTTATTTAAATAATATTTACCTTGCTTGTGATGATATCGGTGTCGTCAAAATGTCTGCCATACATTTTTGGCGCTTCACCCGGGACAGATTCAATTTTTATACAAACTTCTTGGCCTTTTCGCGCTGATTCCACTGCTTTGTGATTGTACTCGACACTTGTCACTACACCCAAATCAACAAACTAGAAACAAAAAAATATATATATATATAAATAAATAAATAAAACAAAAATATTTCAAATTACATTGACATTCAAAATATTCATCAGTATATCACTCCAAAAAAAAAAAAAAAAAAAAAAAAAACAATTCTTTTTTTACATATAATCCAAATATATTCACTGTTAATTTATTAAATTAAATTAAATTATATATAATATAAAGATAGTGTTATTGAACTCTGTGAGTTTGTTGGATAATTTAATAATAAAATTTCATCTCTTTTATGAATATTATTAATATACGTATATAAATGAGAAACAGAAAAAAAAATATGTATATATATATATTAAATATTATATTTATCGAGACAAAATATGATTTTATCATGAAAATGATGGAGTATGGTGTTAACAAATTGATTGACCCACTATCAAAGTTGAGAATCTTGCGTGGGAGTGTAAATGTGCACGAGAGCGAATCGATAATAATAATAATAATAATAATAATAATATAAATAATAATAATAATAAAATTATAAAATAAAGAAACAAGAAAAGAAATTAAATTAAAAACAGAGATCTAAAAATTACAAGAAAGAAAAAAAAAAAATCCTAATAAAATATTCTAACCTACATATATATATTGTAAGTAAATAATCACTATAATAATGAATAAAATTCACAGTTAATTATGATGATAATGATAATAATGAAGGATCAATGTGAATTTTAGCGTCGTGTAATGTAGTTATATGAAGAGAAAAAAAAAAAAAAAAAAAAAAAAAAATTCTTTCCTTTGATAATTTTTTTTTTTTTTTTTTCTTTGTGTGGGTTAACCAGCTTTTCTCAACTCCAAGTCTGTGAATGCGCATATTACACACATATATATATGTATATATATGTTCATATGGATAAATGTGCGCTTTTACATTCGAGTTTGCGCTTGTGCTGTCCTACCATTTCTCTACACCGATGCCAAGATCCGCCTCTCTGGTATTGTAAAATGTCGTATATAGTCAAGTGAAGATGAAGATGATGATGATGATGATGATGATGAAGAAGGAAAAAAAAAAAAAAAAAAGTGACGAGAAAAAAAAAAATAGAAGAAAAAAAAAGGAAGAGATAGCAAAAAAAAAAAAAAACAATGTCAACGGAAAATATTGTAGTAACTCAGTGATGAGAGTGAGTGAGTAGGAGACTGAGAAACTAAACACAAAAAAAAAAAAAACAAAAAAAAAAAGATGAGAGAAAAAGAGTGGGATAATTAATAATAATAATAAAAAAAATGATAATAAAGTGAAAGAGTCGAAAGAGTTTGTGAAATTTTGCGTATCAACCTACACATAATATCTGCTCACATTTACATATATACACATAATATTCTATGTGACATTATTGTTTTCTATATATAATAATGAAATATATACACATACATGAATGTAATAGTGTAATAGGCCCACACATGATAATTTTTCATTCATATATTTAACATGTGGCGAATGGATGAGCCCACGATTTTCAACTTTTACAGACACACGTGGGCCTATATATTTCATATATTTCATCATTTTATTATTTTATTATTGTATTTTTATTTAATAATGTGACATATAATATCATGCACCCCGGAAATTTACGCACCTGATTTTTTTTTTTTTTTTTGTATCCCATCGCTTTTCAATCTGTCGTTTATGTACGTAAATATATATTTTTTTTTTTCATTTATTTTTATTTTTATATGTGAGTGTATTTGTGTCATCCATAAATGGATACTCATTAAAAAACAAATAGCCCTGTGTGTCCATGTCATGTGTAAAACGCCTACCATCATCTAACAACGCATACAAAGACAGATCACATATCGTTTTGAATAAGAAGAAAATGAAGATGAAGAGAGGAAGAGGAAAAAAAAATTTTTTTAAAAATTAAAAAAAAAAAAAAAAAAAAACTATTGAGTAATAATTTTTAAATATTTATACACTCAATTATATTTTTATAAAACCCATAAAATATATTACTATATCGTATTAGGAAAATAACAATAACAAAAAAAAAAAAAAAAACAAAAAAAAAGCTCGAGGAATTATTTGATTGTGATTAAAAAAATTTTGGTGATACGTTTTTTTTTTTTTTTTTTTTTTTTTTTTCCACACCGGATGTAAATTCTACAATGTTATTGAGAAGAAGTGAATGGATAGTGAGAGAGATATAGTAGTAGTAATATATTGTATAGTAGGAAAAAAAAAGAAAAAAAAAAAAAAAAAAGATGCAGACAGTTTATGGTGTCTGAGATGGTGGAATATATTGAAAAATACAAATAGGTAAAGTGAGAAAAATAAAAGAAATAAATAAATATGAATATGGAGATGGAGATGAAGAAGAAAAAGTCAATGAAAAAGACGAAGAAGAAGAAGATGAAGAGGAATGGTAAATATACCTCTTGGCAGGGGGTCGCTAACGAAATTCAATGTTGTAAATTTGTTTTGTCACAGTGAGAATGGAAGTTGGGTATAGTATAGTAGTGGATAAAGGTGCTATAAAGACACACACGAAAGTTATATCTATCTAAAGAAGAAATTTTCTTCCCCCCTGGGGACAAAACGAATGAACACTGTTTCAAATCACAAAAGATAAAATACCACGTTCTTCAACATATATATATATATATATATATATATTATATAAAAATCTGAAAAGTATATAATATGTATATACTACAAACTTGTGACTATAAACTTTCCCTCTTTAAATATAAATTTGTTAATTTTGTTTTGTTTCGTTTTTTTTTTTTTTTTTTTTTTCTTTAAATTCATTCATTAACCAATTGATTTAATATACAACGTCTTTTGTATTTATAAAATTTATTTGTTTCACAATTCAATAATTTTGTGTAGATTAAAATAAAAATACATAATATATTTTATTCATGAAAATAATAATGTATTATAATTTTGTAAAGAATTTCATATAAATCAAAATAATTGAATAACAAAAAAAAAAAAAAAAAGGAAGTAAGAAAGAAAAAAATGTTATGCTGAAAATAAATATGTCAATAAACGTGTGTTGTAATACGAATATAATTTTTTCCTTTTTTTTTTTTTTTTTTGTTATTTATTATTATTTCCTCCTGCCCCTTTCATTAGATTTCGATATCAGTTATTATTATTTATTTATTTTTCATTATTTCTCCCACTCTGTTTTAAAATTACAAAAATAGCTCAGGGCAATATGTATATTAAAATTGAATTAGAATTGGATGTGTCTGCGGTTCTCACTGATGATACGGAGGCGTTGAATGAGCGCATGACATCCAAGTTGAGGACGACGCAATAACCAACAGCCAATAAATATATATGTATATATAAATATTATCACAACGATACACAACCGTAAAATATATGTGTGTGTGAGTGTTTGTGAATATATTTGTGGCACACAGTATGTTCGGTCGTATAAACTATAAAGGATTTCTAAATTTATACTGGTAACGAAAATAGACTTCCGGTTCCCGTCTCGAAAATCGTCTGCTTCAACCCGGAGTATGCCAAATTTTAATAAAAGCATACAGAAAAAAAAAAATAAATAAATTAATAAATAAATAAAATATCTATATATAAATATCATTATTCTATCACGTTAATATTATATATTTACATATATAAATTAAATTTTTTTTAATTTCTCATTTACATCAATTATTTCTTCATAAAAAAAATATAAAAATAATAAAAAATTTAAAAAAAAACATTTTTTTTTTTTTTATTATTATTATATTATTTGTTTTTATTTTATTTATCTATGCAGAATTAAAATTGACTTTACAAATACGGTACAACACATTTCTCCCTTTTCTTTCTTCAAAATATTCCCCACAATTTGCTCCATCTCCTCTCCTCTCTCCTCTCTCTCTCTTTTTTCTCCCTTTCCTCGCCATTTCATCCACACCAAAAGCACTTTCATCTTTTTCTTTTTTTTTTTTTCCTCAATGAATGGACTTCATTGAGAGAGCCGAATCCCCCCCTTCTTTTTACTTCACTATCCTTTAACACACCGTTGGATCAGCTCGAGTTTGCGCAGCTGTTTATAAAAAAAAAAAAAAAAATTCTTTTTTTTTTTTTTCCTCTTTTTCTCTCTTCCGTCTCCTTCTACTATTTCTCAATCTCACTATTTTTATTTTATTTCACTATTTATGTATACATATACATACATACATATTTTTTTTTTTTTTTTTTTTTTTTTCTCTATATATATTTTCATTCACTCTTTGATATTATATTCAATTGATTTCTCTATCTCTCTTCCTCTTACACTTTCTAACGTATTGATGAAGAAATTTGCCAACTGTCAAAATAATAATAATAAATAAATAAATAATATACAACAGATGAGACTTCCGGGAAGCTTATGGCTCCATTGTTTCCATCCCAATTTTTCGATTATTACTATTTTTATAATAATAATAATTATTATTATTGTTATTATTATTTTGAAGATTTTTCATCTTTTTTTTTTTTTTTTTTTCATTTATATTTTTTTTTTTTCTGAGAACTCACTATGTAGGTAAATCTCTTTGTATATGTCTATTTTTCTCTTTTCTTTTACATCTTTTTTTTTTTTTTTTTTTTTTTTTTGTGTGTTCACAACTATATGTTGTTGGATGATAAACGGCCGGAAGGAAATTGGGGGCGTTTCTCTACTGTGTAAAGCCGGAAGTTAGACGAGAGGGACAAACGCACAAGCATACGGGACTCACTAACACTTATGTTGTATATATATATATGACTGTTGGTGGCCAAACTAGAATTCATCCGGTGTGACACATGCCATTCAAAGATTCCGACGTTTTCATTTACGGTAACGCGTTCTAATATTTCATGGAATTCATTCACAAAACATTATATTATTTTATTTATTGTTATTTTTATTTATTTTTTGTTTATTTTCTCTCTTTTTTTTTTTTTTTTAAATAATTTTATATTAATTTAATTGATCAAATTCAAGACAGTAAAAAATTTAAATAATAAAAATAAATAAATACATAAATAATAATAATAAAAAAGGAAAAAAAAAAAAAAAAAAAATTGCAAAATTAAGAGAGAGAAAGATAAAAAAAAAAAAAATAATAATTATTTAAGTGTGTCAGTTATTCGTGCGGAGATTGATATCGGAAGTGGGCAATTCTAACTCGTATTTAGCTTGCGAAATCACGTTCATAACCGCACAAACTATACAGGATAAGGAACAAAAGTTGATAGAAAAATATATAGCTGTGGATATTTTTTCTCTATCTTTTTTATTTCGTTTCGCGTCACAATATCTATGATGTATATAGACAAACGCACAGAACGACTGCAACATCTTTTATTCTTATTTGCTGTTTGTATTCCTGACCTAAGCCAACACTTCGTGACGGTCAATATCCGGTCCGGATCATGTACGCCTAAGGCCACACACAAATATACACATATAATCATTTTCAACGTGTAAGAATTTACCAAAAGTAATCAACAGTTAAACGAAAAAAAAAAATAAATAAATAATAATAAATAAATAAATAATAAAAATAATAATTTTTATATATCAAATATTTTTGAAAACTCTTAAAAAAAAAATAAAAATAAAAATAAAAACGAAATAATCAATAATATATATATATATAAATAAATAAATAATAATGAAATAATATAAAAATTGATATAAATGATCATCGGTAATTGTCATTTATTGATTTATATATAATAATATGATTAAGTGACGGATTTAAAATGTAAATATTAATTTTTGATGAGATTTTGTCGAGACAAGATAGACATTGGATATATTATATCTGTATGCGTGTGTGTATAGACGGTGGATGTAGTTTAAAAAGAGGATAGAGCGTGGAATTATTACGTGGGTTAAGTATATGGCGTGTGGGTTCTGCTTTCTATGCGCGGGCGACACCAAGAATGCACATAGAGGCCTGGCCTCTATGCGCTGCTCGCGCTCGTCGTCGTCGTCGTTGTTGTTGTCGTTTACTGTCCAAACTATTTTCATCTCTCTCATTCATTTATATATATATATATATAAAAGACACAAGAGCCAAGAGATCAGAGAACTTGAATAAACCTTTTGCAACGGCCCACCTTTAACACACACGCACTTAAAAAACATTTATATATAAAATATTTGTTGGAATTGTTGTGGGATGAAAACGAGAATTAGAATGCAGTTTAGCTCGACATTTAAATATATATATATATATATATATATATATATATATATATGTATATATGTAAATAAATTTTCATTATTATTTAATTTTATTTAAAAAATTATATAAGAATTTTACTCTCTCTCTCTCTCTCGGTGAATTTATTCATTTATTTATTTATTATTATTATTGTTGTTATTGTTTCTTTTTCTTCTTTTTTCTTTTTAAATAAACGAGGAGGTAAATGAAATTATTGAAATAATCAAAGTCAAAATGATTAATATTTATGATTAATGTTTTTTTTTTTTTTTTTTTTTTTTTTTTTTTTCAGTAAATAATATATTTTGAATAAGGTGTGAATATTGTACGAATGAGGAAAAATATAAAATTGAAATAAATAAAAAAAAAAAAAATTTTTTTTTTTTTCAAATCTCGTCCTCCCACGAATATCCTTCCGTTCTTTCATAAATAAATAAATAAATAAATAAATTAATAAATATATACTATGCGTTTATTGACATTATCATTATATCACTATCGGAAACTCGGTTGACTGGTTCACCTACACACAAACGCACAATCTTCAAAGCGACAGAAGCAATCAGGAATTATTATTTATTTTTTTTTTTTTTTGTTGTTGTTTTCATTTTTTTCCTTCCTTCTTTTTTTTTTTATTTTAAAATTTTTTTTTTCATTACGGTAGTAAATTTTATAACTCTCCCATTGATCGTATGTGACACGATAAAATTATCCTATAAACACCAGTTGACATAATAAAAGTGAAAAAGTAGACAAAAAAAAAAAAAAAAAAAAATAATAATTACACACCAACTCTCGTACATACACACATCTATAAATAAATAATATACACGTAAATATATATGATTAATTTTTTTTTTTTTTTTTTTTTTTTTTTTTTTTTTTTGGTGATATTAAATTATACTCTATATTGTACGTGAACGTAAAATAAAAATAGAAATACAAAAATTAATAAATAATAATAATAATTTTTATATGTGGTATTGGTGATGAGAATGAATGAATGATTGAAATATATTTTGACTTGTTGTGTGTACAAGTCAATGGGCTTGGTGGGCGATTATATACACTCGTGTATTTGCCATTCGCGTTTGCATCGAATATTTGCGTTTGCGCGCCTCGTTGGATAGTTGAATTAGCGTAGGTTGGTGTTTTAGTATCTCGATCGTGTGTCTCACATTTATATATATATATATACAGAAAATGAAAAAAATAAAAAAAGTAATAATAATAATAAAGAAATAAAAATAAATAAATAAGTGAAATAAGAATATGTATCAGACTACGCGGGTATATCGAATCGTATAGATATTTTCAATGTGTCATACAGATTATTGCAAAAAAAAAAAATAATAATAATAATAATAATAATAATAAAAGATGGAGAATATTTAAAAATTAAAATATAAATGTGTAAATATAAAAATATTTATAGCAACAGTAACGTATATATAATTGTGACACTTAAATTTTATTTATTTTTATTATTTATTTTTAGATTACTCATAAATAATAATTTACGATGATGATGATGGTGATGTTAATAATGAAATGATAATAAATATATGATATTTTTTTTATTTTTTTTCATTTATACTCACGTCTCTGCCCGGAACACAAACTGGCGTTCCTTCTTTGATAATACCAGCTTCAACCACCACACCCATGATAATTGGATCACGTGACTTGAAAATATACTGGAAAAAAAAGAATTAATAAATAAAAAAAATAAAAAAATAAAAAAATCAGAAGGAAATATATAAATAAATAAATAAATACATAAATAAATAAATAGCCAATGGCGATAAAGAATTTATGAGAGAAGTTATCGCTAACAGTTGACGATTGGAGAGAGGAGGGTCGAGATTCAACTTCCTGCTTGCTTGCACTCTGGTTACATCCGGCGTTGATAAGCTCACGCCCCCTCTCAACCCCACAATCCACTTTACTCTTTTGTCATTCATCTGGTGTTCTCATGTGAATATATTTATATATATATATATAATGAATTAAATTCTTTTGTTAATAGTGATGATTGATAATTTAAAATTCAAATTCAATTATATATTTTATTTTATTTCATTTTATTATTTATTTATTTATTTATTTATTTATTTTTTTTCGTTTTTTCACAGATGAAAAATATTAAATACAAACCTGTGGTAATATTTTGAGTTTGCATGGAAATACAGCAATATGTTTGTATTCATCTCTTTTACGTTGCTTCAATTCTTCTCTATACGCAATAAATTTATCAAATAAATGATAAATAATATCAGCTTGAAATATTTTAACTCCAAGTGTATCCGCAAGTTCTTGTGCATCACGTTCTATTTTAACATCAAATGCCAATATTGTCGCATACCTATCAACAATTATATAAATTAATTAATTATTTAACATATAAAACAATATATTATTGTAAAATTATTCCCACAATTAATATCATTTGTTCATTAAACCGAATCATTTGTATCTATATATAAATAATACAGACAGGAAATAAAAAGTGAAACCGTAAATAATTGAAATAAATAAACAAAAAAAAAAAAAAAAAAAAAGGAGAGAGAAAGAGAATGAAGAAGAAACAAACAAACAAATAAACAAAAAAATCATTTGCAGACTTACTGACTGTCGTGTTCCAACATTATTGACGCTTTCATCACATCTTTTTTTACCACTGGACCAATTCTGATGCCAGCATACTGTAACAATAAAAATAAATAAATAAATAAATATATGTATTTTAAAATATTATATTTAATAATAAGTAATAATAAATAATATAAAATATAATATATCACATATATATATAGACACATGTAAATACGTGAAGTAGAGTGTGGCAACGGAATCTTCCAGGAATAACTTCTTAGTTTCAGGCCGACTAGCTTGACTATATATATATATATATATATATATAATATGTCTCATCATATTTGTAAATGTCTATCTGTGGGTACATGTGTTTGTGTGTTTGTGTGTATTCGTATGATTTGAGAAAAGTAACAACACGCATCCCGGATGTCACGCACGTTATTTCAATTCATATATGTATAAACTTATCTATATATTATACAAATGGAAATGTGTATATATATATATAATCATACAACGCAAATATGTTCATATCTACCACTTTGTTTTTGTGTCTCGATTTTTTTACGTAAAAATTTTTATAGTGGGCTAAATTTTTTTTTTTCTATATTTTATTATTATTGTTGTTTTTTTTTTTTTTTTTTTTTTTTTTCAAAGTATAAATTTTTGATTTTCAACGTCTCTGTATTGAGTTTAAATTGTCGTGTGGTGTCATGACGAGATATTAAGAAAAATAGTATGACATACAATTCCTTATATATTTTCTGTTTACGTCACATTTATTTTTTTATTATCACGTTTTTATTTGTTACAAAATTGATATTATTTGATTGGTAATATAATAATAATAATAATAATAATAATAAAATTTAAAAAAAAAATAAATAAATAAAAATTGTATTATTTCAATTGAAATGAAAAATACAATCAACTTTTTTTTTTCTCCATTATTATTATCATTATTATTTACTATCTCTTTATATTATCTATTTTTTTATTGTTTTTTTTTAAATGTATAAAATGAGACAATCTTGTGTGTCACTCGAAATGTGAATATGTCTCAAGTTCATCACTGATAAATGTCGCATGGGGTTTCATTTATTTGTTTATTATCATTTTTTTTTTTTAATTTTTATCATTATTATTATTATTATTATTATTATTATTATTTATTTATTATGATTCTTTTTTTTTTTTTCGTTTTTAACGAATCATATTCTTCACTGTGCGCAACAAAGTGTAGAGTTTCTGGTTCACTCAATACACATGCATGTGTATATAAATATTTATCAGCTTATTCATCTTCAGCAATTTTTTTTTTTTTTTTTTTTTTTTTTTTTTTTAATAACCTCCACTTATTTTCTTGAAGATATTTTCACGTGTGCCTGACCATGAGAGATAATTGCAATGTATTTGTTAATGAATTTCATATATTATTTGATAAATAATAATTCAACATTGCCATATAATATTTATTTATTTATATGTATATATATATATATATATATATTGTGTACAGGGTAACCGGAAATGCAATCGATCTTATCCTCTTACTCCCTATACATGTCACCTCCCTCTTGGACTTGCTCTTGTACAAATGCGATAAAATCATCTGTGTATGTATGTATGTATGTATGTGTATATGTCAAAATAACAATCAGACCACAATAATTTATTATTATAACCATATCGTATTGCCAATAATTTTTGTTTTTTATTTATTTATTGATAACACAATTAACATGACTGCATAAAATATATAAATCATTTTTAATATTATTCGATATGTATTCAAAATTGCTGTCAAATTGAAAATAGAATTTTTTTTTTTTTGTTTCTGATAAAGAAAAATAAAAAACAAAACAAAAATAAAGTGAACGAAAAAAATTTATGGGAAAATATATAT
>OY987184.1:1595054-1710054 GCA_963920625.1 Dinocampus coccinellae | reverse complement strand
ACTTCCTTTAATTTGAAGTGCGTGAAACTCAAAAACAGAAAATATCCCTCAATTCAATCCGTCGTTTTACATCCACCTCCGGCTTTAATCTAAGTTAAAATGTATATATATATATATATATATGTGTGTGTATGTGTATTCGTTTTATATCTATGTACAAATGCGATGACAAATGACTGAGAGCTAGAGAGAAGTGTCCAATTAACTTGCAAGCCGCGTAACACAATTGAATGGAGGATGATGCGATTTTTAACTTCCAAGGAATCGCGTTGGTCGTGCGAACATCCACTTCCTTCGATTATTATTGAATCATATCCGTTAAATATTATATAATATTGAAATAATTCATTATACGTATAAACCAAAAAAAAAAAAATATATATATATATATCTCTTCTTTTTTCTTCCATCTTCTTTCTTTAATTTTAATTAATTTAAAAATAATTCTGTATAAATAATATATATAAATTTACTGTAAAACGTTTCGACAAATTGATTTTATTGATCTCAAAGATAAAATATATTTATATACACCAACACGTTTAGTGTTTCTGTGTGTGTGTGTGTGTGTGTGTGTGTGTGTGTGTGTGTGTGTGTGTGTGTGTGTGTGAGAAACAAAAAAAGAGTGAGTGGGCGGAGAAAACAATTTGCAGTTTCCATCGCTATGTTGTTTAAAATCAAAAGAAAAAAAAAAAAAAATTATATTTTTTTTTGTTTTGTTTTTTACTTAAATTCTACAGTAAATTCTCGCGCCCCCTTTATAAAGGTTGAATCGAGTGTGGATCATTATTGAACACTCGATGAGATCGCGTGGAAGATATCGATTCTACAAAACCAAGTAATTGAGTCTTATCACGGATCTCCAACTAATGTAATATAAATACATACATATATATATATATATACATGTATCTACGTTAAATTTGATGTCTGTATTTTTAAATAATTCACGAGATAATCAAAAGTTTAATTGTTAATAATCCAAAATATTAAATTGATTATTCAAAAAAATATATATTCATCTTGTAGTTTTTTGTGTTTTCAATTTGTCCTTTGACAGTATGAAAAATAAACTTGAATAAAAATCCAATTGTGTAATATTCACATTACTACCGGACACGTTATTTCCGGTAAATTTATATATCTATATATATATATATATTTATGTGCTCTTTGTACATCCGTCTCAGCAAAAGTATTTCTTAAAAAGCGACGGAAACAGAGCAGAAAAGACGAGAGAGAGGCCAGTGACGAGAAGTGAACGGACGCAGTGCCAGTAAGAAAATGATTTAATATAAAATTTCTATATACAACTACAATATATATAAAGAGTGTATATAAGTATGAAAATTTACGTGGGATTTTTTTTTTTTTTTTCTTCAATTATTTCTATGTGACGTTTTTTATTTATTTATTTATTGATTTTTTTGGTTTTTTTCTTCTTTTACCTGTGCGTGTGTCTATTTTATTTATCATCGATTTATACACTCGTGTTAAAGACAAAATGTCGGGTTAAAATTTTTGTTTGAAACCCACGCTGTGTAATAGTAAGAGAAATAAAGTGTGTGAGAGAGAAATTGAGGACGTGGGTTACTGACGATCCTCAAGTTGTTCTTATTTCACGAAATCACCCTCGCCCCCATTCTCGTGTTTCTCAATATCAACTACACTAACAATTCAAATAATGCAACAAATATTATACAATGTATATATTTATTTATATATAATATTGTTGGTGGTGTCACTGGTATCAAGAGTATTAATAAAATGCTTGACACAATGTGAATTCGATCCGTGAGTCAGCAAATTCTCAAAAATAAAAATAAAAAAATTCAATATTATTTTTATTATTTTTTTTCTTCTTTTTTTTTTTTTTTTTTTTTTTTATTAATTATTTGTCAACGTAGATAGACATTGTCGTATTTATTTCATTTCATTTACTTACACATCAATTTTTATTTTATATCAATCTCAATTACATCGTAAAACAAAAAACAAAAAAAAAAACAAAAATGACTTTTTTTTTTTTTTTTTTTTTTTTTCGTTTCTCTCATTTGTCGCCATTTATATTAATAATAATGAGTGAAGAACAATAAAAAATAAAAATGTATATTGTCACAATAAGATATAATCAATATATGAAATTGTGTAAGTGGGTGGAATGAAGAACTTTTATAACCTTAAATCTTTTTCTCAATGGAAGAAAAACTAAAGCCACGTGGGCGCCACGAATACTTATATTCTATCTCATTCTCTCTCCCTTTCTTCCTCTCACTTTTTTCTCTTTTATCTCTTAATGTATTTACACGAGTCTTATTACACGCGCAACCACTCCATAAATAAATAAATAAATAAATAAATAAATACATAAATAAATAAATAAATATATAATTTTCGACAAAATCTTCACCGACCTTTTTTGGTGTTTCAACAAACAAAAAAATAAATTACGATCAACCTACCACTGACAATTTTCAATTAAACTGAAACATAAAAAATATCGTTATATTAAATTTTTTTTTTTTTTTTTTTCTTTTCACATCAAAAATTCATTAACCAATCAACAAACCACATGATAAAAATTTAAAAAAAAAATATATATATATATGTATATATAAGCGAAAAAATAAATAAATAAAATATAATTAACGATTAATAAAATGATATTGTTAATCGTGATTATCATCAATTAAATAGTGACAGTAATTAATTATGGACATTACTGAGTGAGCATATCCAACTCCAATGGAGATAAGCGAGAAAAGATTAAGTATTATAAGGTAGTGTGACGGGCAGGGTGGGAAAAGGAGAGGGATACGGTGAAGAGTAAAAAAAAAAAAAAAAAAAAAAAAAAGAAAAAAAAAGAAGATAAGAGAGGGCAAAAAGAGTCAGTAAAAGATACAGCGCGCAAGACCATTGCGCCTCCAGACCGGAAATGAGCGGTGCGTTTTATGAGCATACTCGTATTCCCAGTGATTGCCTTGGGTTTTGCCTTTTATTTATACATTTATTTATTTATTTATTTATTTTATTATTTTTTTTATTTTTTGTTTCACTCTTTCTTTTTTGTTTTTATTATTATTATTATTATTTTTTTTCATCCAACTATTCCTTTCCTTCCCCCTCGATTTCTTACTTTTTCTCTTTCATTCTAATTTATTATAAATAAATATTATTATTATTACTATTATTATTATTTTATACTCCAGTGGACTAATGAATGACAATTTTTATTTAATAAACACACACATCATCATTATTTTATATATTTAAAAAAAATAAATAAAAAATATATAAATATAATAAATAAATAAAAAATTATTTTGTATATTGGATATAATTTATTGACGTGGTCTCAATTCGTCCTTGTGCTCGAGTTATGAATGAACGTATATTTATTTATCCCTCACTTTACGCCCCACACTCACATCAATTCCAATATATTCCTCAATGTTAAATAATATTTATTATTGATAATAATTTTATTCTATTCAACTGTAAATAAATATTTAATCACCCACAGATTTCAAATGAAGGAAGAAAAAAAAAAAAAAAAAAAAAAAAATTGATACTTTTTTTTTTTTTTTTTTTTTTCCTCTTCCGCCTTCTCCTCCTCCACTACCACCTCGTAAATTTAAAAAATTCAAGAGAGAGTAAATCACCAATAATCATTGGAATTTTTCTAAATGTACAAACAAATAATTCACGACGATAAATTTCAATATATAAATATAAAATAAACTGAGCAAAATGAGCAAAATGAGGAAAGAAAGAGAAAAAAAAAAAAGCCGGAGTAAGAGAAGAAGAATCGATAATATATTCTTATATTCAATATCGTACAAAAAATTATGATAAAATTAAAGAATGAAAAAGAAAAAAAATAAATAAATAAATAAATGAAATAAAATGAAATGAATAAATAAAAAAAATTCATTTTTAAAAAAAGATGACGTGACCCCCCCCCCCTTCCCTCCCCTCCCTCTCTCCCTCCCTCCCTCAATACATATTGCAGTCATCCATTTTTCATTTATCTTGTTTACTTCCATTCATTATTTTTTCCGTTTTTTTTTTTTTTTTTTTTGTCTTCATCTTCTTTATTCGAAGGTCGATTTGTACATCTACAACACCCACGCGTATATATAAGAAAAAAAAAAAAAAAAAAAAGAAAAAAACTCGATGGAAGAACAGTAAATAATAATAATAATAATAAAAGTAAAAATATAAAAACGAGATAGTGAAAGAGGATGAGAAAAATTTGGCGATGTTGTGGAGATGGATGAGATGATGAAAATAAGGAAGAAGAAAAAAATATATAGAGAGAGGAAAAGAAGTAGTGGCTTTTAAAATTCAAGGGATAAGTTGAATATAAAAAATTATATACACATATTTATATGTATGCAAGAAAAAAAAAAAAAAAAAAAAAAAAAAACGATGAAGAAGAAGAAAATAATATCTGTATATAGTATAGAATTAATATGTAATATAAAAATTTTCTTGCCAAATATAAATATAAAAATGTCAATTGATAAATAAAATAATGAAATGAATTTAATATTAATATATATAAAAAATAAAAAATAAAAATGAAATATTTCAAATAGACATCAAAGACTTTTGAAATATTATTTTTGTTTTATCTGTAAGACTTTATACATATATATATATATGCAGGTAATTTTCTTATTCTCTCTTTCTCTCTTGTTGACGTGGCATCCGCCAGGAACTCGTCTACCGTATCTCCACGTCGGGATGTTCGTCTTCCTTCTCGTTAAAATCCCAACGACTCCCTTCCGGTGGATTCTCACTTCAACGATAAACATATTATTATCTCTCTCTTTTTCTCCATCTCCGTCATTCTAACTTTCCTATCAAAATTTTTGCGTACAACAGCTGACATTCAAACAAAAAAAAAATTAAAAAATCAATCTCGTGTACCATAAAATTAATCAATTAAATTATCGAATTAAACAACAATACAAAAAACAAAACAAAAAAAAACTATTAATATCCTCATATCCCATTATATATATATATATATATATTTTTTTTTTCTTCAATTTTATCGTCATTCATGAATAATCGTTGAAACAAAAAAAAAAAAAAAAATTAACAAAAATAAAATTGAAGTCCAAGCGAAAAAAAAAAAAAAAAAAAAAAAAAAAAAATGATGAAGAGAATCAGATCGATTCACTCGTCTCGCGCGATGGATCCACCGGAAGTTGTTGTCGGCCTCAGCCAAACGAGAGACGTGGATGTCTCTCTTCTTTTTTTTTTCGCCTCTATCTCTCGTTCTCTTTTTGTTATTCAGTTTATCTCTTTCCCCTTTTACGTCCATTTTGACCGTCAGTCTCCCAACAACCCTTTTTGTCTTTGACCCTCAATTCTCCACCTCTTGTTGAATCGAGCAAGGTGCATCCGCTCGTTAGTTTGATTTACGAACTCCCAGTGAACACACACACACACACACATATATATATATATATATATATATATATATACAAATGCAATAAACTTTGAGGTCTTTTGTTTCATCCCAAACTCTTTCACTATCTCCTTTTCATTGAAGAAAAAAATTATTTTTTTCTTTTTATTATTGCCATCAATTCAATCTTTTTTTTTTTTGTTTTTAATTTTTTATATCTTTATCTTTATCTTTATTTATTTATTTTTATTTTTATTTTGGGTAAGTGACGGCAATGTTTCTTCCACTGTAAGTCTCCAGTGATGGCGAAAAAAAAAAATTCACCGAGGAAGAAGAGGGAGAATGGGATACAGAAGAAGAGAAACGACGAATGAAATAGAAGAAAGGAGGTAAAGAAAAAAAAAAATATATATATATATATATGAATAAAAAAATTGAAATAACAACAGAAATAACAAATACGAGGTTGAATATTGCGGCAGCGGAGCACAAACCGGCTACCGGGTGAGCAGCGAGTCCCGCATTCCGTCGAGGCCGCGACGAGCAAGATGAAGAGGATGTGGGAGACGCCTCTTGGCGCCTTCCACCACCCGCGGCGAGTTCGATCTATCCTCGATCAATTCGATAACAAGAATAAATAAAATGATGATGATGAAAAAAAAAAATATATATATATATATATATATATAAATAAATAAATAAATAAATGAAATTTAAAAAAAAAAAAAAATGTGTATATAAAAATATATATAAGAAGAAGCAAGAGACGAATGAATGAAAAATAATCTACAGTCCAAGAACGAGAATGGAAATACAAATGAATGAATTTTTTTCTTTTCTACAACTATTCCATTATTTATACATTCAAAAAGTCAACGAAACAAAAAAAAATATATATGTATATATATAATTTTTTCTTCAATCTACGATAATAATAATTATTATTATTTTGATATATATATTTTTTTAATGAATATAAAAATATATATTTGAATGTGATTGTACACATGTATATGTGTCAATGTAAAAAATACCAAGCTCACTCGATAGCACTTTGTATCACGAGTGCAAAAGCACACGGTGCGCTACCAATGAGCCGTATCCTGCTAAACTGTTAAGAAGGAAGTGGTTCATTGCTGCCTCCTCTCGCACGATGTCGACATACATATACACTTATATACATATACAAATGCCCGTTTATATATTCAAAGCCAAAACTACGTTTATAAGACCTATGTAAAATTGTTCTGTATAAACGTGCAGAATCCATTTATAAAAGAGCGACATACATTTATAAATATATATTTTGTATTGGATAGCTCTTAAATGGTCAAATAAATTATGATATAATATAATTAATTCATATATTTTCATATGTGAATCATTTATAATGTGATATTGAATTGAATTAAAATTTTTTTTCGTATTACTCACGGGAATTTTGCTGCTACGTAAAAAGTCCAGTAGTGCTTCCAAAGCACCGAGAGTTGATGCTTGAACGAAAACACCTCGCTCTGCCAGTCTAATATTCCCTAATGCCTTTGACAATTCTCTAGCTATTTCCTCGCGTAACAAATCGACTTCATCCGGTTTCTGTGCAACCTGAAGATTTAATCCTGTACAGGGGGAAAAAAAAAAAAAAAATAATAAATAAATAAATAAAGGCATGACATGAATTTATCTGGATTGAATTGATTATTTAAATTTAAAAAATTACCCGCTATTGCTTTGTCGAGATCTTTCGCCGCAATTTTAACTCCTTGAGCTGCGCGTATTTCCCTATATTCGATGTATGCATTCTGAAAATATACGAAATTATATTGAATTGTGTTCTTCAATTTATTATACAATGTAACAATGTTAAATAAAATTGTAACGAGTATTATTTACTTTAACTCTAAGCTCTTTGAGGGGTTGTGGCATTAATAATGAACGAATTTGCGTGACAATTGGCCCATCTGTACCAGCAACAATCATTGTTTCACCTTCCCTCAATGTTCCATTGACTAGAATGCAATCAATTGTTGTACCAAGTCCAGGTAGAGCTTTAACTTCAAGCACAGTTGCTTGTAACTCTTCACTAAACATTAAGCGTTTTGCCAATGGCCCCTGGCATGCATCAACAATCAATGCCAATAAATTTCCCATACCCTCGCCTACAAATTAAAAAAAAAAAAAAAAAAAAAAAGTAAATTAATAAATAAAAATTAATCGATGATGAAATTAAATAAATAAAATTTTTTTTTTCAAATTCATTAGTCACCTGTAATTGCACTCGTTGGCACTAAAGAAACGTAACTACGTGGATCAGGATTCTCATAAAATAATGCAGCATTCAATCCTTGCTCAGCAAATTGCACTATAACATCCTTCGAACGTCTGTCAAATTCACGTTGTGTATTTGGCGCTTGAGCTTTAATTATATCATGTATATCTTTTCGATTCATCGTTTGCCAATCGTATAACCTTGATGAAGAAAAAAAAAAAAAAAAAAAAAAAAAATTATCAATAATTCAATGTATAATTAACATTATTATTATTTTGTTGTTTTTTTTTTTTTTGTTTTTTGTTTAAATAAGTACATACGAATAATTTACCTATCGATTTTATTCAATGCCACGACGAACGGGCATTTTTTCGATTTTAATAGACCAATACTTTCCAGAGTCTGTGGCTCCAAACCGTGCATAATATCAACAACTAAAACGGCAATGTCACACAGCGAAGAGCCACGATTTCGCAAATTACTAAACGACTCATGACCCGGTGTATCAATAATTAATAGACCAGGTATTTTGAGTATCTTTTCAGAGAACTAAAAATAAAATAATAAAATTAAATTAGACATTTTATTTTTATCCTTCATTATTTCATTGATAATTATATTTTGTATGTTTTAAATTAATTATAAATACCTACCCCTTTGACATGTCTTGTTGATTCTTGGATAGCTGTAATAGGTACATTAGTTGCTCCAATTTGTTGTGTAATTCCACCAGCTTCACCATCTTGAACATTAGTTCGTCGCAATTTATCTAAAATTTTTGTTTTCCCCGTGTCAACATGACCCAAAACACAAACTACCGCTGCGCGAAGATCATCTAAACTTTTCTTTTTCTCGGCTTCCAAACGACGAGTTTGTATTCGCAATCGAACACGATCACGTTTTCTTTCTGCATCAGTTAATTTATCATCAACACTATCCTCATTGTCATCGTCATTGCTGTCCTCATCCGATTCTGATTCACTTGCATCACCGCTTCCACTATCAGAATCACTCTCCGACGATACTGCCTCTCGAACTTTATTTTTCGATGTTTTCGTTGATTGTGTTTTATTATGATTTATTTGAGATTTTCGTTTTGATATTTCATTGGACTTTTTATCGTCTTTTTCATCCTCTGTCGAATCCGCGTCCCAAGATTCTTTAACTTCATCCACAATTTCTGACGCTGCTACCGTTCCTTCATCAATTGATTTTTTCCCATTGTCTTCATCAACTTTCTGTTGCAACTGCTGTTGTTGATCAACAATTTCGACTTGTACTTCATCTTTATTTTCTTCCTTCTCCTCTTGACTGGTTTGTTGTTTAATTTTATTCGGGCGAATACGCGTACCGAGTGACGGCCGCTGTCGTGGTTTTTTTTCACCAACCTCAGGAAATTCCAATCCTTGGGCTTTTAATGCTTCAAGCATCGCTTGTGCTCTAGCTCGATCTTGCTTTTGTTTTGTCGTTAATAATTTACCTTCGGCTTTTAATCTTTCTTTACGCTGTTTCTCCTTCAATTTTTTTTTATCCTTCCGCTCTTGCTCCAACTGTAATTGTTCTAATCGCGCTTTTTCCTGCAATTCCTCTTGGCGAATTCGTTCTTCTTCCTCGCGTTTCATGCGTTCCTCATCTTCTTTAACTTTTTTCAAAGCCTGCTGCATTACTGCAAGCATTTTTTTTCCTGGACCTTTACCCTTATCCTTTGGATCTTCTTTGACACCCTTTTTCTTTTTCTTTTTACCATCATCTTCGTCCTCTTCTCCATCAATTACTTCATCAAATTTTTCAGATGTAATTGATTGCTTTTCAATAGAAGTTTCATTTGTCGCTCCTGTACTGTCAACTTTTTTTCCTGGTTCCTACAAAAAAAAAAAATTTTTTTTAATAAAAACCCGTCAATAAAAAAAATTATAAAAATTTTTTTTTCTTTTTCCAATTAGCATGAAAGTTTTTAATATTTTACCGGTTTTTTCTGTGCGATTTTTTTCTGTTTTTCACGCTCTTTTTTTTCTTTCTTCTTTTGCGCAGCAGTTTTTACCGTACTGATATCTTCCGTATCAATATCATCTGCTGCATCTTCATTATTTATTGGTTTTGAGCTTTCAACTTTGGATTCGTGTGCATTTTCCGGTTTCTTCTCTGATAAAATTCCCTCTTGTTCATCTATTTTTTCACTTGGTTGAACAGATTTTACATCAACTTTTTTCCCCGAATACTCCATTTCTAATTCAGCGAGAGCTTTTTCAATTTCATCGTCATCATCATATTTTTTCCTTCCTAAAAAATTATGAAACAATAGTTAATTTGTACATTTATAAATTCACAGATTATTTTTAACAATTACACTTACCTTTTTTCCCCTTTTTATTTGAAGGTTCCTGATTTTTTTGTGACTGTTGCTGTTGCTTTCCCTTAGGCCTTTCTTTACTACGGAGTTTCTCAGACTCATCTTCACTTTTCGATGGCTCTTCGTGATCATTATTATCGTCATCATTATTTTCTGAGTCATCGTCACCCTCAACATCCAAAAGAGCAAAACCACCTTTATTTAAAAAAAAATATATAATAATAATAATAGTGAAAAACATGATGAATAATTAAATTGTACTTTTATTTTAGATAATTTACCTTTCGGTTTGGCTTTCGTTGACTTATTCGGGAGAATTACAATATCATCATCCTCATTATCATCATCATTTACTGATCCTTTTTTTCCTTTTTTCGTTTTTCCTTTAGGCTTGGGAATATCATCATCAGATTCAATATCATTTTTCTTTTTATTTTTCTTCGAATTAGTTTTATTTTTAACATCAATTTTAATTGAAAAATTATCATCATCATTTTCATCACCATCATTATCATCATCAAAATCATCTGTTTTTTTTCCCTTTTTCTTTTTTGCCTTTGCTTTAGTTTTAGGTAAAACTTCATTGTCAGATTCAGCATCGGAATTTATTTCCAAAGCAGCAAATCCTTTTTTAACTGAATTTTTTTTCCCTTTTGCTTTTGATTTAATCTCGACATCTGAATCTGATGCTAAATTATTATCATTGTCATCATCATTCACTTTTTTTCCCTTAACTTTAGATTTCATCAATGACACACTGTCATCATCAGAATCATCATCACCTCTCTTTGATTTCTTCCCTTTTTTTCCCTTCGTCTTATCAACCTTTAATTCACTCAAATCGTCCACTATACCATCTATATCATCACCTTTTTTTTTCTTCTTATCTTTCATTTTTGATTTATTCTTGACAGATTCCGCAATCGATTGTTCATCAATTTCAACATCACTTTCCCTAAAGTAAAATTAAAAATTATAAATTCCGTTTTTTTTTTCTCATTTTTATATTCATATATATTTAAAGAAGCTCAAAAAATATTTATTCTCATTCCCTGTATGATATAATTGACTACCAATTTCATAAGTTTAAACAATTATTTTGGCATTAATAGATATGACGAACATAACCTAAATTCCAACCAGATGGAAACTATTGCATCATCACACGTATAAATATTCAATGACAATTATTCACAAAATAATCATCATATAATGAAATAAAATTATTATTCTGATCTTCAATTGCCAAAATGTGATTGTGTAAAACAATGAATTTAATGTTGAAAATATATATATCACAATGTGATGAAAATAAACTCACATATCATCGTCTTTTCCGGAACGCTTTCCCTTCTTTGCTTTTCCCATAATTTAAATCTATAAATTATTTCGTTTTATTATCGTAGAAAATTATTCACAATATATCTATTACGAATTAAATTAATATATTTTCTTATGGAAAAAATTCGCCACATGAGAAACAAAATGTTAAAGTAAATTAGAGCACCGGTTTTTGAGAAATACACGACCAGTTACGACGAATGAATACTGTACAATGAAGTTAGCCATTTATTACTGTTGTCATTTTACTCCCCAAATAATATCACACCAGATATTTACAGCAGTCGGTAAGAATAAAAATAATTATTATTTCTTCGTTTTCTTTATTTTCACTTCGTAATTTTCACCACTAGGCGGCACTTCCGGTAATAAATAGTGTACATTGCGCGCGCAACAGCAATAATAAGTTCTTTACCGTAGAGAACCAAGATGGTGAGTGTTTCGATCTTCTATAATTTTAATTATTATCCATAAATATTAACGGCATCCTCGAATAAATCCGAATATCATTGAATACAAATAAAATATGAGACAATTTTATATATAATTATAGTTTTGGTTTTCAAATATTTTTATGAGTTTGTTGAAATTTTAATATATTATCTAGACGTCATCATCTGCTATAACGCGTGTAAACATAATGATAATTAAGTGTATTTTTATTTAAACTATTACTTTTTTTTTATTTTAGTCCACACACAAAAAGAAGACCAGGAAGTTACGTGGTCACGTAAGCCACGGTCATGGACGTATTGGTGAGTTAATTATCTATTGATACTTGAAATGTTTAAACTAACCTAATTTCCTTTATTCTAAAATTTGGAATCTATAGAGTATATTTCATAATGTGTGGAATTTTTTTTTCATTCAAACAGGTAAGCACAGAAAACATCCGGGTGGTCGTGGTAATGCTGGTGGTATGCACCATCATCGTATCAACTTTGATAAATACCATCCTGGATACTTTGGAAAAGTACGTTTTGTAAAAAAAAAAAAAAAAAATGTCATCTCATAATTTTGAATGCTTTGTTAAATATATATTTCGATTTTAGCTCGGTATGAGGAATTATCATCTTCGTAAAAACACCAAGTGGTGTCCGGCCCTCAACTTGGACAAACTCTGGACTCTTGTCTCGGAGCAAACCAGGCTAAAATACAAAGATGATAAAAATGGAAAAGCTCCAGTTATCGATCTTGTCAAAGCGGTAAATATTCAGTCCATATTTAAATATAATTCATAAAAGAAAAAAAAAATTTCATCTAAACTGAATTAATTTTTTGTACAGGGTTATTACAAGCTTTTGGGTAAAGGTCGTCTCCCAAAACAACCAGTTATCGTTAAGGCTAAATTCTTCAGTAAAGTTGCTGAGGATAAAATTAAGGCTGCTGGTGGTGCTTGTGTTCTTTCGGCATAAATTATTTGGTATATAATTTTATATATTTACATTTATCTTAAAAATAATTTTTTTTATCCATGATGATATTGAACGGGCGGTCTAAATAGTGCGTACAACACTTTTATCCTGTTGAATATGTTCGAAAACTGATTAATTCAAAGAAATTATTAAATTTCGAGATTAATATATATCTATTTGATAAATGATTCAAATGTTTTCGTATTTTTTGTTTTCAGAAAACACTGGATTTATTATTCATCTGGTACGTTGAGAAATATTAATACATTTTTTTTTTTTTTCTCTCTTCATAATTCTTAATGTGATGATACGTGAACGGGCGGTCTGAAAGTGCGTACAAACACTATTCCCATGTGGATTCGTTCATAGCTGATTTAATAGTAGAATATTTTAAAATGAAAGAAAAGAAAAAAAAAATCTCTAATTTCATCCATTTTTTTTCTTTTATTTATTTACAGATATCGAAGATCCTTTTCCTTACAAGTGTACAATCATCAACCTTGTAATATTCTTAATAAAATTTATTGAAAAAGAAAAAAAAAATTGCATTCTATAAAAGTTATTTTATTTCCTTTAATTTGATACAAATCGAGTATATTAATTTTTTTTTATAGTCAATCTGGTCTACTTAAAAGTTAACCGAGGTGAGGAGGAGGCGGTGGAATTTGCATTCCGGATGCCAAAAGTGCAGGTGGTGGTGGGACAGGATTAAAAATAGGTGGTCGAGGTGGCGGTGGTACAGGCATCATTGGGGGTCCCATTCCTGGTCTAATCAGTGGAACTGGTGGTGGTGGAATTTTTCCAATTGTCGGCTTCTCATTTTTAAATGCGAATTGCAAGAAAAATTGTTTTGTATCTTTATTCCAATGCGTCCAAAATTTTCCCTCTGCCTTCTCCACTTCTCTACTGGGAACCTACAACATTAAATTTTTTTTTTATTTTATATATAGCCTATTTTTTTACATTCAAATTCTTATTTTTTTTTGTTTACCTTAAATGCTATTGTTTCGTATGGCTCTGCGGCAAATAATAAATACTGCCACTTACGATCTGGTGGCTCAACTCGTTGTTCATAAGCCGACATAAATCTATGTCGTGGTATAACACTGTCAGCTACTTCAGGATAATCAACTTGGAATAATAAACTTTGTTGACCAGTTTCAGGATCTCTCTGTTTAGTAACTCGATAACCAGGTCGACCAATTTTTACAAATTTCTTTGGTTCAACTCGTGGTTTTTCAGGTGCGAGTGTTTGAGGCGCTTCTTTAGCTTCTTTAGCTGCTCTTCTTGCTAAATTTGCCTGATGTTTTTTACCTTGTGTATGCGCCAGATAACTACCCTCATTATTATGCAAAGTTAGACACAATTTACATTCATATGAACCTAAGTGATTTTTCATAAAATAAGGATCCTTATTCAGATCTATTGTTTCTAAGGCCAATTGTCGAAGACGTTCACGCCGATCACGATTACTTTCTGACCATGATGCTACACCACCACCACCAGTCTTTCCACCTGGACGATTTTGGAAATCCATATTTTCAACTTCAACACACAATATTATTCATTAAATAGTTTTCTCGAAAATATTATTAATTTACACTGAAAGAATGCTGTTATAAAGAATTATTTGAGGTTATGTTTAGTCTCATCGGTCTTTAAAACACTTGATATATTTTTTATTACTGATATATAAACAGTAATTATTATCCTATATAATTAATTTAATTAAATAAAAATATAAATAAATCACAAAACAATTTTACTTACTGTATAAATTGGAGAAGATTAAAAATTAATATAAAATTATCGGAGTATTATTATTTGAGATGAGTGGAATATTACGAAGATGGCGTAAGAGAAGTATTCTAAAAGCTCATATGAAAGCTCTGTGTTTGTTAAAGCTTTGTGTCATTCTTAATTGTTGTCCTGTCAGTTTACTCATTGTAATCGATTATTTCCAAAGATAATTTTATTGTGAAATAAAAATGGGAATGAGTGAAATAAGTACTTGGGTTTCAATTCGGCGACATGATAAACTCAGTAAAATAATTCAATTAATTAACATAATGAATTTTATCGAATATGTAAAATAGTGATGGTATATTGCAATTTTTTTTTTTTTTTTTTTTTTTTTTTCCTTGACAGCTGATGACAATACGAAATTGCAAACGAATTTACAACGGATTACACTCACATCTGGTTTAATTCCTGATGAAATTAAATCATCGATATTTAAATTTATTGGAATTGAAGATGATGGTACGAAAGTATTAAAAATACGTAGACAAGATAATAACCTCATTCCATTATCAACATTATTGGAAGGTTCATCCCAAGAAACGTAATGTATACATAATTAATTTATGAATTGATTAAAAATTATTCACACATGAATTAATTTTTACTCGTTTATTTTTTAGGCCTTTTATTATTGATGTTGTTTGTGTTCATCAATTCTGTAAGTATCACAATTTTAACTAGTTCATCAATATTTTTTTCGATTCATTTATTTATTTATTTTTTTTCTTCTTTTTTTTTTGTTCATCATCAAGGTCCAGTTGAACGGCGCAAAATATTGCCGAATTACATTGATGCTTTGAATTCGAAATTCACCAATTTGGAGCAACGTATTAAACTCGTAGAAACGGCATTGCCCAATTTAACAAATGGTCATATTAATGCAATCGAGGATATTGCATCGCAATTAACTAATTGCGTAGAATTTTTGGATCGTCGTATTGATGAACTTGCACCGCCTGCATGGAAACCCCAAATGGAATCAGCAATTTAAAGATATTATATCTTCATTCACTGGTAATATTCAAAAAAATTATCAACATTTAATTAATTCAATTGATTTAATTTTTTTTTTTTTTTTTTTTTTTTTTTTTTCATAAAATGCATGGGAAATTTTTTTTATCACACGGCGAAAATCCAAATTTTCTGTATGTATATCACTTATAATATATATATATATATGTTTTGAAAATTGATTAAAATTAAATTATATTTAAAAATATATATATATATATTTTTTTTTTCTTATATTATATATGCATAATTTCTTGAATTCATTAAAATTTCGAGCCAAAATATTTCTTTCAATATTCTATAATACAGAACAATCATCTTTTTTTTTTCACTGTTAATCCTTTCATGATGATGATGAACACTTTTTGGTATTATAAAAAATAGAAAAGAAAAATATATATTTTTATATTCAACATTTGACTCTCTGTACAATTATAGTCTTCGACTATCGGAATTTGTTGATGAATTATTTACAAATATAAAAATAGCATCAATTAAAAATATAGCAAAAAAAAAAAAAAGAAAAACAAATAAGTAACAAAAAATAGTTTTAAATAAAATACGCGGGGATCTTCACGTACGACGTTTCGAATCTTCATTCAATAATGTTAAATTCATAGAGCTGTTCTCATTTGATTTTACAACATTTATTTGAACGTTGTATGTATTGGCCTGCGTGTGTGGAAAAAAAAAAAAAAAAAAAAAAAGAGGGAGAAATAAAAAATATAAATTAATAACCACAATAATAATTAGTTAATTGAAAGTGAAAAAAGAAGAAAAAATAATAATAAATAAATAATAACGTATTATTCACTATAAAATCATAAATTAATTTGTTTGTTTACCAAGTGTAATGTAGCAACAAATAATCTGGCAATATCATCTGGTTCTTTTTGCATTGCTATCACATCAAAATTCAATCGCTGATTTTTTTCTTTCTTCAATGTTTCCAAAATTTGTTTTTCATATTGATGAACGTGAAACGTTGATCGGTATTCAACTGCTTTTAATGCTTTAATTGTTTCGTGCCATTTTTTTGTGTCTTCTTGGCATTCATTGCGAACATTAAATTCTTGCTGCAATTGTTTCATCTTCTGTTCAATTCGCTTCTGGTGACTTTTTTGGTCGTTATTCAGATCTAATGATTTATCAATAAATTCATCAGACTCATCTTGAGAATCAAAATGAGTTGAATACGTAGGTGATTGTGGTGGTGTATAAGAGCATGAAGCTTCTGGTGGTGGTGAAAGTCGCAATGAACTTTCACAATCGTCAGCCGACACTCTTAAATCGTCAACAAATATTTTCGAACTTTCAGAATTTTCCGTAATATCTTTATTATATTCTTTTATCCTTGATTCAAATCCTAATAAGTCCATATTAGAATTCTCAATCGCCCTATAATTATTACACTCCTCAATTAATAATTTTGATTTGAAAAATTGTTCAATTATTTTTTGTAATTCTTCAATTTCATCTTTCACATGAAATGACATTGATGATTTTGTTGGTGAATATAATAACAAATTTTTCTTATCACATTCACTATTATTATTTTTTTTTGTATCGTCATTTTCATTCAATAAATAAAGTTTTAAATTTTTTCGCTTCATAGAATTTTCTGACAATTTCTTCTTTCGTGATTTTGTACGATATTTTAATAATGATATGTGACATGGTAATTTAAATTCCGTTCGACTTTTTGGCAATTTATCAGGTAAATTTTCATCAAAAGGTATTGGTTTCCATGTATTTTCATTTAATTCATTTATTATCGAACTTCTCGTTATTCGACGAATTTTTTTCGGTGGTGATAAAATTCGCTGTTGAATATCATCGGGATCGCCAGACGTATAGCCTGCGTCTGTTTCAATTGAATCACGAATTCTCAATGTTCTGTCAATAGTTGAATTCATTTCCGTTGTATTAGCAATAACATTTTCGATTGGTTGAAATTTTTCTCCTGTACTTTTGGTAATTTGCGCCTGTTCTGGCTCAGGTATTAAATTTTTATCACACTCAATTGACGAATCAGCCGGTGACATCAAAGAATCTTTTCGATCCCTCATACTATCATTGAGAGTATGTGAAAAATCAGATAAATCACGTGAAGTCGGTGTATTTGCGTGTGAACTTGAAATCATTGATCCGTATCCAGATTCTTGAGTTGGACTAAATACACCAGCATCTCTGAATGTGTCATCATATTCTGAACAAGAGTCAAACGCATTCACTACTTCCAAATCTGTCTCTAATATTTCTGATATATTATTACTTGTTTGCTTTTCAATAAAATCATTTGGTGTTACTTCATCAACTAACATTTTTGATGTTGACAACTGCTGACTACATCGAAAATCATATTTTTTTCCAACTATTTCACCATTAACATCAAAAATCTCCAATGAAAATTTATTCCTCGATGTATTTTCCAATTGTGGATAACGTTGACTCAAAAATTTGAATTTTTTCTGATGCTTCACTGGTTTCAAATTACTATTTTTATTTATTTCCTTGGTAAAATTGACAAATTCAAAATTATTAAAGTCAATTTTGGATTTTCCTGAGTGTTTGCGTTGATTAGTTCCTGATGATTCTTTATCCGCTTGTCTGTAACAAAAAAAAATATATATATATTTTAATTATATTTAAAAAAAATTGCGATTTATCAATTTTTTTGTAGAAATTTTCACTGACTTACTCATGATCATTTATTGATTGATTCAATGCTGATGTCTCTTGGTATAAGTATTCTACACGTCTTACATAAACATTTGCAGAATTTTGTAAGACTAGCGCTGCTTCACCAAAATTCAAATCACACGGTTTTTCCAATAGCGTGTAATAGTCTTCCAAGACCTGCAATATATATTTTATAAAATATAAATTAAATTTGATATCTGGCATAAATTTTGGATTTTTTTCTGCTTACCTGAGCCAATGGAAAATTCCATTCAGCCAAATCTTTCGCAGGTTTCATCAGCTTTGAGCTGACATCCTGCAGAGTTGCTGCCATCGTAGGTAAAGAACGATCGTAACAATATTCTGTAACTTCAATCATATAATTCTGAATAAAATACAATGTGTTAAAAATAAATTCGAATTAATGTACAAATAAAATTTGATAATTGTAATTTTTTTATCTACTTTGCTCGCATTATTAATCAGTTATTTCAATTCAAAATAAATTAAAAGAGAAAAAATGTCTTCTATACATATATAAAAAAAAATGAATTTTATGCGTCGGTATGTATAAATAAAATTTAATCACTCCCGATGATGTTATAAAACAGAAAAAAAAAACATGTATGTAATCGCATGTGTTATCTGAATAAAAGCGAGTGATTTATTATCAGTATTTGATATTAGACGATAGTGTCGAGTTAATTTCAATATACATATATTTATACATACAAGATTATTATAGACGATAAATTATTTACAACACGTGGCATTTTTATTTCGTCTCATTTTTCGTTCTATTCTATTATTTGATAATTCAAAATGTCGGGTCGAACAAATATATCGTTTATTCTATTTAACTGATAAATTTTACAAATAACAGTAATTTCATTCCAGAAATAGACGATGGTCAAATATGAAATTATTAATGTTATCATAATCCGGGAATATTTGGAAATGACAATTGTTCCAATATTATACACATATACGTATATAAAAATATTTGTCCTCATCTAATTTTGTGATACCCTACAAAAACAAAAAAAAAAAAAAAAAAAATTTATAATCAATTCCATTTTTGAACATTAGTCATAGATATGTATATATGTGTATATTGTTAGAAATAACATTAGATCAACACAATCGCAAATTAATTTTCATGCAGTTAATAGCACCAGTGAACAATCACAAAAAAAAAAAAAAAAAAAAAAAACTTGACTCATCACTGTATGTGTATATGTGTTAGAAGAAAAGCACAATATAAACAGACAAGCGTGTGTGAAAATAGCGCGGGTATTAATTGGTCTCACAAATATCTGTTATATTTTTTAATAAGAAAATAAAATTTCAATTCATCAATACATTTATATTATAATAAAATTTAAATAATCAATTGACAATCAAATAAAATATCTAATACAAACATTATATTTATAAAGGCAATTGTAATTTTTTTTTTTTACCTGAAAATTTATTATATGATGAATGGCGTCCTTTGCGCGTTTATCGGTGTACGATCGACCGTTGGTCGGCCATTCCTGTAATGAATCTATATAAAAATTCGTTATTACGCACAGACACACACACAGACACACGGTAATTTCACCGTTCGTTCTACACTTCTATTTCACTCTCTCTTTCTCACTTTTATATCATTGCCGGAAGCAAGACAAAACGTGATTTCAGTTCAATTCGTACGTTTCATGTACCCGCCATGAAGAAGGTAACAACAACAATGTATGGTGTGTTTGCAAATAAACGCGGTTTATACATTTAAAAAAAAAAAAAACTCATATATACATACGCAGCCAGTCGGTAAAAATGAAGAACTATATTAATTTTTATTATTGATAAGGTAAATTTCTACATTCCAAATATTTTTGCGCCATCTACAATTAAATTTTTCTCATATCATTATGATTGGAGGCGTACACGTACGTTAGTGTGTGTTAGCTATATTTGAATGAGTGAATTATAATAGAAAATGAGAAAAAAAATATATATATATATATATATATGTACAAAGGTGTGTATGTGTTTGTGTCAACTATCGCTGAAATATTGTTATCAGTGATATAAAGCCACAAGATGACGAGTGCAATTAGTTAACTAGTGAATATTTATTATTATTTTTTAATTGGAATGGCGAAAACAAAAACTATTAGCAAAGGCTGTCCAAAGTGTGAACAGCAGGTTAGAGTTTAGGATATTATTTAATTTTTATGATAATGATAAATATATTATTTAATATAATTATAATAATGTGATATTAATTTTTAGGTTCCAGTCGCTTGTAAAGCATGTCCGTGTGGCCATTCTTTTTTTAATGCACGACGAAATTCAATAAAAAGTCCACCGAGTCCTGATACAGGTGTAATGAAAACTCGGAGAACAAATCGTATAAAAAGAAGAATAAATTATTATGATGCATTGGAATATGACAAACAAACGAGAAAAAGTGCAAAGGTAAAAATTATTATTATTATTATTATTATTATACAATTAATATTATTTTATTTGCATTATCTCATAACCTAAAATATTTATCTATATATTTTTATTTTTTAAATATATTTAGATTCGACGTGCAGCTGAGACTGGATCGGACAATGACTGTAGGCAATTGAATAAAAAACGAAAACGAAAGGGTAAGACTAAAGGGCGTGGTGGTGGTAATGGGATTATTGGTGATGATGATGATGAGACTGAAGGTGTTAGTAATTTATCACCGGAAAAACAATTGACGTGTTCGCTTATTTTACAAGAGCTCAATAATAAAATGAGCACTGTTGCGTGGAAACCAATGTAATATTAATTAATTCGTAGCATTTATGGAATTTTTTTTTTTTTTCTTCCTTTTATTCTCATGTGTTGTATATATACAACACAAAATAAAAAAAAAATATATATACATTATTATTATTGGTTATAATAATAATAATAATAATCAAGGTCAATCCGTGATTTAAAATAATAATGATTATTATTCTACATAGTACAATTGCTGTAAAATATTTCTATAAAATACTGATATTGATATTTCGCATATTTAAGTCTGCATAAAAGTACTCTAAAAAAAAAAAAAAAAACAAAAAAAAAAATAAAATTGTATAATATTGATAATTATAATAAGAAAACATTTATGATCATAAGTGGCATTAATTGATATGAAAAAAAATAATAATAAAAAATCAACAAATTAATTTCAAGTGCGTGCTGGTTTTTCTTGTTTCTCTCTTCCAATAGGAAGATGTGCAACCATTTCGCTATATTTTCATTTTTATTTCTGTTAATTTATCTTTTATTATAATTGCGAAATATTTTCATATTATCTAAGGATAGAATAAATGATGAATATATACAATTCATCATTTTATTTTGTGATTTTAATCGTACAAATTTTTTTTTTTTTTTTTTCATCGCCGTAAGGAAATATACATTTACAAAAGTAATATTACATCTAAATTGGGCTTCATTAATTAAAGTATAATTATTTATTTGTATATATTTTGTGCTAGATAATTTTTTTTTTTTTTCTCGTCTTCTCTTCGGTATAAGTACTTTCTCTAAATCATAGTCACTGTCTCTTATTTGTTTATTTTTTTTTTTTCACTCTAAAATTAGTCTATGATTTTTTTTTTTTTTTTTCTAATCAAAGAGTTAAAAACAATTTGTAGTGCCTGTTTATATAAACAATTATTCATTAAGTATATTAGAATAGTAAGGCAAGACACTTTTTTCTCCCCCCCCCCCCCCCCCCCCCAATTTATATCTTCGGTCTCATTATCATTCAAATTTTTTTTTTAATTCCTTCAAGGAATAGCTTTATCTTATTTTATATATTTTTATTCTTATAAATGTCTCAAAATATTTAACAAAAACGAAAGAAAAAAAAAAATATTTTTTTTAACCACATTCACCTATCGTCATTGATACTTTCAATAATTCTTACAATACGATATATTCACATATTTATATATTTTATTTTATTTAATTCTATAATTGGAAAATATTTTAGAAGAAATGCATTAAATTTCTTCCTGCCCTTTTAAAATCTATCATAAGGTCCTGAATGAAATTGCTGTGGCAACTCAACGGCAGTGAATATTTTTCCATTATCAATAAAATAGCCGTTGAAAACCATAAAAAAAAAAATTAATATATTTATACATATACTTTTTTTTAAAAATTGAAGCATTTACGAATGAAAAAATAAAAGTGAATAGTAAAATAACAACTATGTATGTATATATATATATATATATTTAAGCTCGTAATTAAATTATGAATTGGTATTGTTTGACTTTTAAACTTTATTAACTTGAGCAGAATTTTCCGTATTTGCTCTCTGGCATTTTTTAAAAAATGGCACAGCTATCCATAATGATGCTCCAACGATTAATACAATACCCAATATACAAAATATTGGTCCATAACTTCGAATTTCTGCATAAATTAAACCACAAATTGGTGGGCCAACAAGTTGAATGACACCATTAACGAATAAAGAAATTCCATATGAGGAAGTTAATTTTTCAGTTCCTAACATGTCGGCCATTATAACTGCAGTGACGCCCACATAAACACCAGATGCAAAACCAAATATACTGCAATAAATTGCTAATGTTGTATAGGATAATGATGTTGGCATAACTGCAAGTGAAATACCAGATATCAATAATCCACCAACGAAATACCAATGTTTTGGCATTAATTTAACGTCTGACAATGCAGCACCGCCAATACGACCAATTAAATCAAAAACCGAAACGAGTGACAGTAAATATGTTGCACTATCTTTATCATACCCAAGTGAAATACCATAGGCAGGTAATAATATAACAAAATTCGTATAACTAACGGCATTTGTGCTATTTGATATTAAAATTACCAAATAAATTGGATCTTTTAAAAGATTAAAATCAAAAAATTTTGTTTTCTTTTCCTCGGGTGCCTTCACAGTTTTTTCCGGTGATTTTCTAAATGTATTTGAAATAGCATTCAACGTTAAATTCGAGGCATATTCTGGTTGTAATGCTGACAATGTGCTACCATGATATGGTGTACTAATATAATTAAATGATGATGAACTAGGTGAACGTGCACCTGGTTTACGTCGATAAATTCCACGTTCAGGTACAGCGTGTAATGCCGGTGTACTGTGCATTTGGCTCGTTATTTCTCGACCTGTTGGTACACTAATTTTTCGCGTACGTCCTTGAACTGGTGTCTTTTTATAATTTTCTAGAGCAACGCTTGATGCACTTTTGGGTACAATTCCCATTGATTTTTCATTCGTTACCATTGAATTAGTGAATAAATTTAATTTTTTCTCTTCCTCTATCAATACACCAATTTCATCCTCTTCATTTTCATCTGCTTCATCGGTTTGTGATTTTTTCGTAACTGATGCCTTGATCATGTGTTTTTCCACCGGGTCATAAAGCAACGCGGCTGCCCAAACATTTAGCATTATTCCGCCCATTATCAAAACTGCTCCTCTAGAATTAATGGAAATAACAAAAAAAAAACATTTTGTTGAATTATTTGTGGACTGTAAAATTACAAGATATTATTTACAATAATTACAATTTATTTATTTACCTATATCCGAATTGTCCAAGAAGAATTCGTAATGCTGGTGGAAGAAATATTGAACCTAAAGCACTGCCAGAAATGCATAGACCATTTGCCAGACCACGGAGACGTACAAAATATGAAGTTACGATATAAACTGTTGGTGGAAATGACAAACCTGCACCAATACCAACGCAAATTCCATAACTGCAAAAAAATACCATATGACAATGAACAAAAATATATATATATATATTTTTTTTATAAGTAATTATAATTAATTTATATAAATTTGATAATTTTTATACTTTTACCTTACACAAAGGAATAAAATAGAATTGGCAAAGTAACTGATCATCATTCCAACAGCTGCAAAAGTTCCACCAATAAGGGAGACAGTTCTGTATGAATATTTCACTGATAAAATACTGGATAAAGGTCCTAAATAGAAGAAAATAAACATGATATTTGATTAAATAAATTCACAAGTAACAAAATAATAATAATAAATATACATATATATATATACGATTTTTTTTTACCCAATGAACTGTAGAGAAAATAACAAAGAGCCGGAATCCATAATGCGGCGGCTGGTGATGCGTTAAAAACTTCACAGAACTCGACAAAGAGAACACCAAAGGATTTAATTGTTCCTGGAATCAGGAAGTTGACCATCACTGCCGCGAGAAGAATAAGCCATCCCCAACCACCATCAGGTGGTACCAATTCACCCTCTGTCGTGGTGCATTTATCTGAAATCATCAATTTAAATATTGTTAATCACTGCTGTCCATTGTAAATCAAATTTTTTTTTTTTTTCTTTTCCTTCTTTTTTATTTATTTGAGTTTTATTTACTCAAGAAATTCACTTGATTGAGTAATCATTTATCATATATCTAATTATTTGATAAGAATGTGGTCTACTTTTACCCATAATCAGGTAGATAAATAAATATTTTATATGTACATTGTTCTATCGTCTTTTTTTTTTTTTTTTTTTTTCCTTCTTTTTTATTTATTTACCAATCAGAAATGGTTAATAGGTACTTATGGTGATAACCTTAATTGAAATGGAAAAAGACTGTAGACATTCGTGTTAAATATTATGACTTTATTCTCAAGATATCACTGGAGAACAACATAAAAATATTTGTACGATGATTAAATTGCATAACTACAAAAAAAAAAAAAAAAAAAAAAAATATATATATATATATATATATAAGAATAAAATAAAGAATTGTTCAATCATCAATTAAAATTTGAATTGTACGCTCTACTCTTAACAATGAAATATTTATATGTGTGTATATAGTCATAATCATTTGTGATAAATCATTAAAAGATAAGGTATTGATGCGACATATAAATCTATAGAAATATTTTTCTTATTCAAGAGCGTGTCAAAAGTTCACAGTAAATATTTTATTATTTGCAAAATGAAAACAAAAAAAATAATAATAAATAATAATAATAAACTGTATTAATGTAATGAAAGGAAAAAGTTGAATTAATCAGCAATAACGTCGACCATGACACGATACATTATCTTCAGGGTTATTGTCATGAACAGCACGACGATGACGTCTTCTGTATATTTGTTCTTCAGGTTGCTCATCTGAATCATAATTTAATGATCTGTCGTGTTTTCTTCCTTCACGATATATTCTCTTTCTTCCTCTTACATGTGTCCTGCCACAATCTATTTCATTATAATCAGTATCATCCACACTTTCTGATGATGTATCACGTGAACTACACTCTTCAATATAGCGATCAGATGGTGAAGTCCGTTGTCTTGATGAAAATCGTGAATTAGTCGAATTATTCCTTGTTAAAAGGATAATTAAACACACAGCACTACCAATAATTCCTATTATAATATAAAATGTACTCCAAAAAACAGATGAAATCCTTTTGAAACATGAAATGTATATGAACCAAATGATAAATATTGCCAGGAGAATTTGTCCCACAAAATTGAAGAGACTTTCATTTTTTCGATATATTCGAATAATCCATAGTTTAATTAAGTCTTTAGCGGTTGATTGTGCGAAATGTGATATTCTTTGTCGCATTGGTAATGGAGTTATTGGCACATTAGTTTCATTATTTACAGAAATATCATCAGAACTTTCTTGGCCACATCTTGAATTTGTACAGGATTCACATTGTTGTGCCATGGTTATCTTTCTTTACAATTTTTGTGTCGAAACCCGTTGATATTTTGATGTTTATCCCTCCCTAAATATGTAAAGTATAAGTTGAAAATTAATTTTATTTAAATACTTTGAGGTAAAACCTTGACCTATTGTTCCAGTTTGAATTGGTGTAACCTTCAAGGAATAAATATTCGTAGCTGCACCTAAAATACATGAAATATTTTTATTATCATATTATACCATTGTAATTGATATTTGTTTCTATTAATTATTACCACAATTGCAAACTATTTCCGATTCATCATTATCAATTGAATATTTTTCCCTTGATTTTCCTCCATCATTATACCCTTGGGACATGTAATTCCGATTATTGACAAAAATTATAATAATGAAAAATATCACTACTGCGATCATAAACAAAATTAGAAGAATTCGCATTACAAGATTAATCGTGGTTTCTGATTTAGGTCCAATTATGACTCCACACCAAAGCGCGAAAAGAAAAAAAAAAAAAAAAAAAAAAAAGAACAAAAAAGAAAAAAAAAAGAAAGAAATAAATAAATAAAATTTAGACCAAATTGAATATTTTTTAATTGCGCTCGGAAAAAAATTTGAAAATTTTCTTTTATCTTTATTATTTATAAATACTGAGAATTTAGAATTTATATTAATCCAAAATTTTCAAGCAATTTTTCAATCTGTCACGACATTGATTTATAGGTTATGTGTATAAACAATGAACAATCACTATCTTATATATGAATTAAAAAAAAAAAAAAAGAGAGAAAAGAAGAGAAAATTTTTCACAATACTATGTAAATTTATTGATAAAATAACGACAAAATCTACATTAATAATTAATTTAATATATAGAAATAAATTAACTAACATAACATAATTCATTATAATTTATAAATGATGTAAGATATAAAGTGCTGAAGTATACCAGGAAATAAAAGGGACAAAGGGGAAAGATATTTGATAATGTGTCGTAGATTTGATGACAAGGAATGCGCTTACGTCATTGGGTTTATTCCACTGACCGCTTTGTGTGTATTTATTATTTTTTCTTTCTTTTCTTCTTTTCATTCTCATTGTCAACACGGAAATTTCCACAATTAATCTATAGTAGACCACCAATCTTTTTATCGGCCCTTTAGGCGATGTTTTTGTTGCAGAAAAATTATATTTTTTCCTGACTTTTTAACAAACAAAAAAAAAAAAAAAAAAAAAAAGATAGAAGGAATATAATATTTATGCGTACACAAAGGTAATGAAAGAAAAAAAATGATGTTCAAGGGTTCAAGTATCATATATGAGTGAGTTATATTTCTCTATATTAATTGAAAAGTTGTATTTTTAATGGGAAAAATTGAGAATAAATTCAAGATAATATTGATAAATTAATAAAATTAATTTTGCATTTAATTTTAATTTGAAAATATATAAATACATTTTTTTTCATTTGGATAATATTATATTATCTGTATATATGTAACAAAGATTATTATTTAAAGTCAATTGAGCGCGTTGTATTGTGAATGTGTAATGAAGTGTACAAAAACCTATTCACTCGATAAATTGTGAGTTGAATAAAATTGAATTGTTCCGTGGTAGATCGAATAAGTCAATAAATTTTCTTGTACGGTGTAAATGAAGTACGTTCAATCTATTTATCAGATTTATTTTATATTCACAAACAATTTTTGAGATAAAGAAAAAAAAAAAAAAATATACAAAAGTTTATCATTGTATATAAAATATTTTGGTATAATGCCAAATTAATATAACACTTTAAAAGTTGACGACAGTGAGTGGCATGATGCTGATGCAAAAAAAAGAATTGTTGCGAAGGGCAGTGAAAATAGTTGGACTTGATATTTTGCCAATTCTATATTTCATCTGTGCGTTGACTTATACTTGGAATAACATCATGTTGTTATTGCGCAAATGAGGGAGGAAAAGGTCATTTATAGATAAGCAATAAAGAATAATTGACCATGAGAAAAATTGTGGTTAATATATTGTAGGTAGATAAAAATTAAGTATGAACAGGACAATAAAACAATATTGATATGGGACAATATAATTGTCTAATTAAATAACGCATATTGTTTAGGCATAAGTAAATATGATGATTAGTAGTTTTATTTTATGATACATGCAGCCATCATGTATCATTTATACATAAAACAAAAGCCCGGGCAATTCGATAAAACGATATGTCCTTGTGTACATAATCTACAAACACATCTGCTTGCAAACCGGTTTACTCCTGTCTCAAGTCAATGATGCCTTCTTCCCATTTTTATTCTTTTCTCTTCCTCTTCTATGAAAATTTTTTTTTCATCATCCTTATTTAGTTCTCATTTATTTATTTATTTGTTTATTTATTTTTTTTTTTCAATGTTTTTTTAATCTTTTTTTTCTTTCTTTTCATTTATGGAATAGTCAACTGTAAAAGTTAGGTTAACCATTGACTCAGACATTGAAATAATATTGTGTGTGGTCAGAAAATAAATAAATCATCATAAATTATATGAATATAATCACAAAGCAACAAGAAAGCTTCAATGAAAATATAATAAAGTTTCTTATTCAGCATGAATGAAGATTATCGTACAAAAATATCTTATTATAAATTACGTGTACACAATGTTGTACACTTGATTAATTAATTTTTATTTTTGGATTTTATTGTGCTTTCAACATTTACACCGACGAATGCGCAACAAATCTCACGCATGGCACTCAAGTGCACTTATGTTTATAATTCAAAAGAAAATATGGAAGAGAAAAAGAGAAAAAAAAAAAACAAAAAAAAATCTTTTTATCCTTGAAAATTATATATTGAACAAAACATTACTGTTTCATTTAATTTTTTTTTTCATCTAAAAAATGAAAAGTTTTTTACGAATAATAATATAGGTATATATACTATTAATAATTTTTTATTATCCTTTTCATCCAATATTTTTTTCTCATATTTCATTCTGCAAAAGAGAAAATTTCAATAATAAAATTATATTAAAATTTTTTATCAATTTTTTGCAAGTACTTACCAAACACAGACTTGTGGCATTTATAAATTTTTTTATTTGCTTATTACGCTCATTTGTGGTAATAATTTTGCATGTATATATACATATATATATTAATCGCATACTTATCCATAAAAATATGTATATGCTCTTCTTTTCCTCTCTTTACTTTTTGCATCTGCACCTTATCCACTTTATCACACATCAATGACTGCAGTTGAATATTAAAATGAAACGTTATAACTTACGGTCTGAAATTGTAATGTACAGCAATATGAATCATTTTATTGCTGCATTCGTTTCATTTCAAAAAATGAAATAATTATATCAATCGTAAATACATTTATTCAATGTTCCACATTTCTAAATTATCAATATCCACTGATGAAAATAAATAGAAAATTTTTATAATTTTCAATGTTAATAATGTGGCATTGTACTGTTTAATTACTCATCACATCCTTATGTTCTTCTCTCATTGGCCACTCACTCAAATTGCGCAAAAAAAAAAAACAAAAAAAAACGAATAGGGTTAAAATCATAATTTTATGGACAACAGATGGCGAAAGGGTATAAAACCTGTGCAAGCTCACATGTGCGCTTTTATGATGATAAACTGAATCTACACACACAAGACACATTTTTTTTTTGAATTATTATTTGTTACATCTGTCATACTCTCGATAAATGTGCGCACATATATTGTATATGTATATATATATATATATATATATGGATTTGTTCAACTATAAGTAAAGTTAAGGACATTCAGTAATATGCGAAAAGTGTTTGTGTGTGCGTCTGCATATGTGTGTATTAGTGTGATGCAAAGTGACACATTTGCACAAATGGGGTTGATGAACTCTCTAGATATACAACAAAGAGAATATATATTTATTATTATGATTATTTGGTTTTTCTTTTTCAGTTTTTTTTTTATTATTATTATTTCCTGAATTTATTTCATGAAATTATTTGCATAGGTTCGTGTTATATTTGAGGTTAGGTATGGATTATTGTTTTATTTAAAAATATTTGGAGGATTTTTTTTTTTTTGCTTTTTTTCTTTTTATGCACTAATATCGAATGGGTTTCAAAGAATTTTTGGTGAAAATATTATCAAATATTATGATAATTGATATTACATACATATTTATCTAAGATAAATATTGAATAAAGAGATTACGGATATTTATCATACTATTTTGTCTATTGGTCAATAAATGTTTTACATTATATATTTAATATTTGTTAAACTAAGAGGAAGAAGAAAAAAAAAATAATAATAATCATAAAATATATAAAAATTATGAGAAATTTTAATTACTTGATTGTTCCATTGTGCCGTTGGCAGTTGTTTTATTCCTTAAATTTGTTGTGGATACGGAATGATAATCACCTCGTCCATCTCTATCATTTCCAAATTTAATATTAATTCCATTGTCTTGATCTTTATCATTCAGTGTCACTGTCATTTTTATTTTTGTTTTTAAATATTCTGACAGAGTTTGCTGTGTAAATTTTGTTTTTTTGATTTATTTATTTATCACTTTTGAGCTTAAAAATCAGTCACTAACACAAATCGCTTATATTTTTAATAATTTATTACTTGTGTTCTGTATTTATTTTTGTTTTTTTCTTGCCGATTTTTATTGTGTTATTTATATATTGTAGAAAAAAAAAAAAAATTTTTTTGTTTTTGTTTTTGTTTCTTTATTTATCTCCTCCGCATTTATTTTTCTTCTATATAAACTGCAATCTCGTATTACATTTAAATTGAATTATCATATAAATTAAATTGATCCTTAAAACGTCTCCTGATTCAATCCAATCCTCGTCGTTGGCCTCCTCGGAGTTCATAGACACCGACTTCCGGCAGCAGCTCTCGCACCTTTTTCTTCGCTGGCAACGTACTCGTTGCTTTTGACCGCACATAGACCCGTTTTCTCTAACGTATTAACAAACAATATTCAATTTGAATAACGCGAAATAAATATACAGCAAACTCACGTCACACACACACACAATAATAATAAAACACATTTGTTTTATCGTTCTCCTATAAAATATTTTTAAAAAATTGATTCCAACTATTTCATGATATAATTTAGTACTAAACAAAACAAAAAAAAAAATAATAATAATAAATAAATAAATATAAATAATAAAAATTGCTACGCACTCCTTTATTAAATGAATTACGCGTTATTACCGAGGCATTAGCACACGCTGGCTGATGCACACTGAAAGGCCTTGCTCTTTCCGTCGTATCTGGAATTGTTCTGTTTGTTTCCACCCCTCTCCCCTTCTCTCTCCCCCCTCCCCCTTTCCCTCTCTCAATCACTCCGCCACACCACATACATACACACTCTCACACAACTCAAGTCCAATACGATCAGCTGTGTGTATTTTTTTGTGTGGGGGCGTACAATATCCCACCTTTTCCTCTCTTCCTGTACAAATATTCACACACACACAAATTATGCAGAATTTTTTACTTTTTTACTTTTTTTTTGTCTTCAAAAATCACCACTATTGAACATTTATAATACTTTGATTACTCGTGTGTATGGTAATTATGATATATTTTTCCAATTTTTTATTATTATTTTCTGACAGTATAATTTTTTTTTTGTTTGTTTTAGTATTAAAATGTACAGCGAGTGACAGGCACTGATTTCGATTCATGTAAAAATGTAAATCAGTGAGGAAATATGTAGAAAAAAAAAATTACACAAAATATTGGATCAATGATAAGAAAGGTGAGAAAGATGGATAAAAAAACAAAGAAATTGCACCGTCGTTTTATTATGATATATTGTGATCTCACGATGAATCATATTCTAATAAAAAAAATTTTTGATACACGAAAATATATTTATAGAATGATGAAGATGAATGTAAACTTTTATACATATATATATATATATGTATGTATGAGAGGTTATTTTGTGTCATTGGATTCTTAAATGCGCGTGGAATCGCATTCATTCGTGTATTGTTTCAAACATTGAATATAAAATACGTAATGACACATGTAGAAATATATGTGTATTGGTATGCATTGCAGGAAATTGATGGCAATGAGCGTAGAACACGGCCATTATGAACTATTTGAGGTTATTTGGCCTAATTCAATGACACAAATCAATATATGGTGAGATTGTTTGTGAATATAATATATATTTATCTGTATGTAAATAAAAGGGGAAAGAAAAAAAAAAACATTTTTTTCCAATGATTAATTGATAATTGCGGTTTTGTTTGAATTGTAGATAGAAGATTATAAATTATCAAGTGGAATAATGGACTATTAAAAAATTATCATCAGGATAATATAGGACAATTTATGATGATATATGATAAAAGAGTACGCATAACCCACCATGATAATTAATTCATTAACTTAATAGCTCGTATATTGACTAATTGTGAAATTAAAAATGAAAAAGAGTTATCTATTAATATGAATAATTGGAGATAAAAATATTATTCTTCCAGGTTCATATAAAACGAAACGAGATTCTACAGAAATTTTTCAGATAAAATATACGTTGTGAAAAAAAAAAACAAAAAAATAATAAATTCCTATGACATTTATATGAATTATATTTTATATTACAATGATAATTCATCCTGAAATTGAAATGAAGCAATAATACATTGATGCGATTGGTATGAGAGATAACAACAATTTCTTCTATACGCATTTATATATATATACGAAAACAAAGACACAAAATTATATATATATGTATATAAATATATGCATTGCATTAATAATTTGAACACTTGTCATCAATGACACTCATTGGAATAATAAAACTTAAAGTTGAAAATGTCGTAAATTACTGGCACAAATAAATTAACATACATCTACACATAAATTGAAATATATAATATATTATATTTATATTTTACTAATGCATAAATATTTTTATTAATTATAAATAAATTGATGTTTGTTCGCTAACAAACATTATTGTTAATGGATTGGATGAATTGTTGAATAGTTGGCTATTGAAATGACACCATTTATTAGTGTTATAACTTATCATTCAAATTTATTCAAATAAAATGTGAAGCCTTATTATATTTTCATGATAAATATAAATTTCTGCATTATCATTGGATGTGAATAAGGTAGTAATCTCATAATATTGCAAAAGTTAATATCACTGTCTGTTGTCTATTCAGTTGATAAATAATTTTTGTTTATTATTTATTTGTTTACTATTTTCATTGTAATGTTGTCGCACGACTCTAAATCAAATATTTAAATTTTTTAGTAAACATATATACACGTATACACGTGTATACATGTGTTGTTTGAGAAAAATCTGTCTAAATTTCATTAATCGAACAATTGAAATCACTTTTCGACGTTTATTCATGAATAAATTGTCAAAAAGTCAAAATAATGAAGATGTCAAAAAAATATCGGAACCAAAATTCAATGTACAACGGTCCATAGCAAATGCATTCTCTATTGTAAAAAAAATACGAAAATAAAATGTCAAATTAATATTATAATAATAAAGAAAAAACAAAAAAAATCAAAAGCAGCAAGAAAATTTATGTACATGTTTTTTGTAAAGTGGGTGAAATTTTGAAAGTTATTTTTCTATACAACACTTTACATATTTTGTTACAATATGAATTGAAAAAAGTGTTGTGGATCTTTTTTTTTTTTCCCCGTTACTGTGACTTAAATTATAAAAAAAAATAAAAAAAAAGAAAGAATGAGCGACGCGGGTAGTGAAATTGTAACGATTTTCATTGGACAGGCTGGAGTTCAAGTGGGCAACTCGTGCTGGGAGCTCTTTTGTCTTGAGCATGGAATCAAACCGGATGGTTATACAATGAAAAGTTATGAAGCTGATGACAATACGTGTCAAGCAATTTTTGGTCCATCTCAAGTAATAATACTAGCAATAATATCTAGCTAATGACTTGTACTACTTTTTGAATTGCCACAGATAAATTTTGTTGTTTCAGTCTGGAAAGTATACACCACGTTCAATTATGATCGATTTAGAACCATCAATCATTGATGAAATTCGTATGGGTCCTTATCAAAATCTTTTTGATCCGTCATTACTGATAACTGGTAGAGAGGATGCGGCAAATAATTTTGCAAGAGGTTATTACACTATTGGTCGGGAAATCATTGATTTAGTATTGGAACGTATTCAAGGAGTGTGCGAAGCTTGCACCAATTTAACAGCATTCATGATCTTTAGGTTATTCAATATTATTTAATATTTTAAATGATATTAAAAAAAATATTTATATGTATATATATAATTCAATTGTTCGGTGTAGATACGTGCAGTATGTAATATTTTTATCATATGATACTTTATAACTTTACAATTTGTTTTTATTAACATTTTATACACTATTATCTAACTATAAATTATAATTGATAAACTGAATTGTAATAAGGATAATCAGCCAATATGTGTACGTAAAATAATTTTTAAATTAATAGAGTCAAGTTGAAACGGAAGTTGTAATCAGATATCTATATTTATATCCATACATATATATCTACGTATTATAAAGTTTGACTAAACAAAAATATTTACTAATAGATCATTTGGTGGTGGTACAGGAAGTGGATTTGCTACATTATTATTAGAACGATTAGCCAGTGAATATGAAAAAATTCCTAAAATAGATTTTTCAATATATCCAGCGCCAAATATATCAACAGCTATTGTTGAACCTTATAATGCTATTTTAACTACTCATTGTACAATGGATTATGAGGATTGTTGTTTTATTGCTGATAATGAAGCTCTTTTTGACATTTGTGCCAAGTATATCAATTAATTAATTAATTTCTTTATATTTTTAGACAATAAAAAATATTTTATATATATATTGATTACTTTTATTTTTTATTTTTTTCAGATACCTAAATATTGATAGACCAACGTACACAACTTTAAATCGTCTTCAAGTTCAAGTAGTTTCAGCAATTACAGCATCATTGAGATTTGAAGGTTCACCAAATGTTCGACTTGATGAATTGCAAACGAATTTAGTGCCATATCCGAGAATTCATTTTCCTCTAGTGACATATGCACCAATCACAACGACACGAAAAGCAGCCAGTATGAATATTTCAGTTTCTCATATTACCAATGAGTGTTTTGAGCCAACCAAACAAGTTTGTACATTTATTAAAAAATAATTACGTAATTGTATTTGTATTGTTTAATACTTCAAGTATATATATTTATTTATTATTATTATTTTTTTTTTTTCTTATTTATCAGATGATCAAGTGTGATCCGAGAAAGGGCGCGTATATGAGTTGCTGTCTACTGTACCGCGGTAAAATTGTACCAAATGAAGTAACTAAAGTAATTAATGCATTGAAGGGAAAAAAAACAATTCGATTTGTCAATTGGAGTCCAACGGGTTTTAAAGTAAATATATCAATTTAACTAAAATTAACAATTACAAATATAAATATTTTATCTAAATTTCTTTTTCAATCAAATATTAATATTTATTTGTTGAATTTTTTAAAGTTAAATCATTATCATTAAATTTTTTTTTTTTTATATTTTGTTTTAGATTGGAATTAATTATCAATCACCAATAACAGTGCCTGATGGTGATCTAGGTAAAACTGACAAATCCGTTGCTATGCTGTGTAATAATACAATAATTCATCAAGCATGGCAACGTCTTGAGCACAAATACGATTTAATGTATAAAAAAAAAGCATTTATACATCATTATGTGAATGAGGGAATGGATGAAAATGTATTTACTGAAGCGCAAGAAGATATCACAACACTTATTCAGGATTATCTGGAAGTTGAAGATTTATAAAGAAATTCAGAGTGATATCATTATTCATAGCAAGTAGATCGGGGTATCACCAGAGAAAAATAAAAAAAATAATAAAAATAATAAATGAATAAACAAATCAAATTTATGACGAAGAATTTTAGAAGTAATTTTTTTTTTTCAATTTTTTATAATGAAGATTTAGCATATTATTCTTATTATCATCTTTTTTTTTTTTCAATTCTGATTATTCAATGAAAATTCCCCAGTAGATTATATTATATATATATACATATGCACTCGAATGACATTTTTATTATTCTTTTGATAAATATATTTCTGATTTTAATTATAAATTATAAATTTCGATTTATCATTGATACACTCATGTTATTAATTTTTTTTTTGTTCTTGTGTTTTCTACTGAACCTTATTTTTTATTTAATATGATTAATATTATAAATTCTTTTTTTTTTTTTTTTTTTTTTTTTTTTTTTTAGAGAGAGAAAAAAAATTTTTTTCAAATAAAAGTGATTCTATATTTAAACACATGATTAATCTGATAATTTTCAATGATTCGTTATCGCGAATCAAACGATAAAGTCATCGAACTATGGTCCGCACTGACAGTCATTAAATGCATGATCAAGATGGCTGTAAAAAATTTGAAATAGTTTCACGCTGCAATTATAAAATTTTTGAAAAATCCTAAAAAATTTATTCTCAGAAAACATAATTGGAATGAGTTTGATGAATGAATATTAATTACATTTTTAATACAATTCCAAGTTGTTGGATGCAGTAAAATAGAAAAATATATATATATATATATGACGCAAAACAATTTTTATATATTTAACTATCTCATTGTTCTTTTTTTTTTTTTTTTTTTTTATATAAATATACATATTAAAATTGTTTTGTCTAATATTTCACTTGACGTCAATGATAGATAATATTACAAATAATTTATTAATTATTGATGTAAATAATTAATTATTTAGTCAAAATACAGAGTTTACAGATAAGTAAATATATAATGTTACAGGTTTTTATTCACGCAAAATTATAATAACACCAACACCACACATTCAATTTACAAATTTTAAAATATCATAACGACAAATATTGTAATGATCATGATGATAATAATGATAATGACGATGAGATGATGATGATAATGATAATGATGCAAAAAAACAAAAGGAAGAAAACAATGAATAAAAACACGAAAGGAACCTTTATCCCCTCGTTCATATTCACAATGCGTGTTTATTCTTATCTCTCTGTTTGTACTCTTTTATACCACGAAAACTTATAAAATGATTTACACAACTCACACTCATCAACAAACATTTTATCATTTTATGAAACATTCTCAGTAAATGTACATATATATATATATATTATAATCTAATTTCTTATATCGATATACGATGAAGCATTCACATACGCCCAACAAGTTTATGTCTTTATTATTATTAAGTTTTTTTTTTTTTTTTTTTTATCCTTCTTTTTATCACTTGAAGTATCTACAAGTGCACGTCTACATATTATTGTATTACATCGGGGTGATTTTAGTATAAATTGAGTCGTTCTCAATTGAATCCATCAGTTCTAACTTGTTCTTCATACAGTCTAGAGCAATAATTACAACGCAAATGAATAATCACGGATTGTCCTAACGTCACATCTCTCTGTACACATTCAAACAATTGTTTATTATTATTAATTTTTTTTTTTTGTTTAATTTTTATATAATAAAAATATAACTTTATAGTTATATTTACATTTATTCTAGTCAATATAATATATTATAAATTATTATAATTTCACGGTAAGTTGATATAACTTTATATTTATATAATAAATCAATTAAAATTTTTTATAAATAATTTTTTACGTTCTATTTAGATGTTGATTGGGGGTGCAGTTAGTTATGTGGCAAGCAAACAAGTAGTTAGGACAGTTTATTGGCGTACAACAAATAATGGACGTTTATTAAAAACATCAAAAACATGTATGCTCCAGGGACCACCAAAACCAGCACCATCATCAACATCCGCTACGGTATTTCCAGTACAATCAAATATTAATGCCATACCAAATGCCATTTTGAAACAAATCATATGATTATTAATCATATGAAATAATGAAAAAAATTCAAAATTTATATAATTATTAATTATAAATAATATTTTGACAATGCAATAATAATATATTATTAATAATGTGTATTTATTTATAAATTTTATTGGATATTTATTTGATATTGTCCACTTGATATTTAATTGATATTTTATTATTTATTTATTGTTGAATATGCATTATAAAGAAAGTTAACGAAACAAATTAAGAATAAAATAATCGAAAATAATATAATTGGGGTCAATGAAAGTGCATTAAATATAAAAGATAATTACGTCAAACAATAATAAATACAAATAAAATTTATTCATACCAACTAATTATTGATATGTATTATCATATTAATAATAAATAATAAATAAATTAACAAATAATATGAATAAAAATTAAATATTATTTTTATATAATAATTTTATAATTGTATAATAATTAATTGTATGTAATATTATATCGTGAAAAAGTATAAATTATCATTCAATAATTGCGGTATAAAAAACATCACAATATCCGATTGTGTGCATTTAACTTTTTTTTTTTTTTTTTTATTCACACCATTCAATCTCCCGTACAATACAAAAGCTCAACATGAGGGGAAATTATGACGTGCTCCATTTCCCGAACTTCCGTTTTGTCTATTTATCATAGATGGCACTGATGTAATGATTTAATGAGAGCGCACCGGAAGATGGCGGCAACGTTGGACTTACAAGTGAAAAGACTATTTCTTATAATACGAGTATGCGCAAACATTTTATAGAATCTATCGATTTGGTCATGCAACGAATAAGGGAAGGTGGCAAGAAGCAGCGGCAATCATCGATTTGACACAACAACCTAAGGGAGATTGTCACAGTGAAACGACAAAGTCGTTGAGCAGTTTGAATTGTAACGCAAGTGATTGGGGTCTTCCATCACAGCGTAATATTTTAATGATTTTAAACGGGTGAAGAATTATTTAAAGAAAGAAAAAAAAAAAAAAAAAAAACATCCCAGACCCGAAACAATTAATAATATAATATAATTAAATTAATTAATTGTTATAAATTATTGAAATAAATAAATAAATAACCATTTGAACAATGCAAAATTATGGTCATGAGGATTATAATTATGGTGCGGATCCATCTGCCGTTGGAGGAAGATCACTTCCTCAAGTACCAGGTGCAAGGCCCATAGTTGATCCTGAAGCTCAAGGAGAAGTAGATCCAACTTTGTATGGTCAGCCAAAAGAAGCCACAAATAAAATACGTGGAAAAAGTGATATTCTCGAGTATCTTTTTGGCACTGTGGATCAGGAGCTTCTCACTGTCAAGACCTTTTATTTTTTCTTCTACTCTGCATTTGGATCATTGTTTCCATTGATGGGTGTTTATTTCAAACAGATGGGCATGAATGCAGGACAGTGTGGTCTTTTAATTGGTTTAAGGCCATTTATTGAATTTTTAAGTGCACCTTTTTGGGGTTCATTGGCTGACAGGTGAGTGAATAAATAATAATATAATAAATAGAAATTAGAAAATTAAGAATAGGAAGAAATTGAAAACAGGTATGTGGAAAATCAAAAAAAAAAAAAAAAGGAATTAATTAATATACTTACTGGTATATTGATTTATTTTTAAAATTATATGTTGGGAATATTTTGAATGACATATAGTAATTTAATATTTCGATTTCTTTCAAAAATCTTTTTGCTATAATTTTTGATGAATTATTTATTGCATGCCGCTGCCAGTAGTAAAGTAGATACATTGTAGAAGTAGCGAAACACGTTCTTTGGGCACCACCAGAGGACCATCAAAATTTTCTAGATGGCAGAAGGGAAAATTGATTTTATTGGCATCACTATCGTGCTGGATTATCTTTACTTTACCATTGGGTTTTGCCCAACCACCTGCAACATCGTGTATTGTTGAGAGAAATGGAACATTTAGACTTGAAGCCCCTGATATAAATGGACGAAGCAAACGATCAACAGATATCAATGATTATTACCATTATCATTTGGACGAAGAAGATGAAAATCTTGAAATTGCTGAAAATGTTGTATTTAAACGTTTGATTAGAAGCCCCGATGACAATAAACAATCGATGAATAAATATTACAATAGAAAACGCCGCGAGGCCGATCTTCATTCTGACGAGGCTACTGATTTAAAATATAAACAATTTATACCACAAGATGAAATTGCGGATGATCCAAATATTAAAGAAATTGATTTTCGCACTATTGTCAAACAAAATCGACCCGCTGATGTACTTGAATATAAAAGATTTCTAAAAGTACGTACATAACTTTTTTTTTTTTTTTTTTTTTTTTTTTTTGAAATTGTTTCAAATAATTTTGTGGTACACACAATAAATTTTTTTTTTTTTCCCCTATCTAGAATGAACCATTGGATGAAACGCGACCACCAAAAAAATCATACACAAGAACAAAAACACGTTCAAAGCCTGTTCGTGTAAAAGTTATGGTTAAACGAAATATAAATGATAATGATGATAGTGATGATAATGATGATGTTGATGATGATGATGACGATGATGATGATGATGATTTCTTCACGGCAAACAATAATAATGACAATGAAGAAACATATGAGAGTGATAATTTAATGAAATCACATAAGAAGAAATTTATTAAAATGTCATTATCGGATGATGGTGAAAATATTGATGAAGATGAAACGGATGAAGAAGAAATTGATGTGCCATTAGTTCGCCGACGACGAAGCATGAGAGTTGCACGTTTACGACTTGGTAGAAGTCCATTACCAGTTACATTTGCTGATAATTATGATCCTGAAGTAAATAAAGATTGGGTTAAACCACAATTTAGCTCAATAGTCTATCGATTGGGTGATATACAAAAAACATTTTTCCTTCTTTTACTTTTGGTTATTGTCGGTGAATTTTTTTCTGCGCCTGCTATTACTCTCGCTGACTCGGCAGTAATTACTCTACTTGGTGAAGATGCCGATCGGTAATTAACAAATACAATTTTATTTTTTTTTTATTTATGAATTGGAAAAAAAAAAAAAATGATTAAATAATTTATTCTTTTTTAATATACAGGTATGGCCATCAGAGAATGTTTGGCAGTTTGGGTTGGGGTCTTGCTATGTTTTTTGTTGGTATTGCGTTGGATCACAGTACGTCATTTCCAGAACATCCATGTGGACCGGGTCCTAAAGAAAAAAATTATACAATTTGTTTTGCAATATTCAGTGTATTAATGGGTGCTGCTTTAATCACTGCAACTCAGATCAACTTTAAATATGACTTTACTGTTGCTGAACCGGTAAAATATAATTCGAAACACATAATTGATTTATTATAAAAATTTTTCAACATTTAAATATTTACAGGAGATGGAAAAACCTCCGGCAGAGCCAACTCGCGAAGAACAGCTACAGAGTCAATTATCTCAACAGTTGAATCTACCAGGTCTACAAGATTCATCTGCTGAACCTGCTCCAAAACTCCAACCGCCTGAAGGCAAAGTGAGAAATTAACTCAAGTTTTAAAAATATATTTATCAAGTTAACAACACTTGTAAAACCAACTTATTGATTTTTTTTTTTTTTTTTTTTTTTTTTTTACAGACAAAAATGTTTGCCCAAACAACTCGTGAGATACCAGAGTGGGTAACTGTGTTGAAACAATTTAAAAATCTAAAATGCGCATCATTTTTATTTGTCGCTTGGTTCATGGGTTTTGGAATTGGATTAATTTTCACATTTCTATTTTGGCATCTGCAAGATTATGGTGGGACACCAACGCTTTTTGGTGTTGCATCAGTTATTAATCATATTTCAGAAATATTTGCGTATTTCTTTAGCTTCAAGCTCATTCGTCAAATGGGACATGTCAAGGTCTAACACAATTCATTAATTATAGACTATAAATTTTTCATTTCAATAGCCAAATAATTATTATTTCATTATTGATAGGTACTTTGTCTCGGTTTGGCTGGCAATATCCTTCGATTTCTCTATATCTCATGGTTAAAAAATCCTTGGTGGGTATTACCCTTTGAATTTATTCAAGGGATCACCCATGCAGCAGTTTGGGCTGCCTGCTGCAGTTATATTGCACACAATACACCACCACAATTGCGATCTAGTGCTCAGGGTGTTCTTCAAGGACTTCATCATGGTTTAGGTAGAGGATGTGGCGCAGTAATTGGTGGAATGTTCGTTGCAACTTATGGTAAGTTAATACAATAAATAAATAAAAAATAATATCAAATATTGACTGTTCTAATTTCTTCATAAATATATTTTATTTCAGGAAGTACTGCTACTTTCCGAGCTTACGGTCTCATCTGTATGTTTGTTCTTGCGGCATTTGTCTTCATTAATTTCTACAGAAAAGATACGGGTTTCGTTGCGGATTTACCACAAACTGAAGATCCACATCAAGTAGCTGAAGTAACACATTTAGCGCCTCATGGTGTCCCAAGTAATGCAATACCGCGCGCTTTAAGTTCAAGTCGACTTAATGAGCTCGCACAAGATCCAGGATATGGTGCTACTTATCAGACAACCGGTGGTAACCTCAATGTTCCCGGTGGAAATGGTATAAAAATTTATTCTCCAATCGATAAATCATCTTTAAAATATTTGATGAAAGTATAAAAAAAATTCATTCATTATTATTATTTATTATTTTTTTTTTTTTTCATAAAACTTCAAGGTGGTGGAAATCCAACAAATCCGTTTATAGGTAGTGGCGGTGGTAGTGGAGGCAGTGTTGGAGGAGGTTACAATTACGGTAGGACCGGTAAAGGAGAGGAAGAGTTCATTCGTAGGAGCTTCCAGGTATAAAAAAAAAAAAAAAAAAAATGAAAATGAAAATGTGAAATGGCTCATAAATTAAATTTAAAAAAAAAAACTGAATGATTGATTCAATGGTGAAAAAATATTCGTGGTGAATGCTTCGAACTTCAAACGAGTTATGCTCTGTCCTCTACTTTAATACCGATGATAAAATAATTGGATTGATGAAGTTCGAGAGTATCTATTGATACACATGTACATATTTTTTATATATATATATATATATTTAATTGACGTATAATTTTTTAATTTCAGATTTACAATGAAGTGATTGGAAGTGATTATAATTTAGTAAAACCACCAACAATGACAACTCATATTCATGCCCAACAACCGTGTACCAATCCATTTCATCAACACAACTACGATTGGTAACGGGCGAATAATGTTATTGGAACAATTTAATTTTAAATAATCATTTTAGGTACATATAGTTAGATTATAAGAGCAAAAAAAAGAAATATATATATATACATATATATATAATACGGCAATATACATAATCTAAGAAGAAAGAAAAAGAACGATAACAGAAGCATAATAAATTATTGAATATGAAATAAAAAATTATTCATCATAAATTTCATAATTTTCGTATTTTCATCGTGTATCTCGATATCATAACAAGTCGGAGAATTTCAAATGCTATAAAAGACATGAAAAAAAAATTGTAGAAAGAAAAAAAATATTTGAATTTGATCCTCATGTAACGAAACTAACGAAGTCAAGCCATCCGTTGAATTTACACCAAATAAAAAAAATAAAAAATGATTGAAACAAAAAAAGAAAAACACCACAATTGTGATTTCAATTATGAATTTGATTTGAATTTTTATGCAAGTGGTAAAGAATGAAGAAAAATAATTGTAAGTGTGAAGAGAAAGGAAAAAAAAAAAAAAAAAAAAGAGAAAGCTCGAATTAATTGGGCAGTTGTAAATATAATTATCATAAATGATAATAATATAATAATATCACTGATTGTTTTCCGTTACAACTTGCCACAATGTTATCTGTCATTAAAATTATAAAAGATATATTATAAATATTATAAATATATTATATTGATTAGAATGCTAGTTCGTTGAGTATTATGGTTATTGCTATGAATTATTTATTGAAAAAGAAAAAAAATTAATTAATGTGTTCGTTGATTTGACAAAACAAGAAAATTGAACAAAAAAAAAAATTTCAATTTTTCGACATTATAAATATACGTAAGAGAAGAAGAAGCACAAAGAATAAATATCAGTGATTTTATTTCTATTTAATTTATCCAACTAATTATTTGATTGAATAATTATATTATTTAAAAAATGAAACAAAAAACAATTATATTGCGATTATTGAATGAAAACAAATTAAATTAAATGATAAATAAAAAAATTATCTATCATTAATTTGTAAAATTTCATCTTATACAGACTTGCATTACTATTGCTATTTTTTATTTATTTATTTATTTTATTTCAACATTATTGAATGGAAATGAATATTTTTGTTTTATACATTGATATATTTTATTTGTTGGCTTCAATTTTTAATTTTTGTGTAATCACACGCGTTAAAAAGAGTTGGGGGAAAAAAAAAACAAAAAAAAAATGCCATCAATACATATCAGATAGAAATAAGTTATATTCCAATATTTACAACCACATATTTCACATTTTAGCACACGTGAATTTACGTGAGATAAAATGAAAAGAAGTGAAAAATAATATATCACTTGATTAAATGAAAATTATTCAATAGCAGGAATTTTATTTCTTTTATTGTTATTCAAAAGCTTGATTGATCCACAATTAATCATTGTAACTTAATTTAAACAGTAGATAATTAATATCAATTAAATGAGCTTGTATAAAAGCGAAAACAAAAAAAGTAGTGATGTGTGTTGAATATCAAAACGACTCAACTGAAGATACAATAATTAAGAAAAGAAAAAAAAAAAAAAATTAACAAAGTTTTTCAATTGTTTTTTTTTTTTTTTTTTTTTTTCTCCTCTTTATGCTTATTTATTTTATTTCATTTCATTTATAATTGTTTAATAATATTATGAATTTTTTTGTTTCAATTTGAATCAGGTTAAAGGATTAAATATACATTCAACATATTAATTAAATTCAATTTTTATTACTAATAAATAACGATTTTTATTGCTATTCGTTATTATAGTAAAGTGATTGATGATTCAATTTTTTTTCCTTTATTTTTTTGTTCCGTAAAATGTTTATAATACTAGAGGCACTATCAAAGCTTAAAGTTTAGCTTTTTTTGTTTGCCTAAAATGCTTATTAAGACTCGATGTACAACACCTGAAATTTATCCAGATTGAATTTTCAAAAATCTATTTTTTGATTGCATGTTTTTTTTTGTTTACTGTATATTTTATATAATTGCACTGATATAATTATCCGGATAAAATTATTACCTGAATAACTAGAATATCGACAATTTATACTACCCAGGGAATAAAATTGTATTATTTCCCTGTATATATATATATATATATATATATATATATTTTTTTTTTTAAGAATATTATGACGTGTAATTCCATCTTTTTCATGGTAATTTATATTTAAAATTGATTTTAATTCTATTGCTATGGGAAAAATATTCCCGTAAAAAAAAGAAAAAATGAATTATTAGAGGTAAAATTAAAATTTTTTTTTTGTTCTCAGATTTTTTTTTTCTGTAATACTTTTTTCATTTTTATTTTTGCATCAAGTTTTTTCATTATACTTTATAATTATTGTTGATATTATTTTTCATTTTTTCTTATTTTTTTTTTTTTTTTTTCTTATGAATATTATGCATATTGATTGAGCTACTCTTGATTATTTGAGCAGTGCACAGAAATATTTTTAAATATCTCAATTGATACGTCAGCAGAACTAAAAAAATTTTTATTGAATATATTGATGAATAATAAATTGTTTATTATTCCAAACAAAAATATCATGAAACATCCGACAGTATTGAAGCGTAATGTATATATTTATATTATGACTTTTTTTTAACTTTCTTAATTTTATGCGTACATTAAAAAAAAAAAAAAAAAAAGAGAATTAAATTATGGAAAATTCTCCCACATGGAGATCATTATAATGCGGAAGCCAATTATATAAACGTGAAAATGATTAATTATCAGTAAATTATTTTTCACTCATTTTCTGAACAACGGATTATTGATTTTATTTTATTTTTATTTTTATCTCTTCAAATAATTTATTTATTCATTGAATTTATTCAAGAGCATTGGCACACGTTCTCAGCATTTTAATATCACGTAAGCAAAATGAATTAATATATAAAACTCTTGAATAACTAATACATATTAATCTCATAATAATTTTAAATTGAAGTATAATTCACAATTTACTATTGAGTTTTTTTTTTTTCATTTTACGTGTTAATTTTTATGTGTAGATAATGTAATGAAACAAAATAAAAAATAAATAAATAAATAATTTTATAAATTGATTTCATAATTACGTATGACATTGATAACAATAATATTACTATAACTTATCAAATCATTGATTTGAAAGTAGCCAAATCATCATTTGGATTTTTTACAAAATTAATAATTAATCATTTGAACATTTACAATATGCTCAATGAATTATTTCCAATAGTAATAATTTATTTGTCAATTGCTTAATTATCGTTTAATTTTTCAACAAAAAAACTTGAATTAAATAGAAATAATAAAAAATCAAACTCGCACAAAACTGGATAAGCATCGGGCAGTGTATCACTAACGGCAGAATTGGTATTACTAAAAAAATGTGACACAGTGAGGCAATGATCTTAGGGCTCTCTAATCGTATACCATTAATAAATAATCATATAACGAAATTTATATAGTTAGTTATTATAATTATAACATCATAATTATATTTTTGTTCTAACAAAAAAAAAAAAAAAAAAAAAAAAAAATCTAAAAAATCTAAAAAATATTTAGAAATTTATTGAATACAATTATGGGAATTTCATTATATTTCATCACATAGCGATGTAAAATTATTTCATTCCTTTGATGATCGCCAATTTTTTTTTTTTTTTTTTTTTCTTCTTGCGTTCGTTCTCAGGTCACAGCCTTTGGGGGATAGAGGGACAAAGGAGATTGGTCATATATACGATGACCCAATTAAAATTTCAACTATGAGCTCGAAAATTCTACAATGAATATTTCTACAATGAAAATTTATGGGCATTCACAATAATTAACAATTTTAACTATGCGATCTAGTTAAAAAAATTAAATTATCAAAACAATATTTATCTAATAACAATTTTTTCACTTGATATACTAAAGAAATTAGAGAAAATTTTTTTACCAACATCTATCGTTTAATAAGTTATTTAATGTTTTATTCTTTACCCATTTGCACGAGAGGAAAACAACTCTGCAATTTATTATTACTATTATTATTATTGTTAATTATTTATTTATTTTCATCTAAGATAAATCGATATGTGCACTTATTATTGTTTTGCAATGTAATTATGACTATCCAAAATTTATGATTTGGAATTATTTCTTTGTTTGAATATTTTAACTACTGCTAATTATCAATTAGATTTCCATACATAATTCTAAAATTACTTATCTCTAAACAGTCTATGGTGTTATTTATCTAAATAATCGATGATAAGATCCCATGTATTTCTATATAAAAAAAAAAAAAAAAAAAAAAAACAAAAAAAAAACAAAAAAAAAATTCGTTTGGCAACTTTCAACAATCATAAAGATAAAAATTATATATTAACGAATGTTCATCAATCTCACATTAAAATCATTCAGTAAGGTAAATAAATATAAAAATTATCACATAATGTTCTACGGTGAATGGATTAATTCATTAATAGATTTTTCCATTGTGGAATTATTAAATACTGATGATAACGTAATTATTTACCTTTATATCATTGGTGTAAAAAAAAAAAAAAAAAAATAGAAGAAAAAAATAAAAAACAAAAATTGATGACTTGTAATTATTATGACGATAATAATATTGATGCAATTATAAATGAACTATTGGGTAAGAAAATAAGTGCGAGTTCCTACGATTTATGCTTTACTGATGCCAAATTCTGCCGTGCCATGACACGCTGAACGAGCAATCTAGTTTGCACTGTTTACTAAATGATCGGATAATTTACCATGTGATTTTTCATTGTTGAAAAAATTATTTACGTCACCTTCAACACCATTAGATCTTGTTGTGATTGTATCAGTGGTCCCATTAATTAGTCAGATGTCAACTTCAAACATGTCTTGTTCAATGGGTTTTTTAACCCAACTGCCAAGTTGTGCTCGAACAAACGCTTCCTTCAACTGGCGTTTTGCATGCTGAAACAAACGATTACAACACCCAAACTCGGCAGAAAGTGCATGGAATTCATTTTTTTGTTTTTCTTATAAATTTCAAATTTAACTATTTTCAATAATCAAATTCATGGTTAAAGAGGCACTTAAATATATATATTTATACAAGAGAATTCGACTCAAATATAAAAAATTGAATTACCGAATAATTTTGAACTGAAGATTTTGCATCGAAATATTGACGACAGACATCACGATCCACATCATCGATTGTACTGAGTTTTCCCAAGAGACCAAAAAACATACGAAATAAACCGCGTTTTGATATTCTTGATGGTTTTCCAAGTTCATCTTTACCCGTTGTGCAATTAATAACTTCAGCTTCACTTTGACCTATAATAAAAAAATCTCTATTAATTTCGCAATAAAAATTCTAATATATCAAGTATGCATTATTTATTATTTTGTTTGTGTGCATAATTAACGAACCTATAGTCCAATTGACACTGTAATTTGGTGCTTTTCCAGGTTGTCGGACTTCGGAAGACGTAATTAAGCTCATGAGCGGCTTATTCAATCGATACGGTGGCGGTAATCCTTGAATAGTATTCTCAATTCTGCCACACACTGCACGATACATGTGACTCGGATTGAGCAGGCTGCCGAGAACGATGCTGTGGAAGTAAATAGGCTCGATGAAGTGGCTGAGGAGTGCACCTTGCACACCTAGTACGTTCCATCGAGCTATTTTATCCGAACACGACATCGTCAGCAGTCTCTGACCCTAAGAAATAAAAAAAAACAAAAAAACATATCTATATATAAATTTTAATTCATTAAATAAATATATTTTTCTTTTTTGGCTAAACGATTTAATTTTGCATCGTGAATAATAATCAAAATTATCATTATCGCTCTCCCTTTTTTTATTCATTATTATGATTATTATTTTTTTTTTTTCGATAATACAATATTACCATAAGAACGCCATCCCATGTTTGTATACCCTCACTGCTTTTAACTGGAATTGTACCCTCGCCAGATTCAATTTTCGTTCTTAGTTGGCCACGAGCACGTCTATTTGGATGTTTATCAACTGATTCATTTTCTTCGTGAGGTGAAAAAATTCTCGCGTCACCGCATGGCGCTGTATTTATGTATAAATGAAATTGAATACCGGATTTCAAACGGAATCCTTTATTTATCGATTCCAATATGGATTCATTCGCTCGATTATTACTGTGCAATGTCAATTGTTGATATAAATACTCGCAAAGACATCGACGAGCAACTACTTCAGCATGACAATCATTTAATGCACCGCCAGTAACACTCATGTGTTCACCCGATACACATTTAGTTCCTGAAAAAGTTGACAGAAAATTAATTCACCTCGTAAATTATTTATTATACCTGGTACTTTAATAATTAATTCCATTTCTGTTGTCATACCTGTTGTCACACAAATTAATTCAGCCTCTTGACCCTTAGTTTGAACAATTCCAGCAAGAACTTTACGTCGTGCATGTTGCGGTTTACTTTGCATTAATTCAGTAAATTTTTGATTGACCATTTTGCCAATTTTATCAGCTAACATTTGTGGTAAACTCATTTGTTCATGGCTCTGTGCAAAATTTGTAAAATTTGGAAGAATTCGTACTGGTAAAGGAATGCAAAATGTTGAACTATGAACATTACGTAACTTAGCTAATGCGGCTTTACTAGCTGCGGCTTTAGCTAATTTTTTACTTGGCCCAGTTCCCTCAAATGTTTCACCATCAATAGTCACCGCAATTGTGAATTTAGCATAACTTTCACCATTGTCTGATACACATGTGTAAACAACACCTGGATATAGTTCATTAATAAGTGCAACTGGTCCTTTATCAATAAATTTACCAGTATTTTTTGGCTCTTGCGTTAACGTTTTAAATGCATTAACTAAATGATTATCTTTTTCGGTGACATCACTGGTAAAGTCTGGCTCAGTTGGTGGTACCGTTTGACACGTATTTATTGCTTGATGTACTTCTTGAGCATTTCGAAATTGTACGATATTACGTAATGCCAATTCAGCTGCCGCGTGTTTCGCCATTTTTTTTGTACGGCCCTTGCCCTCATATGTTTGACCGTCAATTTGCACTGCTATTGTAAAAATAGGCGCGTGCGTTGGTCCAGTTTGTGACACGACTTTGTACACTGCACCAGTTTTTAATTCATTTAAAGCGCACACTGCATTCTTTGGCTGAGGATTCTTAAGACGTTTCTTTGGTGATGGAGCACCTAATTGTATGACAACAAATAAACAAAAATATATAAACGTATATCTATATATTTTAATTGATGAAAAAATAAATTCACACATAAATAAACTCTTACCCTCAATTATGGGTTCAGATATGAATCTCTTTAATTTCACTGGAGTTATTTTTTTGTGTGGCATCTACAAAAATTTTAGTTTTAAAATAAACGAAAAAAAAAAAAGTTATATTATTAATTTTTTATGACAATAACAAAATTATGAAAAACAAAAAAATATTAATTAATTTTAACTTACTCTGGAAATTTTTCCCTGTCGCCGTTCCAATGCAGCGACAACACAACCTTCCAATATAAAAATATGAATAAAAATTAATAACACAATTAAATATAATAAACAAAGCGTGAAAATTTCTTTTAAATAATATTATATACCCCGTCTTAATTGTGATTGATTATTATTCAACACTTGAAGGCCGTTCGACATTTTTACGTTTAAGTATTGTAACTATATGTTACAATTGCTGCAGAGCAACAGCCCCTCTTCTGGTCGGAAATACTGCACTATTGCATTGATTTTGATTATTCTGAGGGTAACGATTTACTTCCTAGCGCCACTGACATGAAAATTATTCGAAATTCGAATATTCACATAATAATTCCATTCTATAAATTTTGCTCATACGCCATTGGATCGAATAAATAAAAAGCACAATCAAAATACCTGTAATATATTTACATGAATGAAATCAATTATTCAGACACTTACAAATAATCATAAAAAATAATAAATTATAAAACACACCAGAAACGTATCAAAAACAATAACCATTTCTTTAGAATATTTAAAAGATTGCGCAATGCGGAAGTTTCTTGTATATAGGTAGAGTCGATAATACTCTCATTTGTAACAAAAAATACAAAAATGCGAGTAAAAAAAAAATATGCACAATGTATATACAATTGTAATTCACTATATAACCACAATAAAATTAAATTATAATTTTTTTATTTCACAAAACTATGATTATAAAGTTTAATAATTACTATGAATTATGAAATAGTACTGGAAAAATATAAGAAAATACATGCGCCAAAATTCGAAATCTTTTTTTCCTCCTACACTCGTTATTTTATCTCAGATTATATCATATGATATCATGAAAGATCCAGCGCTCGCTGGTGGTAATATTCTAAACTACTGTTCCCTGGCGGCCTGTAACTAAACTATATTCAAAAAAATATTCAAGTTCGAATTTATCGTAATTACAGAATCTTACATTATATTTATGACTCTCGTATAATTTTCTTTATATATATATATATTATTTAATACCATTATAACTGTACATAAATTAATATGAAAAAATGACTTATCTTTATAATCTATAAGTGGCCAATTATGAATAAGACGAGTTATCTGATCAAAAAAAGATTCTTAATTATTATAAGTAGATTATTTACTTTATTTATATTATTTGAACCCAATAAAATATTTAAATATACACAGAGTGTATATATATACTAAGAACACGACAATATATTCATACAATAACAAGACTGATGATAAGATAATTTGAAATTACATTTGGATTTATTTTAAAATAGAAAAAACAGTAGTAGAATGAGGGTCTGAATATACAAATTAAATTTGACTAATTGCTAACTATTAAAGTCTCATACCTTATATACACACGTATTTTAGAGAAAATTAAAATGAATCCTAAATCGGATAAGATGGACAACGGGCATTCAAGTAAGGCAAATATGTTTGATTGGGCCTCATCTACACCAATGATTGTTGATTATATATCAGCTTGTGAGGCATCACCTTCAATGAACGTTGATGAAGTTGCAAGAGAAACATCAGCTCTATCACTCAACGACAAATCACCTATGGAATCAGACCCAATATTAACACATTATATACAAATACATGGTCTACTTACATTAAAATATCCGCACAGTGCGGCAGCAGCCATGAAAACTGTCAGTATGTAAATTTAAATTATTCACAAATAGATAAATGTAATAATAATGCATTAATAAACTATTATATCCTAATGTTTCAGTTGACATTGCTCAAGCAGATAATATACGAGGAGAAAAAAAAATTGAATTCCAAACAAAAATCATACAGGAATTTGTATTTAACAAAATTGATGCATTAATCAGAAAAAAAATACCACGATGTCATTTGGAATTTCAGTTGATGAATATAATAGTAGAATATATCTGCAATCCAAAACAATCTCAAGCTATTCGTAATATAATTATTACGAGTCTTTTTCCTTTTGAAAATCCCAAAATTGATTATTTCGGTAATGTCATATGTTTCGCCATTACTTTTTCACATATTGAAATATTAGAAGCAGTTTCTACATGGATACAACAAGCGGGACCGCTAACAGACTTATGTCAAAAATTAGCAACACACATTCTTGATTATTTCTATAAACACTGTCCAGATATGTTGCCAAAACTCATTGATGTAGCCACTACTGCACCTTGGTTTACTTCTAATTTATTAACAGCAACTGTTGAAAATTTTAAATCAAAAGATCCATCTAATGAATTGTTGGGTGTAGTTGTAAGTTGGTTAAAGAAAAATTCAAAAGTATTAGTGGAATCTCTGAACCACCAATTCGAGTTTCTTCCTGGTGCTATTGTAATGGCACCAATCACTCCAATTGCTGGATTGTTTAGGTGAGTTTTTATCCATAAATTAATATGTGCAATTGATAATTTTATGTAGAGATAATTTTGTTATTATTTTCCTTTACTTTAATTAGATGGTGTATTTTAAATCCTACACAAGAAGATGCTTGTGATTATGACAAAAGCAATGCTGAACTGTGTTCTCGTTTTATGAGTATAACTACAATTCATTATCTACTTTTGGATACTATTCTCAGTTTACAAAAAGTTCGAGGCAATAAAAATGCAGTATCTGCACAAGATTTAGAGGAAATAGCTGTGACATTACTGAATATTTATAAATCTAAATCACAACAAGGTTTAATTACCAGTGACAATCTTGCTTTAACCCGTCTATCAGAAGCTCTTCAAACTACATCGGCAACAAATTGTGTCTTCGGAAACAAACGTGAGATGATGAATTAATCGTAGTAAATAATTATTCACTAACATTACTTGTATTCCCAATATTATATATTCATTTAATTTCAGAGAAATTACGAGGAATTTTGAACCAAATTGAAAAGTTATGTTTCACAAAAACTGCTCGGACATCTAGACCAAAACGAAAAAAAAACAGGAAAAAAACAACGAAACCAAAATCTACTTAAGCGTTATTATTCTAATTCAATAAATTAATGTAAATTGTATTTTGTTGACTTAAGCTTGAAATATTATTTTTAGCTTTTATCTGGTTTCGGATTACTTATGATTCACAAGATACATTACTGACAATTATACATAGTTTTTTTGTTATTATTATTATTTTAGTTTCAAATGTATAAAGATGTCAGCACTCACTGGCTCGCGCGCAAATCGATGACGCCATCTTTAGAGTTCAATATCCAAGAGCACACAACATATGTATAATTAATATTAATAAATTTATAACAAAAAAAGACAGTTATGTGGAATGAAATGGCACTGTTGCTCAACCTCAAACAAAGAGAAATGTGTACATGTTGATTTAATTTTGTATTTTCCACGTATAAATTCCTATCAGATAGCATTTAATGAAGTATCACTGTAGACATCATTGTGGTATATAGTTTTTCATGCTTACTATACGTTTAAAATATTTATGGATATATTGTTTTATAATTTAATTATTTTTTCAGATTGCATGTGAAGCAGACAGGCGAGAAAACATAAAGTTTTATAAGTTAATGCAATGATGTGCCGGCAAACTGGTTATCCCTCATGTCACCGACAACCTTCATACATTCATACACGTAAACATGGAACGTGTATTTTCATGCCACACTGGCATGATCCACGGTCACGTGCTTTATTAAACGATTTGGGGTTAACCAATGATATTCACAACGTTGTTCACAGTCGTTCACGAACAAAGTATCGAAACATTTATATTTAATTGTCAGCATAAATGACATTTTTATATTGTTAATTAATCATAAGGTAAGGCCACATTGAAATTTATTTTTCTGCTTTAATTTTTAATTAGAATATTCAACGTGACACGTCCAATTACATTATGTATACTTCAATATTAATTTTATATGCAATAAATATATTTCACGTCATTATATCCCATGATACTGCACTTTTATCAATTCTGAGATCTTCTAAATAATATTAATGTGTTTTTTTTATCCATATACCAATTATTCTATTATCATCATAATTTAATCTTTATTTTTTCCCCATGTAATTTTACTTTGTCGTATATAACTCTAACATTTCTTAGATAACAACAGAAATATTTTATGACTATGTTGAAAATACGAAGGTTGGAGAAACTCAAACTATTCACTCACTATTCTTCACATCAATCAGTTTCAATTTAAATCTCACTTGAAAAACTCGGTATATATACGTATGTGTGTGTGAATTCAAAAATACGGTATATTGTTATAACTTTTAAATTATTATTATTTTTTAAATATTTACTTGGGTTATCATGAAATAATTAATTATTAATTTATCATACTTTTTTTCGTGAGACTATACGGAAAATTTTTCATTGTATCATTGTTATTTCTAATCGTGTAATTTTTGTTAATACCATCTATCACACTCAGTGGCAATGAGTTTGAAGTGATAACAACTTGTATCCAGTAAAATCAATGTGAATGTGTCAATAATAATTTATTTTATCAGCTTGTTTATGTGTATATAACCTATATAAAAATGTTACATTTCTTAAATATTGAACTGAGGACAAGTTAATTGAAAACACTTGAAATTCAATGATATTCAAACAAAACAACAATCATTGGAATTCAATAGCTATAATTGAAAAATAAAAAAAAAAATTGTTTCACCTTTCAATTTTCTTTTTTCACATTGAATGCCCTTTATCTTTACTCAAATGATCATTGACATGGTTTATCTTTTACTTCCACGCATAGATATTATCAGCTGATATTTATTTTAACATTAAAATGAATTTTTATTGTTCACAGTAGTTATCGGATGGTTGTGTTGGTTGTTGAATGACAATAAATTAATCCAAATATTGTACTGCTATCATACTCGCCGCTACAATTACACCACATGATAAATTGAAAGTCATTGTGGTCGACCAAGAGCTACAATTAATCATTGAGTCTTGGATATTTTTTCAGAATTAACAAATTTAATTTTTTTTCCATCACTCTAATCGTATACAGTTTTTCTTTAATATTTTTTAATTCCATATTTATTTAATTTAATTATCTCACTTTTTTTTTTATTTATAAAGATATCAATGGTTACTCATACGTTTATAGACTCCGTGGAGCTCGAATTCGTCGCTGAATAATATTTTTAAGAACAGCTATTCAATTTATATTTTTATTATAAAACAACATTATTAATTGCGTGTTAATTTCTTTGTTTTGATATTTTATTTGTTAGAACGTTGTTGTGAAAATTGTGTGACCAATGAGAAAAAACAAATTTTAAAATGGATGGAAAAGTTGCCACTGAGAAGAAACAAAATCCACGAGAAGGAGCAAATCCACTCAGTGCTCTAACATTCGCGTAAGTATTTTATTTTATTTCAATTAATTTCATCTATTTTTTTTTTTTTTAACAATATGTGTTATATTTTGTATGAGATCTCTGTTATGTAATTTAATACAATTAATTACAGTTGGGTGCTGAAGATATTCTGGCTTGGTTATAAAAGAGATTTAGAAGTGAATGACCTCAGTCGACCATTGAAAGAACATACCAGTTGTCTTATCGGTGATAAATTGTCATTAGCTTGGAACAATGAACTTGAACGTTTTAATAAAAAGCACGGGTCCACAGCGAAATCTGAAAATATTTCATATCATAAAAAAAGGAAAACTCCTAGTTTGAGACGTGCTTTATTAAAGGTCTTTGGCGCTCGTATTGCTCTATACGGATTAGCTTTAGCGATAATGGAAATTCTATTAAGGTTATTTCTCAATGTCATACCGATAAGTATATAATGAAAAAATAAATAAATTTATAATTTTATTTAAATTCCAGAGTTCTTCAACCTGTCGCTCTCGCTGAACTTTTACGATATTTCAGAGCTGATAATAATATGCCAAAGTCTGAGGCATATCTCTATGCAAGTGGAGTAATTTTATGCTCAGCCGTAAATGTATTCGTTGTACATCCATATATGATGGCAATTTTTCATACGGGTATGAAATTACGCGTAGCATGTTGCTCTCTTATTTATCGCAAAGCTTTGAAGTTATCAAAAACAGCTTTGGGTGAAACAACAGTGGGTCAAGCTGTAAATCTACTATCAAACGATGTCAGTAGATTTGATACCGCTTTGATATTTCTCCATTATCTGTGGATTGGGCCACTAGAAACAATTATCATTACTTATCTGATGTATCGACAAGTTGGTTTGGCAGCGATATTTGGTGTTATTGCACTTTTAATGTTTATACCACTTCAAGGATGGCTTGGAAAAAAATCATCAACATTACGTTTTCGCACCGCTGTGAGAACTGATGAACGAGTGCGTTTGACAAATGAAATAATCCGAGGTATTCAAGCCATTAAAATGTACACATGGGAAATGCCATTTAGTGATTTAATTCGCAATGCTAGAAGACGAGAAATTGGTGTAATCAGACAAACTAGCTATATAAGAGGTGTCATAATGTCTTTTATTATGTTTACAACAAGATTATCACTCTTTATTACGATACTTGCATATGTACAGGATGGCAATACAATTACAGCCGAGACGGTATTTATGTTAACAGCATATTACAATATTTTACGACAGAATATGACAGTATTCTTTCCACAAGGTATTTCACAAATTGCCGAGGTTCACGTATCGATCAGACGTTTACAGGAATTTATGATGTATGATGAAGTTGAATCTAAAAATTCCAATACATCTGATAGTAATGAAAAAAATTTGACAGATAAAAATATCAACGGTAAATATATACAAAAAAATGATGAAGAATCACAAATTAACGTTGCCAATGAAGATGATAAATCAGTTATACTCGATGGTGTTCATGCTAAATGGTCCGAGCACGATGGTGAAGATACATTGCACGATATCAATATAAATGTTAAACCAGGTCAATTAGTAGCAGTTGTTGGACAAGTTGGATCAGGAAAATCGAGTTTGCTCAATGTTATATTAAAAGAGCTCCCAATATCTCGTGGAAAAATAAATGTACCACATAAAATAGCATATGCAAGTCAGGAACCATGGCTTTTTGCTGGTTCCGTACGCCAGAATATTCTTTTTGGACGAGCAATGGATTATCGTAAATACGATCAGGTCATCAAAGTTTGTCAATTGAAACGTGATTTTACGTTATTACCGTATGGCGATAAGACAATTGTCGGTGAACGTGGAATAAGTTTATCTGGTGGTCAACGAGCCAGGATTAATTTAGCTCGAGCTGTTTATGCCGATTCGCCACTCTATCTTTTTGATGATCCACTGAGTGCTGTGGATGCCCACGTAGGCAAACATATGTTTGAAGAATGCATTGAAAAATATTTACGTGGACGCACAAGAATACTTGTTACTCATCAAATTCAATTTCTACGTAATGTAGAGAAAATAATTGTATTGAAAGATGGTGGTGTTGAGGCTGAAGGGACATACGATCAACTTATAAGCATGGGCGTGAATTTTGGCCGCTTACTAGAGTTTGCACCTTCTCATATTTCAGATGATGGTCCACCATCTGCACCACACAGTCGTAGTAATTCACGACATCCAAGTATCTCATCTTTAAATTCATTTATGACAAATGACACAACAGGATGGGGTGAAAATAGTCCTGAACAAGTGGATGAAACTAAAACAAAAGGAAGTATTGATGGCTACGTTTATATGTCATACTTGAAAGCTGGTGGAAATTGTTGTGTCATTTTTTTAATTATGTTACTATACATTGGTGCTCAATTGGGTGCCAGTGGTGGTGATTGGTTTATTGCTTACTGGGTTAATCTAGAAGCACATCGTCCAATAGATTCTCAAATAAATGTCACAACGACAAATAATTCTACGATAACCTCCGATACACCTGACATGGTCCCATCAAGAAGTGTATGTGTGTACATATTTACGGGTTTGACTGTATTTACAATAATTATCAGTATCATACGATCATTTGCTTTTTTCGAAATGTGTATGCAAGCATCGAAACGGCTTCATGACGCCATGTTCCGTAGTATTAGTCGTGCGACAATGTATTTTTTTAATGTTAATACGTCTGGACGTGTGTTGAATCGTTTTTCTAAAGATATGGGAGCGATCGATGAATTATTACCAATGGCATTGATTGATTGTATTCAAATTGGCTTGGCACTTTTGGGTATTATTGTTGTGGTTGGAATAGCCAATCCCTTATTACTCATTCCAACAGCTATTATAGGAGTTATTTTGTACTTTTTACGTCTGATATATCTATCAACAAGTCGCAGCGTAAAACGTTTAGAGGGAATTACAAGATCACCGGTATTCAATCATTTCAGTGCATCACTTCAAGGTTTAGCGACAATACGATCATTTGATGCAAGTAAAATTCTTATTGAAGAATTTGATCGTCATCAAGATCTTCATTCATCTGCATGGTATATTTTTATTGGTTCATCACGTGCATTTGGATTTTGGCTAGATATTGTTTGTCTTTTTTATATATTTCTGGTAACAATGAGCTTTTTAATACTGCCAAATGATGATTCAAATGATGGTGGCAACGTTGGTTTGGCAATTACACAAAGTATAGGACTCACTGGAATGTTCCAGTGGGGAATGAGACAAAGTGCTGAATTGGAAAATCAAATGACATCGGTAGAGCGTGTGATGGAGTACACAAATCTTGAAAGTGAACCACCAATGGAAAGTCAACCAGATAAAAAGCCACCGGCCGATTGGCCAAAAGAAGGAAAAATTGAATTTAAAAATGTTTATTTGTCATATGCACCTGAAGATCCACCTGTACTTAAAAATCTTAAATTTACAATTCTACCGCGAGAACGAGTTGGCATTGTTGGACGAACAGGAGCTGGAAAGTCGTCTCTCATGACTGCACTCTTTCGCCTTGCCAATATTGAAGGTGTCATTGAAATTGATGGTGTAAATACCGGCGAAATTGGACTTCACGATTTCCGTTCAAAGATCAGCATTATTCCTCAGGAACCTTTTCTATTTTCGGGTTCGCTCAGAAAAAATCTCGATCCCTTCGAAGAGTATGAGGATGGAGTTCTTTGGGCAGCGTTAGAAGATGTAGAATTAAAAGAAATGGGATTAGAGGGTCATATAAATGACGGTGGATCTAATCTCAGTGTAGGTCAAAGACAATTGGTTTGTCTTGCTCGTGCAATTGTCAAGAGAAATAAAATTCTTGTATTGGATGAAGCAACAGCAAATGTTGACTCACGCACCGATGAATTCATTCAAAGATCCATTAGACGTCAATTTTCTGACTGTACAGTACTCACCATTGCCCATAGACTTAATACTGTTATGGATAGCGATAGGATTTTAGTTATGGATGCTGGCAGCGTCGTCGTAAGTTTGCAATTTTTTTTTACTCGTTATCTATACTTTTTTTTTTTGTTTTATATTACAAATTGATAAAATGGTTTTTTTTTTTTTTTTTTTTTTTTTTTTTCCTCTTTATTTTTAATTTCAGGAGTTTGATCATCCACACATTTTATTGCAAAATAAAAATAGCTTTTTAACGAGCATGGTAAAAGAAACTGGTGGTGCTATAGGTGAAAATCTGGCGACAATTGCAAAAGAGAATTATGAAAAACGACATCCAAAATCAGCGACCGCATTATAATAATTAATATGACATCGATAAGTCATTCCTTTACAGAATAAATTTAATTTTTTTTTTTTTTTTTTTTTTTTTTTTTTTTTCTCATATTACTAACAAATAATTAAGTGATAAAACTAATTTCTTTTTTTATCTTCAAGAAATTGATGCAAATGAGAAATAAGTGATAGCTTATCGTGCACTTGTTGTGCCAAATATCATTGAAAAATTTCTTATACTAATGAATTTACATTAATTCTCATTGAATTTTATTCTTTATTATGTACACATATGTTTCTTATTAATCTCTATATTTATCATGTACACAAAATGAATGAGTTTAATTATTGAGACGCACAATGGAGATAAAGAATACCCAATGTTATATATACTCACACTTATATTGATGTAATTATAAATACGCAGTATTATTTTATCTACTCTTTTTAGAAATTTATTCACTAAAATTGTGAAATGCACTTACCCTTGGATATAAATTATATACATTTCTTAATTAATATCCACACAAAAGTGTACTTAAATGATGAAGTTTCACACACAAACGCCTAAAAACTCACAATAATCGTCTCATTTAAATTGTAAATGAAGAGAGTAAGACTAGAAGTATCAGAAAGTATTTTTGAAATTAAAAAAATAAGAGAAAATATTGAAAAATACTTCTCTACGTAGATTAACTTTAAATATATAAACAAGTGAAAAAAAAAAAAAAAAAAAAAAAAATTTTTTCCTACTTAACCAAAAGTGCTCTTTATGATGTAACATATAAAATATGAGTAAATTTTATTTAAAATAAATAAAATATGTGTGCAATCATGATTTCGCAGAGAACAAAAGAATTATATAAATCAAATATATATTTGTAATTCAATGAATTTTTATTCTTGACATTATTACTATTGAATCATTAAATTTATAACCTACCAATAGATTTGTTTTTATAGTATCTCAATATTCACTGCGATTTTCATAACATAAAATACTTAATACTGTGGTTTTTAAATAAATAAATATATGAATGAATTTTTATTATTGTTATTTATTTATAAGCAATTGAAAATATAATGATTATAAACGATATATAATATTAGATAATGGATATTGGCTAAAGAAAAATATATTTCAAATTGAAGTACAATTGCCTAATGAAAAATTAAATTAACGAAGGCGGAAAAAAAATAATAATAATAATAATAATAAAATAAAAATAAAAACAAAAACAATACGATATTATCAATCCATTCTACAAACACTCATTTGTAAAATCAATATTAATTTTTTTATTGTTGATTCATAATTAAAATCGTCCCGTTAAAATAATTAATACTCTATTTGAGCGTCATTCTATTCTTTTGTGTATTTACTCACTAAGAAAATATTTAAATTATAATTCAAATAACTTTATATATCAATGAATTAACAAATTATTGCAGTACTTTCAAAAGCACATATGCAGTACGTACTAATTTATGATAATACTGGCAGTAAAGAGATTACTGTAATGTAAATGCAAAGAAAATATTAAATTCTTCAGTAAATGAAAAACACTTTTTTTTTTGTTTTTTCATTCAATAAATACGATATAAAATGGAATTTTTTTTTTTTTTTTACTATCATTAAACATTACCATTGGAATTTTTTATACGAAATGATTTCTTTTTTTCTTTTTTTAAATTATTAAAAAAGTTATGCTCCATTTATTGCCACCAATAAAATATAATATAGCCTTTCATGGGCCATTAAATTCTGAATTTAAAAACAATACGAATAAAAATGTGACTATATATATATAAAATAAACACAATCAAATTGAATAAATAGTAATGGAATTAAAATTTTGTGGACACATACGAGTGTACAATGGGAGAATCCGCCTATCATTAATTCACTGCAAATATATACAAAGCATAATTATATATATATATATAAAACATACTAAATAGTAACTAATATTGACGAGAGAATGAATATATAATATGTGAATAAAAAAATAAATATTATACGAGAACCTCTAAACTTCCGCGAGAACGAGCTTTTGGTGTAACACATTTTGATTGTATAATCATTGCAACTGATTGACAATCATGAGTATTTGTTGACAGTTGTGGTGGCATTGCTAATCTTAATCGATACCAAAAATTATTTCCACCAATGTCATTTTCAGCATTAATTTTCCATCTGAGAATTTTTATTTTATCACCTACTACACCATCAACCTTGACACCATTTATCCCGATACGTCCAGTTAATTTGGTAAACGATGCCACATTCGTAAATTCATCTAATATAACAACAATCACCCGATTTTTTATGAGAGAAAGTGATTTTAATGCTGTGCTCACATTAGAATCATTCCATTCATGAGATAATGAATTTAGACTGAGAATAACAATCACTCGCCGTGCCGCTGATGAATATGGTTCAATTTCCGAATGCCCTGAATAAAAATTTACATGTTTAATTATACATATGTTAATATATATGGGTATATAAAATTTAATAATTAAATTATATAACATACAGCTACTCTTTAAATGGGACAATTCAAGCGTTGAACATTTGTATCGATATTTGATTTCCAATGTGGGCACTAACGTACCGACAGCGAGTGCTCCATCCTTCTCATGATAACACACCAGTGCATCGAATTCTTTTCCATCTAAAAATAAATTTTTGAATCCAATGAGAAAAATTATTGATATCAAGTATTGCTTTGAAAATTTTTATTCTAATATTACTCACCATTTTTGTTCATACAAGAAAATTTGTTACGACAAGTAATCGCCAAGGACAGCCAACATCTAATATAAAAAGCGATCGCCGTGGCAATGAGAACCAGACCAAGTACCACAAACAACACAGCTTTTCTCCATGATCCACCACGTACCCCAAAGTTAAATGGAAGTTCTACAATGGTGAAAAAAAATATTCATATATATAATTCAACATGAATTTCTAATAATATTCAGATAATTTATTCTGCGAATACAAAACAAAAAAATATACATGTAAATAAAATAGTATAAGATTTTAATTACCACGACGATAAATATGAGCTGATAAAATCATTTCATCATCTGCACCATTGCTGATTATGCATTCGTATTCACCATAATCTCTAGGCGTCATTTCACTAATTTCCAAGTAAGAGCCGACAATTTGTTCATCCTCCCTGTAGACAAAATAATCAATAAACAAATAAGTTTAGTATATTCTCTTATTTATACATAAAATAACAATAAAATAAGAGATACAAATAATAATTGCAATAAACAGTGTATTAGTATTCATTTAAGAACGTCGACTCATATTTTTGAATACAAAAAGAGTTAGAAAAATAAAGATTGAATGCAAAAAAGAAAAAGGTAAAAAATATCAAATAATACTCGACAAAACGAGAAGAGAACTGACTCGTTGAGGGAGAATGATGAGGGGGTATGTATACGTGAATTGTTGAAAATAAGAGAAGAGATATTGGTAGACAAGACCGCGCAATGAATACGCAAGAAAGAAAGAAACGAAGGGAGAAAATAACCGGAGGAACGGAAGAAGAACGTTGCAGCAAAGCTATCATTAGTGTAATGATGGAGCGCGCGCCAACTCGATGAGAGATTCCCAACTTCTTGTGTCGAGTTTATTCTTTCTTTCTACTCGTTCTACTCTTATATTTCGCTTCACCTGCTATGCTGGATTATTCTCTTGGAGAAATTCGTTGTGCTACAGTGTAAACTACACAATGAATAAAAATGAAAGAAATAAAATATAAATAAATTAGAAAAAAAAAAAAAAAAATTATATACAAATTAAATATATCATACCTGGAGACTCGATGTTGGGAAATTTTTCCATGAACAGGTAGAGTGATATTGCTACCAGCTTTAGCCCAAGTAACAGAATTTCTTGCATCTGGCAAATCAACTTTACCCAAGAAAGCTTCGCAGAAAAGTCTGGCGGCACCTCCAAGAGACACCAATTGCGATACTGGCTTGTAGGTGAATAATGGTTTTCCTGTGTAACCACTTGACTGTCCTCCTGTATCAATACACGACACTGTTGTTGAGTACACTCCTCAAATTATTCTCCTTTATTTTTAATATTTAATTTATTCATTTATTACTTTTTTTTTTTTTTTTTGTCAATTTTACGTTAGTCAATTAATTATTCTCATGATGAATTTAAATATACACTGGGGAAAATAAAAACTTACCAACAATTTCGAGATTTATATCACCAGTAAGAACATCAGTGTCATTTCTAGCACGACATGAATATCGTCCTGCATCAGATGCACGTGTTGATTGAGTGTAGATTGTTTGATTTGCACTCTCTGGATACAAAATAAAATGGCTAATTGCTCCTGGCCAAGGATATGCCTTATCATCTTTGTACCTATTCACAAAGAAACATAAAAAAAAAAATATATATATATATATATATTAATAAAATTAATATGAGGTATACGTATTACAGTTGTTCAAGCACATACTGTCGAATCGACCGCTTTATCGCTATACATATGAATAATATATCTACTTATTTCTAAGAAGTACACTTATGGTTTCAAGCTTAATATACACTCATGTTATGCATGCATATAAAAAATTTTGCCATATGTTGATAGTTATCTGGAAAATCCATGTCTACATTTTTTTTTTTTCTATTTAAATAGAATAGAATTTTTTTCTTTCTCTTTACCATTTTTTTTTTTTTTTTTCAATGATAGTAAAAAATATTTTTATATCATAGGCCAGTTGTCATGATCGTGACAATTATATCTCTTTGACAATTAACAAAATACATAGCACCATCATATATATATAATGCATTGAGCATTGATGATTGCGTGCGTCTGTTCATTCGCTTTTTCAAATGAGGAGGAAGAGCACGAGGAGTTAGTAAAAATTGAGAACTTGTCCTTTTTCTTCTTTTTCTCAATATCACCCTCTCATTCTCTCTTATATTTCTAAACGATTCTACGAAGAGAAAAGTGGAAGATTGCCCTCGCACTCGTTCGAAATGGATCGTCTCGCGAGAGGGCTATAGAACCAAAGTGCCCAAGAACACATGTATATATATATATATATATATATATATATTCGGCGTGCCTTGCTCATCAATTATTTTCGGCGGTTCGTGGAAGCACAGGCCACACAACCGGTGACGAACGAAAAAAAAAAAGTAGTAATAATGATAATAATGAGAAAGAAAAATTCAGCAAAAATGAATGACAGACCTGTGAAAAAAAAAAATGGATTACTATAATTTAAATATGTTATCAAATATAATTCTGAAAATCATATTAGCCAGCTAGCAAGGACACTACTTATCCTGACATATCTCCTGTTTGTATATATATATATATATATATATATATATGAATACAAGTTTGAACGTCGAGGTCGTGGCGCAATTGCTCACGTTGCCGGTTCAAAAGCCACGATAATTGTCTTCTAGAAAGGGATAATTGGTCCCTGCGTGAGAAGTCACAAAGACACAAAATGAACACGAAGGAACAAGTGTGGGAGAGAGAGAAAAAGAGAGAGAGAGAGAGTGAATAAAACAAGGAGATAAAGGAACTCTCTTGTGTATAGTTGTAACTCTATGAGTTGCCTCTCTCGTGAATTACTTGGAACACCACTAATACAAATGAAACTCCTTTGCTGTGAGTTCACTTTTCAGCCTTTACACTCTTCTACCACATACATCTGTGCTTCTTGATGCTCACTCATCGATTTAATTTCTTTGTTGTCCAGAGAGGAGGCGAACGAGTTCTTTTTCTCTCCCCCACACGATCCTATCATGGACGGCTTTGCTAATTTGCGTCTGGTCCTGGTTTCTTTTACCATCCACATCCACATCTACATCCACACACATACACACAAACAAACAAAAAAATATGCACACGATTGAAAAATGAAATTGCTCTATTTGAGACTCCATCCATTTTCGTTTATCATATCGTTATCATTATTTTTAATATTCTCAAAATGTTATATGTATATTTAGTGACTTGTTAGTAATGTTCAGGTATTTTTCCATGGTGGATTATTTCATATACTTTCTCGCATCGACGACGACAGTCTTATTATCCAGTTCTAAGAAATCATGTTGCGTGCGCGCACTCGCGCCATTTTCTCATTACACTCGTGTCCATCATTGCATTATATATATATATATATATAAATATACACACACCGAATAAGTGAACGCGTATATCAATTCGTAAGAGTTTTAACGTAACCTCACAATCAACACAAATGGTTTATATGCTGTGGGAAAAAAAAAAGAAGGAAAAATAATAATCAACTCGATTACCAATGTATCTATCTGGATAAGAGAACAACAAAAAAAAAATACGATAAAAGAAAAATAAATAAAAAAATACGTAGATAAAATTGTTAAAGAAAAGAAAAAATAACAGACATGGTACCTTGTTTTAACGGGAGTGTCTCTTGTTTCCCCGTTAAACTCACCGCTTGGTTTTTTTTTTGTTTTTGTTTCGTTTTTTTTTTTTCTTAAACTTCATCCGTTTACATTTTCCTTGTTTTCTGTTTTTATTCATTTATTTCTTTTTTTTTTTTTTTTTTTTTTTTTCTTAAAGCATTCACTATCAACTTGTCCCGTTGCGAATTGAATTTTGCCGCTCTAAGAAAGGCCAATGCCGCGCACGGCAGTAGAAAATATAGACCTTTATGCGTCAATAAAGTAAGTAAAAGCGTTTCACTTCATAGCAAGCATAAAGTAAATTGCATTGATGAAAAGAAATGTAGAACAATAATATTAGAAGAAGAAAAAATATATATGAGAGATGAAATGTAAAATGAAGAACGAAACAATAGTCCCCTATTGAGGGAAGATGGAGGAAATATAAGACGATGATGGCGGGAAAAAAGAATGGGAGTAGTTGAGAGAAAAAAAGCGCCCAATGGGTGATGTCGCGGGCGCATGCGTGAGGGAATTCCGCGAAATTGTCGGACAACAAAGGTTCCATCGAACAAATAATAAAGATAAGATAAAATAAAAAAAATTAAAAAATTAATAGAAACGATTTATCGATTTCCTAATAAGTCTTGTGACAAACTCTATTGTCGTATTGATACGGCATTTTCTCATTTAGTATGTAACACGCGAAACGGATGTCTTATTCTTTAGTCAGGAAACAAAAGAGCCAGAATGAAAGAGATAGAAATAAAAAGAGAGAGAATAAGAGACGTCTGTGAATGCAGGTATATACATGTATATTACAATAGTCCCATAGAATCTAACAGGAAACACGTATTCCGATCTTGCATTTTATTATTTATTATTATTATTATTTTTAAATATCGACTTTGCACAAATATAATGAGTTATTTTAAACGACATAACCTCATTCATTAATTTTATATTATAACCAAGTCATCAGAATAAAAAATAATTGAATTTTTATACAGGAAATTCTGCAGTAGTCACTGGCTGTTGTTTATTTATTGTACACGCCAGAAAAATAAAATGAAAATTGCAAGAAAAAAAAAAATATAGACTGTTAAAAGCGCCAACACGAAGAGAGAGAGAGAGACATCGTGAAACGAAGAGAATTCGATTCAAGAAACAAAAAACTGGCTATTATTTGAGACCGGTCTACACAAATTCAAAAAAATCCGATGTTAGTTCAGTTCATACATTATATTAAATATCTTCTCAAATTTAGGCTCATTATAAATTCAAGTAATGTCTCAATTTTATTTCAGAACACAAACCAAATTAAATTATATTAGAATTATTTATATATAAATTGTCGTTGGCGTATATATATATATATATATATATTTCTCCAAGCGAAGTTACATCACTCTCAATATGATGACTCACTCACAAAAGTTCTCCACTTCTTCTCCGAGTTATTGGATAAAATTTCATTCTCTATTTCAAATCGCACAACAGTTCAAACTTGTTTAAACGTGTTTTGACACGTTTCAGAAAATAAATTCCACACAATTCCATATATATATATATATACGTATACTCATATAAACTATATCATTTTCCTATATTTACACAATTTATTTTAATTGTCTCAATTGCTCACACATATGTCCCACACATGCATCCATTATAAATATCTAAAAATTATATATGTGTGCATGCGGGTATCCCAGTGGAAAATAACTTTCCACGAAGCAATTACCTGTCCATCCGTTGTTTCGAATCGTGTAATACATACATACATACATACATACATATATATATATATATATATTATTCACTATGTATTCATCTTGAACGAATGTGAACGTAGCAACAACCCACCCTTCACCACCGCGAGTGTCCTGTCCGTGTCTCTGGACACGCCAAGTATCATTATACTAATAGTGGGGCTTGTGTCGCGAATATCCGCACGTGGAAACGCCTCTCACACATCATATTTTACTCAACAAAGAAAAAAAAAAGAAAAGAAAAAGAAAACAAAAATAAAATAAATAAATAAAATATATAATTCACATGGGCACATATATGTATGAGCATTAAATATTTTTAAATCTAGATTTACACGAGAAAGATATGCTGTTTTATTTGTTAGGAAGTTTATACTCAGACTATTATAAAACACAAAAACATAGATTTTTTAAGTAGATAATAATATCGTCGTGTTTCATTTACAAGCCCAACTGACCCTTTTGCCGCTTGGGAATATAGATGTGTAACAGGTGTCGGGTGATGGGGAATGAAAGAACTATCTCCTTCATTTAAATTCACCATAGAACCAAGTCTTGTTTATGATCAAAATAATTGTACTCTAAATAAATATATATATATATATATATATGTGTGTGTGTGTGTGTGTGTACACCTGGGTAGGATTTTAAAATTTTTTTTCCACTACTTTGGGTGAATAATGACCTGGCGATTGCCCATAATATCATGTGACTTTGAATACTTCAGCAAAAAGTCTCTCTCAAGTTCATATTGGTGAAGGGAAAGGTATAAAAGAGAGTAAGGTAGAAATACAAAACAATAAAAAAGAAAAAAGGGAAAAAAAAAAGGGAGTCAATATGCTGAGAATTCAGAGAGAATGAATAAGTTGTCGTTCGTTGAAGTAACTTCAACTTTCTTTGTTCCTATATACTTTTCTTTCTCGTTTGAAGTTGTATCCTTACTGTAACAATGCAGAATTCGAATGACTCCTTCTTACTTATTCAACAGGATTATTGCAGACCGGTGTAATCTCCCGCAAGGAATTCCCGGATTTTGACACACGACCTTTGATGCTTTATTTCGGTCCAGGTATATTCCACAAATTCATGGAAATTCTCAATAAAATAGTCGTCATAATTTATTTATTTATTCGGGTAAATATTATTTATGCATAAGTGATGCTTTATATATATATATATAATATATATAGATACAGTATGAGTGCACGAATATTACAATTACCTTATGAAATTAGAATTAAAAATAAATTGCAATTATTTTCTACTTACCATTCTATACTTCTATATCCACGTAGACAACAATGTATAGCTTTGAAGGCACCAATATTTGCGTATTCCATTGTAACTATTTCTTTAGTAAACCTCAAGCCGCCGGGTAATTTTTCAAATTTATGCGCTGAACAATAGTCTTCAAGTTCATCATCACGCAAAGGTTGAGGTGGTAGATTTGCATACAGTGAATTGATAAAGATGAAAAGAAGAATGATAATATTTTGTAAGATTTGTGTCTTTGCTGACATTCTACTGTTTTTTCTCCAAATTGCCATTGTTTCTGCGGTTAAATATTGTACAGACACCGAGATATAATTTCTATTTCTTTTTTTTTTACTTTTTTTTTTTTTTTACAGCTTTGTCGAGGTTATTCACACTGTATTTGTTAGAGGCAAATAACGAAAGGATTATAAATTATTCGTTTGAGTTGTGAAATAAAATTCTCAGACCGCGATATTTCAACAATACCAAATATCTCAAACAATGTTTGACTATTTGCCGTTTGTGCACACTGTCAATCGGCTATTATTTGTTCATGTGCAATATATATCTATATATATATATATTTTTTTTTTTTCTTTTTATCTTTTTCAATATACACACACGCACACTCACACATGAGTGATAAACAACTTTAATTAATTTTCATTGCAGTAAACTTTCTACACTTTAATACACTTTTATACGCAGATTTTATATGCCATCCTAACCTATATTGCAATTTGCAGCAATAATATATATTGCATGATGTTTCGTGGTATTTAAATGATTCATCTGAAAAATTCCGAGTAATTAAATAATGTTTTTAACAAATAATAATAATTGTTAATATGATAAATATTAGAAATTATTTATTAGAGTAATTTTTAATTTGATAAATTTATTATACCTTTATTATATTGAACACTCACTGGTGAACACAATTTTACGTTATGTGTATCGGCAAATAACAAAAAAATTATCAAAACAAATTGTATGAGCGCCGGACTACGACTGATGTAAGAAATATATATAAACTTGTTATGTAGTGTATAGTCTTACCCCCACTTGTCGAATCCACTGTTTAGCGTCTACTGCAGAAGTTTATTGCCTGTTGCTGCTCCCACTCTTAGTCACTCTTGTAATTATTTACATTTTGCTGTAAAATCTAAATAAATTTTCTCATGATTAAATCCCGATTATCATATATAATTACTTACGATAAATTAATTAGTAATGAATTCATAAATAAAGTTAATCATTGTTGTGTATATATATATACACGTATAATCTCATGCTTGAATTCTAATGTAAGAATATAAATGAAATAAGTAATGCCATCTTTGATTTACCATGAGAGTAAAATGCCGCGTTTTTCGAAAATATATATCGGTTGATAAGATACCGACTACCGACTACTTTACAAACGACACAATTTTAACGATTTATTTTGTTTTTATTTTATTATCATTTTTTTCAAGTACTTTTAGAAAAATAAATATTATTAATTTTGATATTTCAAAAAATTATTGTACATGTTAAAATATTTAATTAAATGTAATAATAAAAATATCGATACGATTAATGAAATCAGAGACGTCTAAAAAAAAAAATACCATGTAATTATATACGATTCTTGATGAGATAATCTTTCAAGTAAAACATACATGAGCCACATGAGCGATACGTATACACGGGGGTTCATATCATTGAAGTTTTTAATAAGCATTTGTCATTATATAAACGCAATAAGAGAAGTTAGTGCGAATATTAACATCGTCAAGTAATTTATACTTCTCTTTATTTTTTATATATATATATATATATTTTTTTTTCTCTTCACTTCATTTAACCATTCTTTATTTTTTTTTTCATATCAGTTGGAACTTTGAACGACAATAAATATTAAAAATTATATTTTATTATATATCATTACATATTTATTTATTTTTTTTTTTCTCTTTAGCACAAGATTTATTATACTCAAACGAAATAAAATAAACGTTGAAATGTCACGTAAGAGGTCAATTCTGCGTGGTATGATAAGACGTAGTGTAAAGCTGATGTTTTTCAACGATGAGGCAAAAAAAAAAATAATAATAATAAATAAATAAATAAAGAAAAAGGTTTTCATACAGAAAACTTACGTGATATATGTATGAGTATATATAATTACTGTATACAAATAGTGTAGAATGTATATTTCTTCATGAGTACCGCATCTAATTCAAACATAAAATAACAAAAATATAATAATACGCAATTCATTAACCACGGGGAAAGCGTCACATTGACAAAAGATATTATAACCTACCATTAACCTGTGACCTACATAGTGAATTTCCAACTCTTTTATATATAATTATTCATAAAAATCATGTATTTTACTGTATAAAGGAACGTGTCCTAGTTTAAAAATCATACCGCAATGCGTTCCTTCTATTTTTATCCTGCAATTATATACATACAAATATATATACATACACAGAATCTATATTATTTTACTTGTAATTATTTCAAGAAAAAAAAAAAAAAAAACAATAACAATAAGATAATGTATACTTGATACCTAGATTTTTCCTTGAATTATTTATCTTTCATTTTTCATATCCTTTTATTCTTCAAACAAAAATTCCATCGCATTTCCCCACTTCATAATATATATTTTCGTTCGTCGAACAACGTAAAAGTCTTCTCACTTGAGGCCAAGGACAGTAAGGATAAAAAACGGTATTTAGGGGACGTCCGATTGTTCCGTTACTGATCGGACAGGATCGTAAATTTTCGTTGCCAATCACAGTGAAGCTAGGGGGGATAAAGAAAATGGCGGGAACATTGTCATTATTTTTCCCCTTCCACTGTATCTACATAACGTGACCAGGTGGATTTACGGTAGGGTCTTCTCCCTATTCAATACAACCCCTCATAGAATTGTGCCTGCTATACGATATACGATTATTGTGCCGTTCTTGCTTCTTCTATCGAAATGTATGCCCACAGAAGTGGCCCAATGTGAGGGTGGGAGAAAGAAGAGATATACAAAGCTTGGATCGTACCGTACGTTGTGCGACGCATGTTGCTCTCTTGTAAGAATAGGATAGAGAGATCGTTTCCTCGTCGACGACGCCACGCAGTTAGTTCAGAACCAGTGCATTGAGTGGTTCACGGTAAAAAAAAATTTCTTACGTCTATTTCTTGTATATACATACAATTACCGTTGTATTTTTGTATAAAATTTTATTTCAATATTTATTTATTACTTGTCTTTATCAATACAATTGTATTTTTATTTTTATTTTTTTTTTCTTCATTTATATTTCAAGTTATTTGTGGTGACGTTTGTTTTCTGTTTTCTGTTTTTTTTTTTTTTTAATTTTATTTTTTGTATGACAAGTAGTACAATGCAGTGTTGGAACCCTGGATACATAATAGAATAATGGAAGTAAATAGGGTGAACAGGATGAATACAGTGAATGGACGATATATCAAAATTCAAAAATATTAATTGTGTCGTGATTGTTTTTTTGGTTCTTTTTTACTTGTATTTTTCTACATGGGCAATTGAATAGGAGGTAAATTATTACTTTGTTATTATTTTTTTATTTATTTATTTATAATAAACATTTAATTTATGGTAGTAAATATAGTAGAAATTTTATCGTATGCTTGAGAATACTTTCTTTTTTTTTTGTTTTTTTTGTTTTTTTGTTTTTTTCTTCTTTCATGTTTATTTTTAATTTACAACTTTCAGTTTACAGTTGAAATTGATTCATTATTGAGAGAAGATGTAAAACAGAAGCAACAAGATAATTATGTACTGCATACCACAAGTGAAAATATCAGTGTGGATAGAAAGAAATATGAATTGACTGTTTATTTTCTTATTTCTCGAAAGACGATCGAAATTCAGAAGTTGTGCTTGATATATACACATACACACGCATATAAAGATGCACACGTGGTTTTTATTAGCACATATAAACAATTAAAGTTTAGTATATACGGTCCACATCAATATCTATCGCTTAAACACTAAAGAATTATGAATACACGAAGAAAAAGTGTGTGTATTCTTTTTTATTATTATTATTTTCTTTTCTTTTTTTTTTTTGTTTGTATTTTCTTCACAGTACACATTCACCTCTGATAATTTTAGAGTGAATACATGACGCAATATTTGAGCTAATTCTCCAGTCAGTTCACCTTTTTTTTCTTTTTTTTTTTTTTTTCCTCTTATTTTGTTCTTCTTACTGTTCAAGTGTACACATTTCATTCGATCTCTCTTCCTTAATCTTTCTCATCACATTTTTTTTCTGTCTTTCTTTTTTTTTTTTTTTTTTATATGGCAATGTCTTACTCGCTTCTCTTCATTCTCAATTTTTTTATACCCGTCATAGCCGATGTTGATCCGCATAGGATTAAAAATATCTGGGACGAAACGCAATGCTCTAGAGTAGATTAAAACAGCGTTGCCTCGCACCGCAATCATTTACTTAACTCAAGCCAAAATGTTTACAAGCTTTTAAGTTTTTTCCACAGTTAAACATAATATACGTGATAATTTATATGTTCCTAATCTTTCTTAAACGATATCTGAAATTCATAGTGGAAAGTTGGGCAATTATTTTTTTTTTTTATTGATTATTTTTTTATTTTCCCCTCTATCGAAATTCCTGTTAACGATAATCCAATAGCTGAAATTTATTCATTTTCTATATATATATATATATATATATATATATATATACATATATGATTACAGAAGGTTGGCATTTATTAAACACGTGTCCGTGGTATATATTGTTGATGATTAACTTCTGAAAGAATGATTCATAATAATGAGCGATTGAATATACGCGATATTATTGCTTCACTACATTTGTAGTGAATATTCACTCGAATGGCAGTGTCATCCTATTTTACTTGACGTACCCGTGTTCAACTATATAAATCACCGTTGTAATAATATTTGAACGTTTTCACGTTTATTTTTGACGTGAAACAAGCAGCCGGAAAATCTTATTCAGCTATTATTCAATGTTTTGTTTTTTGTTTTTTATTTTATTATTTTCTTTTTTTTTTTTTCTTTCCCCTTTGCCCATCAAAATATTTGACATTATTGGATTTTTTAATGAAACTATTTTATATAATCAATTTTGTATTTGTTTATCTTATCGTCTTTTCAAAACTTTATTGTATATCTTATCAAGATCTTCATCACTTTGACGATAACAGTAACACATTTTACTTATAATACGAAGAAAAACTTAATTTCATAATAATACTCAATATATATTTGACTTTAAACGATAACTTCAATTGTTTTTTCTTTTTTTTTTTTCTTCTGTAGGATTGAAGTTTAAAATTTAACATGAATTTGTCGGTGTACAATTTTATTTATTTATTAATTTTTTTCTTTCTTCTAAATGATATTTCATTTCATTAATAAATAATACAGACCACTTGAAATTCATCAGCAAGAAAACCGTGAATAAATTACTAGTGTGCACGGTCATCTTTCCAAAAATAGCGTATTTAATATTCTACAATAACTTGTCTAAAAGTTAACCATCTCAAAAGTGACTTTCAGGTTATATTCACTTAAAAAAAAGATAAAAATCCTAAATGTAAACGAAAAAAAAAGAAAAGAGAAGAAAAAACAATTACAAATGGTGCACTTTATTTCTGCAATCGTAGATGGTGTCGATGAAACCGAATTTATTGAATTAAATACAATGTTCAATTACTTCCGGTAATTAATAATAATAAAAAAAAATATATATATATATATATATTTAACGATTTTTTCTCATTGATATAAAAATATCGGATAGTATCTATCGATCTGATATCATTAATAAAATATAAATGACACAAATATAAATGGCAAATCGATAGTATATCAAATGTAAAAATAATTTTTCCTTTTTTTTTTTTTTTTTTTCTATATTTTCATTCGTTATTTAAAGTCGATGTAATTTTTATACGTGACCAGTTGCAAATTCTTGAGAATGTTATATTATATATACTGAGTAATAGAAACTCAAGACATAATCTGAAATAGTGCTCTTGAAAGTCTCGTCTTGCATATATTATTATAAGTCCTATTTTTAATGTACCCAATAGGGAAAGAGTACTTCAAGGTTCACTGGACCATGCATGTTTGTTTTTTATTTTTATTTTTTATTATCTTCATAAATTATTATTGGTATTTTTTAATTTTTTTATTGTAATATTCATCTGTGTATTATTATTGTTGCAGATGAAACAAAAATGATTGGCGCGTCAACGTGTGGATTTGTGCTATTTACTGGAATAACTCTAGTCATAGCATTACCTAAAAGCAGTATTTTTCATGGAACAAATGAATTTCTTTTGTCTGAACGTGGACCGACACCACGCAGATGTATCTACAGTAAGATTTATAATATGCTGCAAGCCAGATGTTCTGATCTTAACCTCAGTGAAATTCCACCAAATCTACAAAAAGATATTCAGGTATGTACGGAAAAAAATTAAATATTCAAATATAATTATTAAAAAAATCATAATCATTTTTATTATTTATTTTCAGATTTTGGATATTTCTGTTAATCGTTTACGGGAATTAACGGACGAGACTTTATCATCATTTACCAGTTTATCTTACCTCTATATTATGGATAATTTTATATTAAATATTGGAGACGAGGCATTCAGTCGATTGAAAAATCTGCAGGTACTGGACATGACCAAGAATGGTTTTAGTGACTTTCCAAAAAGTATTTTAGCTTTACCACAGCTAAAAAAATTATATCTTGGTTTGAATAATTTAAGAGACTCTGCATTAAATTCTACTCCATTTACTGCAGAATCAAATATTGAATTTCTTCAACTGTCTCACAATCATATAACAAAACTTCCAAAACTTGGTTATCTGCCTCAATTAAAGAACTTAAATGTCTCGGGAAATAAAATTAAAACTATCACAGCCAAGGATATAGCGATGTTTTGTTCGTTAGAGAAATTGGATATTTCGGGTAATCCGATTGTCGAAAATTGTGATTGTCACGAAGTTAATGCGTGGATTGAGAAGCGTAAAATAAAAATGACACCGTCGAAACTCAAGTGCCATAGTTGTTTACCGCAATACGGAAATAGTTCAATCACTAATGAAACATTGAAAATATTTGAAGAGTGCCAGAATGTACTGAAAGAACGTGAAGAAATAATTAAAGCACGAACTACTTGGATTGTTATTATATCGTGCGTTGGAGTATTCCTTGTTTGTTTACTTATTATTCTTTATTGTATCCACAAACGGAATAATATAAAGAGACCGAAAATTGGAAATAATAAAGAATTAGCTTTAAGCAATGGTGATGATGAATTACTTAATACAAAAAATATGCCTGAACGAATATAAGTTACGTATTATTAATATTATTTTTCTTAAAAATGTTATAATAAAATTTTTTTTATAAAAAAAAAAAAACATAATATATTGTAATAATATTTATTTAAGAAGACATTAAATAAGTTGAATAATATATAAAATATTTTTTCCTTTCACTCAATGTCAAAATTATTTGACTTGAAATTTGATCTTTAACTCCAATCGAATGTAACATCAAGTATATTACATATTCTTTTTCATCATTTAAAAAATAATTAAAATATTTATTGATATAATTCTTTCTCTTTGTATAAAAATATTTTCATCTTCACTAACAATTAAAATTTTTTTTTTTTTTTTTCGCCGTCCCACATCATTTTATTATTGCATTAAATTCCTCAATAATATCATCTGGCAAAGAATATTTCCGTATATTTGGTAACATTTTTCTTATGAAGTGGTTGTGTAATGATCGCATGGTTCGGTGTTTCAAATACTAAAAGTGTAAAAATTAACAAGAGTTGATGATCTATGTAAAAATAAAAATTATTAAATGAACTTACTCCTTTCTGTATCATCTCTGCCCATGTCTTTCTTGAGCCAGCACAAATTATATTTCTGGTTTCAAGTAGGTACCAAATCATACCGATTTCTTCCCATTCACGATACGCTGTACCTGTACTATAATTATAATCAAAAACATAAAATATGATATATATATATATATATATATTGTAGACTCTCAATAATTTATAATCAATATAATATTATTATATACTTACCGAATTTCGTAATTTTTACTAATATTTTTTTTTATGTCAGGATACCGCCGCATCCACCGCTCGTACGAATTTTCTAACATAATTTCAGATGGCATTTTATCCTCTTCTTCTTCATCACTATCTAATATCCGATTAAGAACTTTTCGTGATTTTAATCTGCCACTTCTTCTCATCGCTGCATTATTAACATCAGAATAGTCAATATGATTTTCACCTTTTGTCAATGGTTTTATGGTTTTAGTCGTTTGCTTCTTTGGATATGTTTTTTGTGCTAATTTTTTTATGGGATTTTTTACATGCCGTCTAACTATATAATCCTTATCTAAAATATATTTATGCGAGGGTTTCTTAGGAAGTGATGACAATGCATGAGGATCTTGCGAATTTCGAATGCCAGAACATGATTTTTTGACTATCCGAACATTTTTTTTCGCACTAAAATCATCATCTGAATCTGAAGTTGGAGATGTTGCTTCATACTTTGTCATATTTTTCATAATACTTCTACGTTTACATTTATCATTGTTGCTTTTAGAATTACATTCACTCGTAAATTCTTTACTGGTTTGAACATTCGATGTTGATGTGATCAAGTCTTCCCTACGATAAAAAAAATTTTGGATAAATTTTCAGAACAATATAAGAATGTGAATAAAACCATACAAAGGTATACAACGTAAGAATCCTTGTTCTTCCTGTCTCAATTCATTATTTTTGATAGATGAACCTTTTTTAACATGATCGACAATAATATCAGGCCTGAAAGCCAATAAAAAAAAATTAATTTAATAAAATTTGTGGGCGACGTGTGAATTCATTGATGAATATAAAAGTACCTACTCGAGAATTAATGTGGTATTGCTATTCAGACTTTCTGTGTCATCATCCGATAATATTATATCTGTAAGATTTGCTGGAGAATTTTCATTCAATTCAGCATTATGCAAAAGGTTTACATCGGAATATCTTGATAATAAATCCGGACTGAAATAAAAAAAAATTTTTTTTTGCCTTTATATGTATATATATATTTAGCATGCATTTATGTAACAATATTTACCTTTCTCCACGTTCCCTAGGTACGAATTTCGAATAAACAATTTGAATTGGTGAAGAATCTCTTTCTTGACGGGACATTTTTGTATTTAACCTAACCTAACTAAATTTATATTAAACTCAAAACGATCTCAAAATTTTTTCAATGCGACATAATATACACTGAAAAAAAAAAAAAAAAAAAAAAAAAAAAAGATCACTAGTCTGAAATAAAGTTAAAATCGCGAATAAACACGACATAATAATTATTTAATTTGTTGACAAACATTTTCTTCTTAAAATGTATACATACACGGCACTACCACTGTTGGTAAATAAAAGTAAATAACTCTATCGATAAAGTACGTTGACTGTTTAAATGAGGGATATTATCATATGATCATATTATTTAAAAATATATATTTTTTTTTCCTTTCACTAATATTTTAATTAATTAAGCAATAAATACAGACTTTAAATTGTGAAAACACTGATAGTGATAAAAATTCATTCCATGTATATAAAATATATAAAAATACGGACGGAATAATAAATAATTATACTAATCTTAGGTACTAAATTGAGGTTTTGTGCTTTCAGGTCCCATTGAAAATAAATAGTAACTGGATAAGTAAATCAATCTTCTCGGAGTAATTCTTCAATCTCCATCTCTAAATTGATATCTTTCATATCAGATTTTTGATCAGATGAAACTGGATGATAAGAAGGTCTTGGAGTACGGGGTGTAGGTTGTGGCCTTTTAGTAGCCGACACACTCATACCCAATTCACCTATATCATTTTCTAAAATACCCATTGTATCATCAAATTGATGACCCTTGAATTTTTTCTCATTTCCTACATGAACTTCATTTGAAAATATGGCTTCAATGCCACCCGCGGGTTTATGACGTATTGAAGTCAATTGGGTTTCTATTCTCCTTGATATTTCAGCAATTTTTTCACTCTGAGTTGTTCGTAATATAATATTATCTGAATTTGTAGATACATTAGTGAGTGATTTGCCAGGATTTTCTTCCGATATATTAGATATTTCAAAATCACTTTCGTTTTCACTTTGATCATCATCATTAATTTGTACTTTACCTGTGTAAAAATCTCGTTGTTCAGTAGTTTTATCACTGGAAGTTTCAGTTGTTTGTAAATCAAACAGAACTTTCTTCTTTACAAGACTACCAGTTGATCCTGTTACGGATTTCAAAACACTTTTATTATTTTTTGGTGAATTTAATGCCCCTGTAAATTCCTCAAAATTCGGTACCCGATTGGTTACACTTGCAGTTGTAACTTTATGACTAGGTGATATATTAATGTATTCACGTTGTGGTGTTGAAGACATCATTGGTTTACTGATATTTAATGACGAATTTATTTTTCGTTGTTCACTGTTGTCTTTCATATAATCTTTAATACTTTCATAAGAATGTGATAAATACTTTGCATCAATTGAAGCCATTGACTTAGGATTTAATCTACTTGGACTTGAAGTATATCGATTATTAATAGGTGATGACACATTAACATTATCATCACGATTAATTTGTGATTTTTGTGCTAGTGGTGGTCGAGTTACTGATGATTTTATATCACGAAACTCTGATTGATTAATTTTCTTCGGGAGCAATTCAATGTTAAATTTATTAGTGGCAGATATATCAAATGACGTTCCAATTTTCGATTTTAATTTCGGTGTATGAGTATTTTGATTATTTTCAGCATTCAATTTTTTCAATGACTTTGATTTCACTTTAATCATGGATTTTTTTATACGTGATATTTTTTCGGGATTATCTTTAATTAAAATTCCATTTTTTCTTTGATAAATTAAAACCTCATCAGCAAGTTGTTTTATGATATTCCGCCGTATATTATCAAATTTGGGATATTTCTTTGAATTAATACTGCGATGATATCTGACTGTATCGATGAATTTTCGATACGTTGCACTTGGAATTTGTTGCCAATCAGGATCAACTCCGAGATCTCGTAATTGTTGTTCAAGAGCTTCTTGTATTTCCAATTTCAATTCATCTTTGCTCTTAAGACGAATATTTATTTGTGGTTGTTTTTTACATTGTGATTCTTCTGTTGTATCTTCATCATTTGAAGTCATGTCATTTGTATTATCCAATCGATTACTCCTGTTCGATTCAGAACTCTTTGATTCTGAAATCCTTTCTGAATATGAATCACTGTCATCAGATTCAGTTGAAGACACAGCTATTTTATTATCGGTAGTTACATTATTTATATTTTCAACGCGATTTTTTGAATCTATATTGTCCTGTGGAGAATTTATGTTGGGTTTAATCTTAGCTTTCATATCTGTTCGATTATCATTAATTTCACTCCATTGATTTTGTGGTTTCTGAAAATTATTACGCGGTGGTTTCAATGTGTGTATATTCGTGCGTTCAATATTTTGTTTAACATGAGCAGAATTATCGACAGAATCGATTGTACTAACCGTTACACGATGAACTTTACTAACAGGTGGTGGTATAATTACAACGTCTACATCAGATATCTTATCTACATCTTCGATAAGAATTTCCTCTGCATTATTTCGATTAATTATTGAATTCACAGTATGCTTCCCATCATTATATATTCCTTGATTCGAAATCTCAACGGGATTTGTTTCGTTTGACGACGGTAAATTAGTCAAAGTAGATTTAACATGTTCAGCCTTTGATTTTTCTAATTCATTTATTTTATTTATATAATCCGTTCTAACAGAATCTGCAGTTGCCTGTGTCATTTTTAATTGTGTATACAATGCGTCGATGTCATTACGATGTTGTGATTCAAGTTGATCAATTTTTGATTGCCAAAAATTTTCTTGGGTATTTAATTTAGTTTGAATTATTTCCATATCCGATGATGATTTTTTTATAGACGATTGTCGTAGTTGCTCACGTAATCGATGAATTTCATTTTCCTGCTGTTTCAGTAGCTCCTTCACATTTCCATATTCCAATTCATTCTGAATATCAGACTTCTTGTCATCCTGTTTTAAACTTCTAATTTCACTAAACAACATCGTTGTCAAATGGTTGATATCATCACGATATTTCTTATTCTCTTCTTCCAGTCTTTTATCTTTGATAATTTCGTTTCTTTCCAATTCGCCGTTTCGCACGTTGTTATATCTATCTTTACTTGATTCAACACTATCTGACAATTTTATAGATTCAGTTCTTATTACACGCTCTGCTTCATTCAGTCTTTCTTTCAATGTTTTTATTTCATCATGGAGCTTTTCAGCTTCGGCTTTGTATTGATCGTGTACAGGCGATGTCACAGACAATTGAGATGAATTAGGATGACGACGAGTAATATGCAAACTCATAAATACCTCAGCCATAAATGTTTTTGGACAGAAAGGGCACTGAAAATTACACAAATAAAAATTAATCAAATATATATTGAGATACTTTTCGTTTTTTTTTTTTTTTTTTTTTTTTTTTTAACTCTACCTTATGAATTTCGCCATGTGAATCGCTGAATCTTTTTTCAATAAATTTATATTTATGACGAAATTTCTCCTTCAATTCTTTCATATCATTTTCTGACATCGATAATTCTTTTTTCAACTTTGTATTTTCCTCCAATTTCGATCGTAATTCATCTTTTAATATGATAACACTGTGATCCAAATACTGTTTACAATACAATAAATATTCAACTGACAATTGTGCCAATCTAAATAATTTTACAAAATTCGGATCCAATATTTTAACGTCATATTCCGTCTCTAAATGATAATCAATTACATTATTAATATTATCATCAATTGTAAAAAAATCTCTTTCACGGATTACACGGTCGATATCTATTGTACCTAGAAAAAAAAAAAAAAAAAAAAAAAAAAAAATTACGACATTAATTAATCACTCCAAATATAATTTATAGAGACAAGAAAAAAAAAAAAAAAATTAAACACATACTTATTCGATTCCAATCAACACGTGTATGTGTTCGATGCATATTGAAGTAAAATCCAGAATCTCTTGCAAGCTTGGGAAAATCATGGCACCAATTAGTGCCAGCTCTAAATGAAAATGCCATTATTTATTATATACCCTACCCCCGAAGAAATATATTTGGTTAAGGATTTATCCCATTTACATAACCTCTATACGTAAATGTCAATATTTGCCATAACACGAATTTCACATAAAAATATCCCTGATCGAAAATTAATATGCAAAATCATCACAACGGTATTATTAATAAATTCATTAATCAGCAGATTACATACAATATATTTCACATGTTTGTAACAATTGTAAATATCTGGTTTATTATGCAATATATTTTCTCAGAATGAAAACTGACGCTATTCACATATACATATACAAATTATATGTATACACACAAAAAGAGGGTGCGTATGGACATGTGTGTGTGTGTGAAAAGGTTCTACAGTCAATACAAATTTATCTAGAGTTGCGTCTGAGCCAATAGAAATTTGCTATTCGTGAATAAATGTAGATGCGCATTCAAAAATTATCTACACACAAAATCATCAAAAGATTACCTTCACATTTATTTCATTTACTATATATATATATATATATATATATATATATATAACATACACATGAAACATTGGACCATCCGGATGTTTACAATACAAATTAGTTTCTCTAATACAATCACGTCACGTTCGATTAAGTGTGAATAATGAAAGAAATAGTGGGAGTAGATATTAACGATAAAGGCCGGGTCGTGTATATGGATATACTCTTCGATCAGTGTCTCGTGTGCGGTCATACATTGCAGTTGTGTTTCGTGTGATATAAATAGAAAAAAATTTTTTTTATTTGTATGTAATGGTCTAATGTAAAGTTCAATGTGGAATTTTAGGATAAAGGTTAATTATAAGATTTAAAATCATGGACAGTAGTAAGAAATATAATAATCCAAGTCCACGAATTACTGCAAATCCTTTGAGTAAATTGATTTTTTGGTAAGTTCTATAAAAAATATTTATACATATATATTTTATTTATTATATTTATTATAAATTCAATTTCTATAATTGATTAATTTTATTATTTTCTTCTTGATTATTGATCTGTAAATGTTTTCTCATAGTCATGATGACTACTATACGAGTTGTTGTCGATTCACTGTAGTAATTGACTTAATAACAATAAAAGTTAATGTTATATGTATGTGTGTATAATTGTCATTGTATTATTCTTCTAAACATTGAACTACAATTATATCAGTAGCCTCGATTAATATCAAGTGAACAATAAAACGCAAAGTAATTTTTTTATTATTATTATTTTTTTTTTCTTCTCAACTCACTTGTACACCACAAATTTATCGTGTCAGGATTAATTAATGCACTTACGAACAAATTTCACTGTAGATAATAAAAATATTGAACAAAGTTACACAATAAAGTTTTATCATCAACAATTAGAATGAAAAATATTCGTTATTTGCGGTCATACAAGATTATATGTGGGTTATTAAATAATTTATGTAACATGTTTTCTTTACAGTTGGCTAATACCACTATTTCGATACGGAAAAAATCACGATTTAGAGACGAAAGATTTGCAAAATGCTCTTCCTCCGGATCTTAGTGGTCCTCTTGGTGATGCCCTTGAAAAGTATGTAATGAATTTATGTGATATTATTAATTTTTTTTTTTTTTTTCTTCATACAATATATATTTTTTTAATATGCAGAAATTGGAAAAAAGAGTTGGATTCATCACGGGATAAAGGTAGATCACCAAAATTACGAAGAGCTATTCAGAAAACATTTATGTTATCATATATAAATTATGGTTTTTGGATTTTTCTTACGGTTGTTTTTAGGTAATGAAATAAAATTATTCAATGTATTAAATATTATTGAGTAAATAATTTGTTTTAAATTTAAATATATTTTTACAGAATCGTGCAGCCGTACGTTCTTGGACTTCTCATTTGGCATTTTGATCCACGAGCTGATAGTACGTCTAGCGAAGCGTATATTTATGCATCGTCTATTATAATAATATCAATTATAATATCATTACTTGAACAGCACACAAATATGGGACAATTAGAATTAGGAATGAGAACACGAATTGCGTGTTCATCATTGGTATACAGAAAAATCTTGCGACTATCCAGATTTTCAGCGAATAAAACAGCAGGAGGACAAGTAATTAATTTATTGTCAAATGATGTCATGAGATTTGATCAATTATTCGTTCATTTACACTACATTTGGATAATGCCAATACAAACTATACTAATAGCATATTTAATTTGGAGAAGTGTTCGGATAGCAACATTGGCAGGAATATTTTTAATTACTATTCAAACAATACCAGTACAAGGATATTTAGGTAAGTGGATTTCAAAATTTCGTGGAAGAATAGCAGCTCGTACTGATGAACGTGTACGACTCATGAGCGAAATAATAAATGGCATTCAAGTTATTAAAATGTATACATGGGAGAAGCCATTTCAAGAGCTCGTGTCACTTGCCAGAAAATATGAAATTGATGTTTTGACAATAATGTCATATTTAAGAGGCATCAATCGTGCAACTTTTGTATACACTGAACGAACAACATTATTCTTTACAATAATGGCATTTGTTCTTGGAGGAAACAATATATCAGCTGATATAGTATTTTCAATGGCACAGTATTTCAATAGACTACAGTGTACAATGGCAATTTTTTATCCTATGGCCATATCAACTTTTGCTGAAGCATTGGTATCTGTAAGAAGACTTGAAAATTTTTTACTCATGGAAGAAAATATACCATTACCTGTAACCCCATCATCTGTAAAAAATGATGCTGCTGTCAAGATCAAAGAAGCCACGGCATCATGGATAGAAAATTCCATAGCAAATACATTGCATAATATAAATATTACAATAAAGCCAGGTGAACTTTATGCCATAATTGGGCCAGTTGGTTCAGGAAAAAGTTCATTATTACAATTAATCCTCAGTGAATTACGTGTAAATCACGGACATGTTTCAGTCAATGGTAAAATTTCATATGCCAGTCAAGAGCCATGGCTATTCGTTGGCTCAGTGAGGAATAATATCCTTTTTGGTCAACCATATGATGAAAAACGATATCGTGAAGTGACACGGGTTTGTGCATTACACAGAGACTTTACTCAACTACCTCAAGGTGATAAAACTTTGGTTGGCGAACGTGGTGCGTCATTAAGTGGAGGTCAACGGGCACGTATTAATTTAGCTAGAGCAATTTATAGAAAAGCGGATATTTATTTGTTGGATGATCCATTGTCCGCTGTTGATACACATGTTGGTAAGAGTTTATTTAATGATTGTATTAAAGAATATTTATCCAATAAAACGAGAATATTAGTCACACATCAAGTTCAGTACTTAAAAGACGTTGATATGATTGTAATGTTGAATAATGGGGTAATTGAAAATCAAGGAAAGTGGAATAATTTCAATGAGGAACATTTAAAATTATTAGCGTCAACTGGAGCAGAAGAAAAAAATGAAAATAATCAATTTGCCGAAATTGAATTAAATCCATTACCAGAGATGATTTTATCAACAAATTATAATAATGAAAATGATACAGTTCAACCTGAAGAGACTGAAGAATTAATCGCTAAAGGGGGAGTGTCAAAATCATTATATTGGCGATATTTTCGTGCAGGTGGTTCAATTACAGTATTATTAACATTTCTATTGCTTGCCATAGTTGCTCAATTGGGAAGTAGTGGTGCAGATTGGTGGGTGGCTCGTTGGACAATGCAAGAAGAATTACGTTTGAAAAATAATTTAATTAAAGACAATTTATCGAGTGATGAATCATCAACAGATGATTCATTACTTCTGAATAATCAAACGTCCATGTTGAATCAAATAATACCTAATGAAATATATTATTTCGATGTTGATACAGCTCTTTGGATTTATGGAGTATTTATAATAGCCTGTGTTGTTTTAACTACAGCACGAAATGTATTGTTTTATAAAATTTGCATGAGCGCAAGTAAAAATTTACATAACACAATGTTTGGATGTTTATTGAGAGCACCAATGCGATTTTTTAATACTCATCCATCAGGCCAAATACTTAATAGATTTTCAAAAGACACTGGATGCGTAGATGAACTATTACCAATGGCTATGATAGATTCCATACAAATATTTCTCGTAATGATTGGAATACTTGCCCAAGTAATTATTATTTACTGGTGGACAATATTTCCAATTGGTATTATGATGATTCTATATTGGATAATTAGAAATACGTATTTAGCAACGGCTCAAGACTTAAAACGACTTGAAGGCATTACAAAGAGTCCAGTTTTTTCTCATGTTAATTCGTCATTAGCTGGTTTAGCAACAATACGTTCGTCAGATGGTCAAGAAATGGTACGAAAAGAGTTTGATTCACATCAGGACTTACATACAGGAGCTTATTCATTATTTATCAGTACAAGTACAGCCTTTGGACTGTGGCTTGATGCCGTCACCATTGCATTTGTTGCTTTTATAACGTACAGTTTTATATTTTTACACAATGACAATACATTCGCTGGCTCAGTTGGTCTTGTGATATCGCAAATTCTTGTATTGTGTGGTATGATGCAATATGGAATGCGTCAGACTGCGGAAATGGTGGCACAGATGACAAGTGTTGAGAGAATACTTCAGTTTACAGAGCTTGATAAGGAAGGACCATTTGATAGTGAACCTAATCAGAAGCCACCGGTCACATGGCCTGCTAAAGGTCATATTACATTCGATCATGTTTACTTGAAATATTCAGACACGGATGAGCCAGTATTGAAAAATTTAAATGTAGAAATTCAACAGGGAATGAAAATAGGAATTGTTGGACGAACCGGTGCTGGAAAATCGTCACTGATTTCTGCACTTTTCAACTTGGCTAAATTAGACGGTGACATTATTATTGATGATATAAATACAAAAAAAATTGGCCTACACGATTTAAGAAGTAAAATATCAATTATACCACAAGAGCCCATGTTATTTTCTGCCTCACTTCGTGATAATTTAGATCCATTTCATCAATATGAGGACAATATTTTGTGGTCAGCACTTGAAGAAGTAGAATTAAAAATGTCTGTTCCTTCATTGGATCATCAAGTAACACAGGGTGGAAGTAATTTTAGTGCTGGACAAAGGCAATTGCTTTGTTTAGCACGTGCTATTGTTAGGAATAATAAAATTCTTATATTGGATGAAGCTACGGCTAATGTTGATCCAGCTACTGATGCACTTATACAAAAAACAATTCGAGAAAAATTTAAAGACTGCACTGTCTTGACTATTGCACACCGCTTGAATACAGTAATGGATTGTGATCGAGCTCTTGTTATGGATCACGGTCAAATTGTTGAATTTGATTATCCATATTTATTATTAAAAAATCCAAATGGTTATTTAACAAATATGGTTAATCAAACGGGAAAATCTATGACCGATAAATTAAAAAAAATATCTGAAAATGCGTACAACAGTATCTTACGCAATATGGATTTGAAAGAACGTAATTCAATTAATGACATACCAAAGTTATGAACACATTTATAAAAAAAAAAAAAGAAAGAAAAAAAAATAATAATAATAAAACTTATCATTTAAGATAGGTGAAATAAGATTATTTTACAGGTTTCAATTTGAAATAATTACTGAGCCTTCAATGACGCCTTATATTGTTAAAATTCAAACTGATAGAAAACAAAAAAACAAAAAAAATCCGTTCCAAAGATATGTAATTTTTGACCGAATTTTTTTTTTATACTTTAGATAAAAATTAAAAAAAAAAAAAAAAAGAGATAATATTTCAAAGTACTTTACAATTGCCGACATAAAAAGTTATGATGTGATTTAATAGTTACTTAACAATTATTTGTACTTTCACTAGTTAATACTTCAGTAATTATATATTGATCTTTTGATAATTATCATGGACTGAAAATTTTTTTTGTTAAAATAATTATTTGTTTCAAAATGGACCAAATTTCATTGAATAAACGTATATTTTTGACAAAATAAAAAATAAAAAATATTCCTATTATATAATGATTATAAATTTAGTGAACTATATTAAATTAAATCATAAATATATTTATGAAAAAACTTATAATTAAATTAAATCAACTGATCCGTCTTTGACTAAATGTGCAATTGCTTTGTATTGTACAAGATGCTGTGAACCCTCTAAAATATTTAATTCATCATCTTTCAATCCAGGAATAATGACACCCTCAATATCCTTATTAGCTTTAATAAATACATGAGAGTGTAAATTAGGTTTGATTGCCATTTTATCAGTCTCAAGCTCTTGAAAATTTCCAGGTAAATGTTGAAGAACCAAACTCCTTAACAATGTCTCCATATTCAATGTCCAATCTTTAGCAAATTTTAATTCAGCATCAGTTAAATATCGATCATATTCACTGCGTTTATCTTCTTCTTTTATTATATCAATTGCATGAATTTCGATTTTTTCTAATCTTGTTCTGAGATAGCTACATATGAGATATCGAATACGATCAATCTCCAATTTATGTATAGATACGCGCAAATCATCTTTCGGTAATGGTTCAATATTTTTTTCCATACACGATATATGATGTAAAAGACAATCCACATGATCAGACATGTGTTTAAGAATTTCAGGTGCTGATTTTTCATTGAGCCAAGCTTTTTCCACATCCAAAAGTACTTCAGCTACGGTCTTGGTGGGTGCGTCGTCATCCTCGTCTTCATTTTCAGAATTCACTGCATGATCGATTTCCATACTCTCTGCTATTTTTCAATTCACTTTAATTAACAATTTTCATATAATTATAATGAATTTATTGTATAATTATTTAATACATCACAATCAGAAAAATATTTACATGCCATTCATGACACCAAGACTTTACATATGCGTATAGGTTATACTTCACTATAATTCCCGCCAAATTTTCTTCGAAATAATTCGACCTATCGGACGATTCGTACTCTCTTTTCAAATATCACGAAGTAAAGAAAAAATAAATAGAATCATTATTTATAATTGTCTACACATATTGACGGCTCAACAATATCATTATAATGTGCTAATGCATTTTAATCTTCTTAAAATTTGAAAATCTAAATAGAAACCGTACACACAAGATTGCGTCACAAATAATAAGAAAGTTGAAAATAAGAAGGACATATTTGAAAATGATTAAATTAATATTTGGCAAAAAATGAATCAATATTAAATCATTATCTATAAAAGTATGTGTTTGTTTATAAAATTATATTTTTGAAATATACATATAGAAATATATGATGTGGGCCAATAATAAGTATATTTATTTTTTGTTGACTCTTTGTAGGGTTTCTATTTGGAGAACTCGAGGTAGCCTCAGGAATTCTTAAGTCCTCCTTAACTCAATAAACAACGTATTAAGACGTAAGAATTGAAGGTTTAACGATTAATATATCTATATTGTGGCAAATGAATGTGAGGTACAAATTGACGGTGTGGCCTATGATACACGTTCATATTTAAACCAGACCTCAAGGTAGTGCAGTGAGCCGCATCCAACAGTGAACCCAATTTGCTCCAGTCCTTCCAACTCCTCTTGTAAAATTGTGATCCCACGCTTGACAATCAATCACTTGGATTAGGTCGTCTACGTACGATTTTTTTCCAAGTAATCGTACAGCTGTAAGTAATTTTCATATATATATATATATAATATTATACTCAATATATATATATATATATATTCATCTGAATTATTTATTTATTGCAGTTGAAGATGTCGATGTTGTCAGGCCCAAGTTTCGCTGCTTATAGCAGTGGTGGGTGGTCAAGTGGGGGTGGAAATCAAACTGTCGTTGACAAAGTTCCACCGGAAATGTTGCATATGATTGATCCTCACTGGTATCAATTTCCACCATTGAATCCTCTTTGGCATGGGATTCTTGGCTTCGTCATTTGCGTTCTTGGAATTATTTCCGTAGTTGGCAATGGCATGGTCATTTTTATTTTCACGTCAACTAAATCACTTCGCACACCAAGCAATCTCCTTGTCATCAACCTTGCCTTCTCAGACTTCCTTATGATGGCTACAATGTCACCACCAATGGTACAATAATCAACTAATAAATCATCGATATTTTAAAGAGTGTAAAAAAAATTAATATACCAATTTTTATTAGGTAATCAACTGTTACTATGAGACGTGGGTTTTTGGACCATTAATGTGTGAAATATATGCTTGTTGTGGTTCGCTGTTTGGATGTGCTTCCATTTGGAGTATGACTATGATTGCATTTGACAGATACAACGTAATTGTCAAAGGATTGGCCGGAAAACCATTGACTATCAACGGTGCACTTCTTCGTATTTTTGGAGTTTGGGTATTCTGTCTTGGATGGACAATCGCTCCACTCTTCGGATGGAATCGGTAATAATATCAATTATAAATAATTCAATGGAAACATTTAAAAATTTTTACAACTTCACATATACTCATTTTAGATATGTTCCTGAGGGTAATATGACGGCTTGCGGTACTGACTATCTTTCAAAGTCGTGGCTATCAAGATCATACATCTTGGCTTACAGTGTATTTGTCTACTATATGCCACTTTTTCTCATCATCTACAGCTATTTCTTTATTATCCAAGCTGTATCGGCCCACGAGAAGAATATGAGAGAGCAAGCAAAGAAGATGAATGTTGCATCACTTAGATCCACGGAAAATCAAAATCAGAGTGCCGAATGTAAATTGGCCAAGGTATAAATTTATTTTTAATATTAAATATATCATCTTTTCATGATGGATTATGATTTATTTAATATTATTTAAAATAGGTTGCTTTGATGACCATTTCTTTGTGGTTCATGGCATGGACACCATACCTTGTTATCAATTATGCCGGTATCTTTGAGACTGCAAAGATTAGTCCATTGTTTTCCATTTGGGGTGCTGTCTTTGCCAAGGCTAACGCTGTATACAATCCAATTGTCTATGCCATCAGGTAATTATCATTTAGTACAATTTTTTTTTCATAATTTAGATGGCCAATCATTCAATTATTATTTTTTGTTTGTTTTACAATAGCCACCCCAAGTATCGTGCTGCTCTTTCGGAACGTTTCCCATCGTTGGCTTGCGCTGAATCACATCAACCAGGTGATGCTACTTCTACCACCACTACTGTCACTCACGGCGATAAGGCTAATGCATAAATATCATTCAAATGTATTTACGGCTGTGAAGTTCACAGATTGAGTCAATCTCATTTCGACATAAAGCATTACGAAAATCAGCCAAGTAGGAAAACAAAAAATTATATATATTGACAGATCCGTGCAATCACTTTGTGAACTTTTTGAAAATGAGTGAATATGTGTTTGTTCAATATATATATATATATATATATAATGGTGTAAAAAGAAACGAGTTAAAATATGAAACGGGAAGTAATTGTATATATATAAACTAAATGATAAAAAAAATTTTAATTTATTAAGAAAACATCATGAAATTCTTGGGATTTAAAGTTTTCAAAGTGTAACATCGCAAAACTATAAGTATGAAGATTGTGTAATTTTAATGTATTCAATTTTTCTATTATTCAAAATTGTTAAAGTAATTAATATTAATATCCACCTATTATCCAGTTTATGTATCGCTTTCGCACCACAATTCGATATGTTTACACTTGATAGATAGAGTGAATAGTTAATATTTAATTATTGAAACTTTTGATTGAATATGTATATGCAAATAACTTGGTGACTTTGACGTGTATAAGACATTGAATACAATATATTGTATGAATCAATGTCATAATGCCCGAACATCAGGCAATGCTGTTGTATCTGTCTTTAATTTTGTATTATTAAATAAATTCTTGAAGCAAAATAATATATATATCTATTTTTTTTTTTTTGGTTCATTAATAATTTATTTATTAAAAGACAAAAGAGTATGATTGAAATATTTTCAAGTTCAATGATTTAGATTGCAAATTAAGGACAGTATATATATATATATATATGTATTAGTATTTTTTTTTTTTTTTTCACGTTTTGGTTTCTTGTGAAACATTATCACCACCTTTTTTATCACTATTTCCCGTGCTTCCACGCACAAAACATGGAATTTTTGCTTCAAGTGCTGCTCGATATTTTGGATGACTAATTCCATAAACAATTGGATTGTAACACGCATTGGTTTTAGCAAAAAGTGAACCCCAGATTGTGGAAAGTGGACTTATTTTTGCAGCACCAAAGATTCCAGCATAATTTATAACCAAGTACGGTGTCCATGCCATAAACCACAATGAAATCGTTGTAAGAGCAACTTTAGCCAATTTTGCTTCAGCACTAACGGAATCCTGTTCACCACTTCGCAGCGATGCCACATTCATTTTTTTTGCTTGTTCTCTCATTGCTTTTTCGTGTGCTGCAACAGTCTGAATGAAAAATAAAATTTAGTATAAAAAAAAATTCTTGATCGTATTCCAATGTTTTCATAAATTAACTCACCGATACAATAAACCAATAAGAGTAGATAATTGTAAATAATGGTGTGTAATAAACGAAAATACTATAAACTAAAATATAAGATTTTGAAGTCCAATTTTTCGATAAATAGTCAGTGCCACACGCTGTCATATTTCCTTCTGGAACATATCGATTCCATCCAATCATCGGTAAAATTGTCCAAAGCAATGCAAATGACCAAATAATTAAAATTTGAATGAGTGCTCTTGTAATTGTCAACGGTGTGCCTGCCATTCCCTTGACAATCACATTATAACGATCCATTGCAATGAAAGTCATAGTCCAAATTGATGCACCACCACATAGAGAGCCAACCATTGCATAAATATCACACATTAAAGGACCTAAAATATTATAATTGTAAATAAAAAAAATTATATATATAATATATTTAAACATAAAAAATATATAGTTATTGCTTACCCAACACCCATGTTTCATACCAACAATTAATCACCATTGGCGGTGACATAATAATCATCATGAGAAAATCAGAAAAAGCTAAATTGACAACAAGAAGATTACTTGGGGTCCTTAATGATGGTGTGAGCAAGAAAACATAAACAACTACTCCATTGCCACACCATCCAATTATTCCAATGATAACCATCACCACTCCCAATATTTTATGCCACATCGGATCCATTGGTGGATATTGATACCAATGCGGATCAATCAGATGTAACATGTCCGCTGGTACTTTGTCAGCGACAGTCTGATTACTAAATCGCATCCACTGTCGTGCCATTTGAGGACCCATTGTCATAGCAGTGTCGGTGAGCACTGCAACGGTGGATACTTTAGATGTAATATCTGATTTCGGGAAAATTTCCATTGCTACACTGGCATTTTGGATGATTGACACTAGTGATACTCCCACACTTGTCGTTGTCTCCATTTTAGATTGAATTTTTTAAAAGATATAAATCTATGGTAACAATAATTAATGATTTTAAATTTTCAAATAACCAATACATATGGTAGTGATGATGACATCAGTGGCTCAATACAATTTTATGTTGCAGTGTTATTTGCATTTATATGCAAATTGAAGCCACGAAATAATATTAAATTTGATATTCTAATGAATCTAATAAAATTCTTAACGGTCTTCTTTTGAATATCTACAATAAATTATGAATAACAATATGATTCGATCAAGACAATTATGTCAAGATTTATTTTATACAATGTCAATTAAATGATTTTCAATGTCAGTAATACATATATTAATTTAAGAGTATAAGTAAAAAAATAGATACACAGATTTCAATGACAATCATCATTTAATTGATCTTTTTATTTTTCGAATCTGTTGACTACGTTCTTCTCGCAATGCAGCTTCTAATTCACGAGTGATATGCAAGAGATTCGTTGCATCTGATTGTAACACTACGTGCTCAAATTCATTTGATTTATTCGTTTTTTTTAATGTGAAATCCATTGTAATCAGAGGCTCAACTTGTTCCAACATTGTCCTAGATGCTATCTAAAATAAATAATATACATAAACATAGAATAATTACAGATGTCTATCGTGGATTTATGTCTAAATTATTATTTATACCTGTGCTTCAAAACGCCATTCCATATTGTAATATTCTGGTAATTTAAAACCAATATTTGACATAGCATTTTTAATTTCTGATTGTCGTGTCTCGTACAGCTGAGTGAGTAAAGATTCTTTGTCATCAATGAAACCCAAAGAGGTAATGTATTCTCGAAATTGTTCAAGGGTCAACTGTAAAATATTCAATGTCTTCTATACTTTCAACGTCATAAATTAACTTTACTATTTATCAATGTAAATTATTATTACCGAATATTTAACACATTCTATAAATAAATACAGCAATCCTTGGACAAAATTTTGAATTGTCTCAGGCTCAACCTCTAATTTTTCTACAATATGAATTTTTTGTTTTTATTAATATTAAATTGTATATATTTTTTTTTTTTTTTGTTGTGTATAATAAAACTTACTCACGTGCCGCAGCAGTATATAATTTGACATTCGGTCCCTTCTGAAGATAATCCATTGATAATTTACAAAAATCTTGGAGCACTGCAATCGAAAATCCAAGACAACGTTAATTTTCAACCATCAATGAAACGTATAATACAATATATACGTACCCTGTAATGGCTGCTCTGCCAATAAATGTAAATGTTTTACATGATCTGTATGTAAAGTTAACATTTTTTTTATATTATTGTTAATAATTCTTTAGGGAATGTCATGTAAATTAAAGTGATAGCATAAAAGGAAATACACACTCAGTTTCCATATGATTTAGACCAATAGATGGCGAATGTGTTTTTTAGCCACCTACATGTAAAACAAAAAAAAAAAAATGGTGCACTTGTTACATGCCAAATTTTGAACAAAAAAAATTAATCCATACAAAATCCTATATTATTTTTTTTTTTGCATATAAATTATTGTAATTGAATAAATTGTAGAAAAAAAATAACACCATCTGATTGCCAAAAAATAGATCAGGATTTATTTAATCAGCCCTACGTACGATACTATACAATATAAATAGTCAAGTGTGTGTAAAATGGTGAAAAAAAAAAAAATATATTTAATTTAAAACATATAAGTCCTTAAATATATTATGATTGATACACTGTATTAAATATTCCACCATTCGTATTATAAAATTTTTTTATATAAAAAATAATACTAGATAAAATTTTATTCGATTAAAATTACTGGGGATACGCCAAAAACCATTTTATAATTGTCATTAATTTAATAAAAATAAGTCGAATTATTACTTAATTTTAATTACTGTATCATTTCTCTTGCTATTTGAAGACAAACTTTCATGTCAGAGCAGTCCTGTGCCATGACTTCTATTCTGAAAAAAAAAAAAAAATTATTAATTTGATGAATTTTTTCAGAAAGATAATAAAAAAATTATATAATATATATTTTAACAACTTACTTTTTTATGTATATGTTAAGACAGGTATTGGTAAAATTACCATTAAGTAATGCCTGTTTACAAAAACAAACTAATTTAAAAAAACACATTTTTGCTGTATTATCTTTATTTTCGAATTCTGGTAAGTCTTTAGTTATTGTCCAAGCTGAAATAACATATTGCATCAATGATGTCCAGTGTTGCGATTGTGCCAATGTGTTTCCCTGCTCCTCTAAAGATTTCTAATTTTTCCCAAAACAAACATTACATCATATATAAACCAAAGAAAAAAACAAAAAAATAAATATTGTTTCAAGTACAAAAAAAATATAATAGTGACCTGGAAGGCGTCCAAATGCATGTAAGCACGAATATATGCAAATTCATTGGAAGACACGAGACTACCATAAACATTTCGTTGAAGAATATGGAGTTTGTCTTCAAGGGGTTTTATGTCAGCGATTGGAATCATTTTCATCACCACATCACGTAATTTACAGTCTGTTGATAGTGTTCCCTTCTCTTGCATCGATACCAGATCCATCAGCATCTTGACAAGTTGATCATTACTCAAACCTCTCAAGCCATTTTCTATACTATTTCCAGTATATTGAGATTGTGCAGTTTGGGATTTTTTCTTTTTTTCTGGCGTCGCTAATTGCGATTCATCAAAATCACCGGATAATTCGAGTCTCTTTCTTATTGGCATGTGACCACGTATAGAAACAGGTGATTGTAATTCATTATTTGTTTTTTCTGGTGTTTGATCACCCAAACTGTAATTCAGCAAACTATTACGCTTTGAGTCAGCTTCTGGTGACCATATTATTGTTCGACTTCGACGTCCACGTTTCTGAATTACCATTTCATCAGGACTTGATGTAGCAGCAGAATGCCAAGGAGATATTCGATCTCTTACGTCATTATTGATATTATTTGTACTACCAAGTGGTGATCCAAGTGATACAGATAATGCAGTCATGTCCGGTATAACGGCTAGAGCTTGACGAATTGAATTTCGACGACGCGTTGTATGAATTTGTTGTAATAATTCTCCTTCACGAGTTGTCATATTGATCATACAAAAATATACAGACACATGAAATTTATCGTACAATTACATCAATTGATTGCTCAACACGCTGTTGATTCACTCACAATCGCAAGAAGCATATGAATAAGTAAATAATCAACAAAGATGCACACAATTACACAAAGAGAATATATAATTGGAAAAAATTTAACCTCGAATGTTATTAAAAATTTTAGAAACTGTTATAATCCAACATTACATCAAACATAGCCCTCTGATAATGAACATTGAGCAACAACAGGTAGAGTAACGTTTTTTTGGCGGGAAATAATATTGCGCGAGATATTAAGACGTATTTTCATGGTGACAATGGGAAGGGGGAGGGGATCCATTAAACCATCATGGCTACCATTGAGTGACTACGCCATTTTTTTTTTTTTTTGAATTTAAATTATGAGCGGAGAAAAAAAAAAGAATAGATAAATATTAAACTTTAAAAAACTCCATGAAAATTTTGAATTTTTTTTTTTTTTTTCATTTATTTACACCAACTGATACAACTATATGAATATTTTCGTTTTTTTTTTTTTTTTTTTTTTCCTTCCCTATTTCCTGTCATTTATCGCTCATGCATTATTAAACTTCGATAAACATTGAAAATATACAAAATTTACACCTCGATTATATACTACAAATAGTACTTTAGCTGAGTTCAAACCCAGCACCAGCTTGAATAGCATACAGTAGTTTTTCTCGAAGTGTCACTTCATCAGGAAATTCAGGCAACTTGAGAAGATTCATACAGGTACTTGATGTTGGGAGACGATCAACACTGCCAGCATGCTGAATACAAAATGGTGGATCGAGTTCCTAAAATAATACCATTATATGAATATAATTAATTTTATCTTATTAAAAATATAATTGAATTGTTCATAATAATAATGATGATTACTTTAAAACCCAAAAGTGGTGATCGACTACAGCTCGTAACAAATTTAAGTAATTGTCCTTTTTGATTGCTACTGAATGCATCAACCACTCGCCAAAATGCAATAATTGTAGGATGATCTGGACTGTAACCTCCAGCATAATTCGTATGTTTCTTCAGATCATCAAGATCGACAGGAATTTGAGCGCCAGATATTAAAAATTGCATTTCTTTATTATTAAACATTTGCAACCAGTCTAACGGAACAACATTGGCAATTCCCTGTTTAAATGCGTAGCACTGTGGTCGAATTTCCTTATTAAGCTTGTAATCTGCCATTAGGTGAATATACTCAATGCGATTGGTATTTGTGACTGGTATTTGTGAACCTTTCGGTTTCAATTCATCGACACGTCGTTCTCCCAATTCATCAGACAAAACAGTAAAATCTAATCCAAGATCTGTTACATCACCCTTATAACTCTTCAAGTATAAAAGATTTCTATACATAACTGGATCGAGGGAATCTAAATGATGAATATCAACATCAGACTGTCTACCAACAATTTTTGATAAAAAAAATTCTGCAAATGGTAACTCTACCAATAAATTTTCATAGATAGCTTTACCAAGCATTCGACCAATAAAATAATAATGTTTTGGAAAATCATCTATTAATAAATGTACAGTTGGATTAGGATACAGCATATTATCCTTGGTAAGTCGGAAAAAACCACGATTTGGATCAAAACTTGTTTTGAGTAATTCTGATAAAAATTCCCTGAATAATCCACCGCCATCTACACCCGCCTCCTCAACACCCGCGCTATTAATCAATTGAACTCGCATTTTTAGTCGTAAATCAGGCTCATTTTCCGGTGATAATTTATCAAGCGCATCTTCATATAAATAATTTCTTCTCACTGATATTTGTATTGAGGGTCCTTGCATAAAATGCGATAATTCTCCACGATGATCCATTTTATCTTTCTGTATTAAAGATTGTAATACCATGACTCGATCATTAAATGGCACGATAAATGGAACTTTTTTCAATAAATTTAATGCCCTTATCTCCTTAGTTGACAATGGTGGTCCATTATTTGTTTCACTTTCTGATCTCCATAATTCACTTGCACCACCGCGTCTTCTTTGCCAAATTAAATCAAGTTCGGGTTTGGGACTAATCCAATGACCCTCAGGACAAAATTGTCGACGTAAATCACGCGTATTTAATTGTCTTAAAAGTCCTGCAGTTACTTTAAATAAATATACGAACATTCGTGTATCTTGCTTGTTCGAATTTAAATTATCATCATTACTCATTGAGCCCAATACTGCACGTTTATAATCATCCCGAATAGTTGGTCTTGTATCAGAAAATGCTATTTCAACTAGACCCAAACAAACGTCTTTGAGATGTGCTGATAATGGTACAAGTTCAGAGATAGTAAATGGCATTGTATTTTTTTCAGATGGTAAATTTTCTTCAACAAAAAATTCCGAATCGTGTAATGTTGCTATAAGTAAACTGAAGAGTGAACAAAATACTGCTAAAAGTGGAGCAATTCTTATTGCATCTTCATAATTTGGCGTAATACCACGTATTATTATTTGCAAATTGCATCGTGGTGATATTAATCCTGACCACAATCTACGTAGAAATTTGGGTTTAAATGCCAGCATGTAAATTAATTTGTACTTGTGAGTAGCGAGTTTATCAGTTTGCAGTAGATTATCACACAACCGACAGAGATATTCAAGTAGTAAGGGATCTTCATTTCTATCTAATGCCACAAGAATACGATTTACACGTTCTTCATCATTTAGCATTCCTATGCATTGTTTACAAATGTCTACGTGACTTTGATCCATCATTATAATTTCACTGTCCGTTGACATACCATCATCGTCTTCTAATTCATTTGTCGTACAATCAATAGAATTCCACGATGAACACTGTTTGAATTTAATCGATGCAATCATATGAATGTAATTAAGGAAAATGGTATCTGTTGATGGAAGAAAATTCACCGGTTCCATAGCCAGCATACCATATAAAAGATTCATATTAGGTTGAATATTAGTTTTACTTATACAATTTAATAATTCAGCGTATGGTAAATCTTTCAATTGTGCTAATGAAGATATAATAAATGATCTTGCTGAGTCTGTAATAGAATGGATTAAAATATATTGAATAAATTCTTCTAACACCGGCATATAAAATGCTTCACATCCTTTACATAAATTTAAAGGTTGTTTTATCAAATTCATGTAGCAATTCATTCGTGTTGTTGATTGTATTGCTGTTGACGACGATTCAATTTGTTCTTCCAATAGTCGTTTTAAATAAAAAAAATATCGATACTTTACGAGATAATTGAGTATATCACGTAAATAAACGTCACGATTTAATCCAGCAATATCATCATTATGTTCGAGTATAAATGTTTCCAATACTCGTAGAGGTATAGTTGTCAGACGTCGATTAGATGCTTCTACAAGGAAATTTAGACAACGTTTTAAAGTCCACCTGTGAGGGCGAAAAAAAATAAAAAATAAATAAATAAATAAATGAAACAAATAAAATTTAATTTATTGTTTATTAAAATATACAAATAATTATTAATTAATTTTTCATTTCAATACATACTTTATTCTCCATTGCCACTCGTGATATTTCTCCAAAATATCTTTAGTATTAGCCAAAATTTGTTCCATCAACCAAATAAATCTTGATGAATCCTCTGTTGGATGGTAAAAAAAATGTAGTGTCCTCACAAATGGCACTAGAGTATCTACATTATTAATTTTTGAATTTAATTGTATTTTAGTATTATCAAATTCACATCTAATTGCTCGTTTTACAGATTGTCTTGCCAAAAAACTTCTTGTTTGAGCTTGAATTGTGATGGCAGCATTATTTCTACGTCGATATTCTTCCCTTTTCATTCGTTCCAATTGAGCATGCTGTAAGAGTACAGATTTTTCATTTCTTTTACTGGCACCAGCCAAATTTTGCTGAGGCTTTCGCCTATAATCTCCTTCAAAGCTGTACATCTTGTTACATTCCCAATGACATTTACTGACTTGTTCAGATAATCTTATTGACGTTTATGAATAAAAAATTTATCAATTATCAAATAATGACCAATAATTATTGTCATTTTATATATATATATTTTTATTTCACTAATAAAAAAAAGACCGATTCTATACTCATGAATATTATTCCTGTATCATAAATATAAAGAGATGATTTTTTTTTTAAATGCGCACATGAAATAAATGTCTTATAATAATAATCTGTCCACTTGAATCTGTAATAACTAATACATGACGAGTCACGATACCACACACGATATACTGTGCTGACGCGATCTTTTATTAAAAGTACAAGTCGCTTTCACGAGTGAAGAAATTTCATGAACATGTCTGCTTTTATGCGTATTCTATCAAGTATTTTATATATTATGTGTTGGCACCACTGTAACTACACATACACACGTGACGCACAAGAATATAAGAAAGTATGTGTTTATGTAATAGTAGTGGTGGTATTAGTGGCATCATATCACTAGCAAACACAAAATAAAGATACCTGAAAGTAAAAATATACAAATACAAATTTTTGTATTACAAGTTTTTTTTTCTCGTAGTATTGAGATAAAAATCAAATATGTAAGTAATTGTTAAATAATTATTTTATAATATTATTATTTATATTTATAAATATCCTGTGTATTGTTTGAATTGTCATAACCTACAAAATTATATTATTATTTAAATACCTGTTTTATGATGAATTAAATAATTTATTATTTATTTATATGTAATAGAAAAATGGCGGCGTCAGCAACAATGCCAATTAATCCAAAACCATTCCTCAATGGATTGACTGGAAAACCGGTAATGGTAAAATTGAAATGGGGCCACGAATATAAAGGTTATTTAGTCTCTGTGGATGGTTATATGAATTTACAATTGGCAAATACAGAAGAACACGTTGACGGTGTTTGCACAGGAAATCTTGGTGAAGTTTTAATTCGATGTAACAATGTAATGTATATAAGAGGTGTAGAAGAAGAGGATGAAGAAGGCGAGATGAAGGATTAACATTCATTTATAATAAACTATTATTAAAAAAAAAAAAAAAATTACAAATAGTTTTTTCATAAAAAATTATTTTATAATTATGTAGATTTTGGGAGATCAGTTACAATCGGTCTAGGTCTTGTTTTAAATACTAATTTTTTTTTCACGACTGCCTGTACAGTCCATTCTGTATTACTTTCTTCACATTCTTTGTCTTCATTGTTGATATTTCTTTTTTTTTTAATCAATACACCAAGTGATTTTGGTAAATTTACTTCTTTTCCATATAAAATATGCATTCCAATAATTAAAATTGCTGAATTGTCTTTGCCTTTTTCATAATGTAAATCACCAATAAATTTTTCTGTTGAGGTATCAATCACTTTTTGGTATGTCTCTAAATTACCTTGTAATTCTATAATAGCCCATTCTGGTAGTGCTCCTGGAGCACTAGAACAAATTAAGAAATATCCATTGAAGAAAAGAAAATTAATTTAAATTGAAATTATTAATTGATGTGTGTCAAATTAAAATTAAACTAACCTCACTATAGGTATGATCATTTTGCCGGGAAAATTAAATATGGCCGGCATTCCGACCCCGCCATATTGTTGTCGAATATATACATATATATATATACATGGATAAAAGTCAAAGTGTAATTGTCCTTTATAATTATTTCGAAATTATTGAAAAAGTGAAATTTAATTATAAATATTATTTATATATCATCTACATGTGTCTATAATAAATAATTAATTAAAAATATCTAGGCACTATTGTTTATTTTATTTCAAAAAATACCACTGGTGGCGCGAAGATGGAAGAAATAATTCAAATTTCGGTCTCGTTTTTATCATTTCCTATTTTCTTATATATGTGAAATACATCACTGATCTGTATAATAATTATACATATCAGTGGGTACATATTTATATATGATTTTACCGATTACTCTCATAACTTCTCATAACAGTTTGTTAAGAATGGAAAAAGAAATAGATTATTCATTATCTTCTACTGTATCAAACATGCAGCTCACATATACGTGGCTTGCATTTGTGTTACCTCCCTCCATTTTTGCTGCTTACTGCTAGCGCCTCATTTCTAACATCACTAAGAACATGTGCCTCAATGCACTTGATACGAAACTTGTTCTATATACGTGCATTTATGTGTAATAAACAATAATAAAAAGAAAAAATATATATAATCATTAAAAATGTCTACATGTAAAATACATAATATTAGATTTTATAACCTGGAACCACGATCAATTTTATGTCTTTGTTACGAACAAAGTAGCAAAAAAGTGGCACTTTCGAGGTTAGTTCAACCGTAAACATTTTTAAATAAACCAATTCATAATTGTTTATATAAATATAATATATATATTTTTATTTATTTATTTATAGAAATGATAATTCAATTGAAATATGGAATGAAGCGAATGCTCCATTTTTAGAATCGACTATTGTAGGCCATTGCGAGGATTCAATAGAATCAATGGTTTGGTTAAATCAAAACAGATTATTATCCACTGGTTTACGTGGTATGATCACAGAATATGATTTAACAAGTTTGAGTAAAAAATATGAGACAGCGGTAACTGGCGGTGCTGCATGGTGTATTGATGCAAATCCTGCTAAAACAAAAATTGCTGTTGGTACTGAAGACGGTTATATCAATACATTTTCAGTAGGTGACGATTCATTAATATATGAACGAATATTTGACAAACAAAAAGGCAGAATTTTATGTCTGAAATGGGACAATACTGGCGATATGATTTACACTGGCTCATCGGACACTGTCCGAGTTTGGAATGCCATTTCTGGCCATGCAATACACAAAATGACAACATCACGCAAGTATATAAAAAAAGAAACAATTGTATGGTGTTTAGGAGTAACAAATGATAATCATATTGTGTCCGGTGATTCTGGTGGTGTATTATCAATTTGGGATCCCAACATAGGTGTTTTAATTGAATCTCATGATAGTCACACAGCCGATATACTTGCTTTGGCAATATCACACAATAAAGATATTATTTATTGTGCTGGTGTTGATCCAGTTATTCGTAGTTTTTCAAAAGTTTTCAAAACCGCGTCGAGTACCGCTGGCGGTAGGACAACACCAAGATGGGTAAAGGGTATTGAGAGACGTCTTCACACGCACGATGTAAGAGCATTGGTTGATGCTGATGGAAAATTATATTCAGCAGGTGTTGATGGTTACCTAGCACAATCTAGTTATCCACCAAAAACATTGACAAAGTATCCACCACTTTTGCAACCAAATAGCGTAGTAGTTTGTCGAAAATCGCGATCTGTTGTACTACGTTATGTTAATTATCTTGAATTATGGAAACTTGGTGAACCTACCAAGGAAAAATTATCATCCGGAATGTTTCATTCATTGGAGAAGGGGCCAGTGAAACTTCTTGAATTACGTACTAAAGGCGAAGAAAGTATTACATCTTATGCCGTATCGAAAAATTCAAAAATAATTGTTTATTCAACTGAAAGTCATATGAGAGTATTTAATTTTGATATTATTGATGGTAATGCACAATTAATGAAAAACAATGAAGCAGATGAATTGTTGACGAGAGTACACAAAATGTTATTTAGTCCAAATAGTAAATTGTTAGTGGCTGTGACGAATAATTATGATGGAAATAAAATTTCAGTGTTTAAAGTAGTGAAAAAACAGTTGAGATTGGAAGGATCATTTTATACAGCAAAACAAAAAATAGAGAATATTAGTTTATTGTGTTTTTCACCGGATAACAAGTATCTCATATGTTCTGATCGTTATGGTAGCATCGTTGTTTATGTAGTGGATGATAAATTTGCTACAGAATCACCTGAGTCGTGGACACTACCACGCTATTCATGTCCTCCAACTGCTATGGCAGTACAACAGAGTACATCCAATCTCGTCGTCATTTACTCTGATCATAAGGTAAGAATAAATAATATTTCTCAACGATGAAAACAGGTTTAACCACTTCAGTTTATAGATAGTAATTGTTCATGTTTATTAATAATAATATTATTATTATTATTATTTTTTTTTTTTACAGATAATTGAGTACAATTTACCTATGAAACAGTATACAGAATTTTCCAATAATCTACAAAAACGTATTCCTACTCATTGGTTATCTCGACCATTTCCCATTACAAATGTTACATTCGATCCAAATAATGAAAATATTATTATTGTTCATGACGATACTACTGTATATGTAATACACAAAGATCGTGAATTAATTAATGATAAACCATCAAAAATACGTAAACATTTGAATGGAGAGGATGACAGTAACTCTGAAAATGTGATTAAAGTTATTAAAAAATATAAGGTAAAGTTTTGCATAATCTGAAGAAAAAATTCATACATATTTTTAATGACTGAAAAAAAAAAAATAAATATAATAATAATAATAAATTTAAAAAGAAAAAACATACAAGTATATAATATAAATTTTTTTATTTTTAGCACTTGGTACACTTAGAATGGCTTGATGATGGAGAAATGGTAGCCGTTGAGGTCAATCCCATTTCGTTAACCGAGAAATTACCTCCAACACTGAAACAAAAATATTTCGCTGTATAAAATAATAATAATAATAATAATAATAATAATAATTTAATAAAATTGTTAAATAAAATTCTTGTTTTATTTATTATTATTATTATTGCTTTTTTTTTTTTTTTTTTTTTTTTTTAAATTGTATTTTAGTAATGTAATTTTACGTACGAATTTACTTTCAACCGAGATAAATGAATCTTTGATGTGGAATTTCATCAGGCGTCAATGATACTATCGTATGTCGTGGTGAAATATAAAGGGGACCACAAATTTCGAGATTGTACTCGTGCAATGATGATCTCCAACCTATTACGGCTGAACTTGTTTTTGGTATTGGTGGCGACGATTTCATCGCTTCCGGCGATATATTATTATTTATATCCAATGATTTATTTTCTTGTCTCAATTTTTTTTTATAATTTTTATCATTTAAATTATCAATATATTCCTCCATCAACTATTAAAATCATCATTTGTAATACACAACACTAATTTGAAGATGAAAAAAAAAAAAAAAAAAAAAAAAAAAAAAAAAAAAAAATTCATTATCAATTCATGATTTAATAATTTAATCATTACCCGTTTAACATTTTTGCCAGACAAATAATCATACTTGATCCGATTTTTTTCACACTTTTTTTCAATGCATATCAACTCTTTCCTGTTTTGTTGAATGACAATTATTGTATTTATTAATTTTTTTATTTTTTCAGAATAATATAATTGTGATACTTTACCTAGTATTATCGAGGGTCACGAGACCCAGACGAGTATCATTCAATGATGTTTGTTGTTTATTAACACATATTTTTTCAGATTTTTTTTTGTCTTCCTGACTGTTGTCCTGATTCATTAGTAATAAAAAAAAAATATATATATATATATATATTTTTTTTTCCTACTATTGTATCGTGACTTTACATTTAAATCGAACAATAAACACAACTCTTTGTAAATGTCTCAAGACTATTTCATTTTATTTCCACAATCGTCCTCGAGTGTGTTTGTTCAATAAAATATTCATGATAGACAAGAGACAGGGGAAGGTGAACGAAGAGGGAGAAGAAGAAGGTGGAGTAGAAGTGAAAATGGCAAGAATTATCATATTTTTGTCAAAATACCAAATGAGATAAAACATTTATATTCAAACAGGCCGTTGGCCGAGGTGTTCAATAAAAATAAAATTCTCAAAGTAAAATAATTGAAAAGCAAAAAAAAATAAAAATAAAAAAAAATAAATAAATGAATAATAAAAATATGAAATATTCATCATAAATATATAAACGTGTGAACATTTAAAAAATATTGCCAAATCGTATAGAATAGAAATGGATTACGTCAGTGTATATAAATGGTCCCGGCGCTACTGCGTTTTATTTCCTCCCCTCCTGCTCCCTCTGGACCGTCTGAGCGGTGTCTAGTCGAGTATCACCGCTCCCACTGCTACCTCGACACGCCGCTGGCGATTCACCTCTCACTCTCACCTCTCTGTCCTATTCTCTTTCTCTTTTCATAGCGTATAGCCATTAGCTATGCGTCGCAACTTTTTCCACTGTCTAGTCTGGGAGCCCAGCATGACTGACCCTCGTGATAGCTCAACGGGGGTAGGCAACGGTAGTCTAGCCAGGGTGTCGATACACACACACACACATATTTATTGCAACCACTGCCTACAAAGACACTATATTTCAACATTAAATTTATTTATTTATTAATTATTATTTTATCAAAATTATCTCAATTTTTATTTATAAATTTATTTATTTGTATATATTTATTTATTGTTTATATTATCATACAATACAAATTGCATTGCAAAATACTATTATATTAATGTTTATATTATGGATTTAGGCTACGAGACGTAGATAATTGTCATAGGTCAGCGATACACGTAAAAAAAAAAATATATATATATATATATATATACATACAATTGAATTATATTGAATTCAAGTGACAAAATACAAAAAAATAAGACAATGTATATTTTTATACTTACCTTCTTTTGTTTTGTTTTTTTTTTCTTTTTTTTTTTTCTCCTTTTTATATACGTATATACTTGCACTCATTTATTTACTATATATATATATATATATATATTGTTGAAAGCAGTCGGTATGTGCGCACAAGTGAAGGAAAACAGGCCGCGTGCATCCGAGAATACATCCCCGGTTGTATTTATATGTATATATATATATACACAAAGTGTGTGAGTCAACTCTGGAGAGTTTAAATAATAGGAGGTTTTGCCACGAATTTAGCCTTGTATAATCTGGATTGTGCACGCCTGTAGGCATAAAATAACTCTGATGTAGCGAATGGCAATGCGATGACTGTACCACACCAACAGCATATATGTCAAGTCTACAATTTTTTTTTTTTTTTTTTAAACTTTTTTTTTCATTATTATTTATTCATTTATTTATTTATTATTATTATTTATATTTTCTTATTCATATTTTATATCTATATATCTATCATTCTTTTATTTTTTCACCAATTTTTTTATTTCATCCCGTATCATTTATAAATTTTTTTTCTTTTTTTTTTTTTTTTTTGAGTGCATTTTTCTTGTGTTTATTATTCTCTATTGCAAAACCATTATAGGTATTTTCCCACACAATATCCATATATTTATATATATATATAAACCTTTCACATATAATAAGAGGAAGAGAGGGAGAGAGAGATATATATATATATATATATAAACGAGTGTGTCGCTTCCTGTGTAACTGAAATGCCCAAATCATGATCAATTTTGCCGTTCTCTCTGCCTCACTCACGCCACTTCACCCATCCCCTTTCCAACATATTCACTCTGTCTCTGTCTGTGTGTTAAAGGTTTGTCTCCTCCTCCCTCTCCATCACTCCATACTTCTCTTTTCCCTTCCTTTTCCCCGCACCCGTCCCTGACTCGCCAATGTCTGCGGCTGGATGGCGGTAACTGCAAGGGGGAAGCCGCTGCTACGTACTCGTGACGTTGCGTCTAGACGCCCCCTCTACCGCTCTTGCCGTGCACAAGCGACGACATCGTTCCTGATATGGTGAATTCGTTGTGGATATATAGATATATAGAGATTATATAGAAGACAGTGGTGGTGTATATAATACAAAATTCCCGTGTGTGTTAGTGTGTGTGTGTGTGTGTGTGTGTGCACACACAAGCAAATACAGTCAGGATAAAGAAGAGCAAGGTCCGAAGCAGCATCACTTCGTCAACTGATGCGCTTACATTCTCTATCTCTTTATTTTATTTTATTTATTTATTTTTTTTTTTTCTATCTCTTTTTCACTGTATTTCTCTTATACACACACACACACTTTTAAGAATTTTTTATTCTCTTTCCCACTTTATCCTGTTTATCAATCCCGCGTGCACTCCCACTACTCTCACCTTGGGTGCACTGTATTTTATAACGTCACGCGATTTATATAGCTCGCTGATGTGAGGACATCAGTGGCATGACCTTGACAAGGGTATCAATACAAAAGTCAACTTTGATAATAATAATATTATTTGTATTATTATTAATAATAGTTATATTATAATTATTATTATTTTTATATACTCAATAAAATTGATAAAACTTGAATAAACAAAAAATAAATAAATAAATAAATAAATAAATAAATGAAAAAAAAAAAATAAATTATAATTAAAATTATTAAATTGATACGTGCTATTTGTTAATGTCATAATTATCATTTATACGAATATATTATTTATATTTAATATTTAATAGTGATATTATTACCAGTTTACCCTTTTATTTTTATTTCGACACAGATATTGGATGTAAATGCAATTTCAAATGACGCAATTGGACAATATACATCTATATACATATGGATTTATATATAGTTTGGCAACAAGAATGACTATTTGTGTATATATATATATATATATATATGCACATACCACCAACGCTTCTCTCTTTTTTCTCTTTCACCTTTTTCTTCATCGTCGTCTTTTACTTCTTGTATATCCACATATATATATATATATATATATCAAGCTAGTATTATGCAGTGGCAATGAGGGGGTGAGAAACGTCGTAGACAGTGAGAAAACAGTGAGTACAGAGAGTAAAAGAAAGGGACAGAGCAATAGTTGTAGTTGTAGTAGTGTTGAGTAAAGTGAATCGGGGGTCTCCCCGTCTAGACTAACCCCCGCCGTGAGAGACACCCCACCCCTTCGTTTCCACCCCTCTCCCGTGCATCAGACATCATGCCACATGCATATATATATATATATATATACACATACACATATATACATTTTATACACGAATATATACAGCCAAACTGTTGCAGTACCGTTTCTATATACCACTCGTACAATCTTCTCTTGTAATTTTTTTTAATTTATTTATTATTATTATTATTATTATTTTCTTTTTTTCTTTTCTTCTTCTACTTTCGTTTATCATCTTTTATTTCACATTTAAATTCATTTTATTTTTCACACTATAAGATAATAATAATAATAATAATAGAAAAAATAAAAAGATTTTTTTTTTAAATTTTTAATTTATTATTATTATTATTTTGTTATTGTTAAATAAAAAAAAATGAATTTCTCTGAAAAATTTTTTATTTATTAATATTATTATTATTTTATTATTGTTAAATAATAAAACAAAGAATTTTTTTTTAAATTTTTAATTTATTATTATTATTATAATTATTTTGTTATTGCTAAAGAAAAAAAAAAAAAAAAAAGGTAAATATGTAGAGTAATGTGTATGTTTGTATTTACATATGTATTGTATATATACCCTGTTGAAAATACATGGCGCAATGGCCTCGTCAATGATGACAGAGGGTGGCAGAGGTGAGGGGGGTTCAACGACCCACTGACAGTCATCCAGACGGGCGGACGCGGGCCAGACTGTACGAGAACATCACCCAGCGCACTATCAACGTGTTATTATCCCCATCGACTTTTATCACCGGACGATAGCAACTCCCTAACTCGCGCGTACACATGTACTTTATAATATATATATATATATATATATATATAAATGTGAAACACATTAAAGTCTGATGGTAGATTGTAGTGTAATAGAAGAGAAAGGTGAAAGAAGAAAAAAAAAAAAAAAAAAAATCGGGGGATGAGGTGAATTTGATGGCGTTGGGTCTAATGTATCGCGAATAATCAACGCTCAACGTTATAAATATATTTATATATCAACTGTGAGATGAATTGAAATAAAAAATAAAAAAATAAAAAATACTGTAATAATGAATAAATAAATAATTATTCTGATGAGTTATATATATGTATGTATTTAGTATGATGTACTGTCTCTTTTTGCTGACGGTGATTTCAATTGAAGAGATGAAATTTCATTGATAAATGGAGAAGAGTAAAATTACAATTTGTATATTTGTCAAAATTTATATTGATATATGTATCATGAATGATTCATTGTTGAAAGAATAATTGAAATGTTTATGCTCGGGAAAATATGATACCATTATAATTTACACATTTAATACCGCATCATCAAATTTTGATATATTTATTTATATATAATAAAAAAATTGTCAGATATAAATATATAATTATTTAATTGTCAGAAGTTTTTAAACTCATCAGTGGTCTGGAACAAAAAAAAAAAAAAAATGAAAAATAAAAAATAAAAAATAAAAAAATTAATAATAGAAATAAAAGTTTTTTATTGAATTCCATACGGGAATTAATTCAAAATAATATGATGATAGTTAAATGAACAGACAGTTAATTGTACAGGACAAAGTAGATAATATTATTCAAGAATAAAAATAAATAAAAAATAAAAAAAAATTAATAAAAAAAAAATACAAAAAAAAATTGAGTTAAAATGAAAAATAAACAGTAAAATAAGAAGAAAAAAAAAATATATAAATATATATATATATAATAATATAAAATTAACATGAGATAAAAGGGCCAAAAAGTCGACAGTGGCACTTGTATATAACAAATGTAGTCGCTGTTGTTGGCGTTGGCGTCGTCGCAATCGTCATTTTCGTCATTGTCGTAATATTAACCGAGACTAACCGAATAAATACGAGTATAACCGTAGATTGCCGAGTATTTACGAAAAATGTTTGCGTATTAGATCGTGTGGCGACGGCGCTTTGAACACACAGTACCATCAGATATCAGACTGTGGCCGCGTAGGTTTGCGCGGCTGTTATAACCTCGCGATACACATTTTTACCTCACTTCATATCATCCCCACCCACCATCATTCCCACATACTCATTCGTTTACTCGTGTTTGTACTTGTATTTCCACGCATCTGTCGCATTTTACCTGGTCAAGTGAGGGACAACACACATTGGGACATACGATACAGGTTTGTGATGGGTTGCACGCAGTAGACAACACCAGACAGCGTCACACCACGCGGGCATTTGCAAAACTCCAATACACATATACACATGTTTCTCTCTCCTTTTTTTTTTTTTTTTTTTTTTTTTCCGTATTGTATTTTTGTTTTTTACATTAACACATTTGTACATAAATATATAAATATATATATATACATACATATGTACATACATACAAATACCTATACATTACGCATGCGCGCAGCAAATAAAAAAAAAAAAATCTCAACTACCCTTTTGCAATAATATAAATATCCAAAAAAAAATTGGATGGTGGCGTCCAGATGGAAATGAGAGGAGTATTATAGTGCTCACACCAATGCACTGCAATAAACCAAGCAGCAAGTGAGTGTTTCGTTGACGTTATAATAAAATGAATAAAACAGAATCTCTGTGCGTACGTGTATATATGTGTTTGCTGTCCCTCATCGCGCAATGGCCGTCTCTCTTTCCCTCTCTGTCATATATAGTTATATACACTATACTTACATCCGTGCGGCATTTTTTTTTTTTTTTTTTTTTTCCTTCATGTTACCCTCACTACTACTATTATTTTCTTTCGTATATATATATATTTTAATTATTTTCCTCTCTCCCTTTCTCCCTCTTCGTTTTATTTTTACATAATACCATACGTATTATATCTATATATTTAATGAGCAGTAATAATTAATTATATAAAATTTTTTTTTTTATTTATTGATTTTTATTTATTTTTTTTACAGTAAAATTTGTATTATTTTTATTGTAACTAAAAATTATTTTTCTCATTCTCTTGGGTTTGTTGGAGTTTACACACGAGATTCTCCCAATCACGGATGCGGTTCATTCGAAAATAGAATCTGCTATATAGTTGTCTAGAGTGGGGAGAGAGAGAGTGTGAGACACTTTAAATACATATATATATATATATGCCATGAATTTTTTTTCCCCTTGGCAAACGACTCTAATTCACTTTTCATGCGCGTGTTTTCTACATCACACACACACACACACACACACACACACACACACACAATTGCTGTATACATTCATTCTCCTCGTACAATTTATTTATTTATTTTTTTTTTGTTCAATGTTTCTCTGTGAATTGGTACCTTTTTTTTTTTTTTTTTTTATTATTTTTTATTATTGTTATTGATGTGTAATTTCAGGTGTGTGGATAATTGTTGCAGTTCAGTGTTGGATAAATCTGTATGTGGAAAAAAATGTCGATGAAATAAAATAATATCAGAACACAAGTTGTTTGGAAAAGAAGAAAAGGGAAGAGAAACAAAAGAAAAATCTTCGACAAATAATAATAATAATAATAATAATAATAATAATGATTAATTTTTTTATTGTTCATAATGTCAATAGAAATACATCAACAACATTGAAAATAATGATGATGATGACGATAATATTAATGAGTGGGACAACAATAATGAATACGAGGACAGTGTTGATACCACCAATACACAATAATTTACAATGATATTAAAAAATTCAATAGATATTTATATAAAAAAAATTAATAAAATACAATAGAGATTTTAATGATAGGAAGGGAGGGTGAAAAAAAAAAAAAAAAAAAAAAAAATTGTGAAAAAAATAACGCGAATTGACGATGGACAATATTAAAACTGAAAATGTCATATTGTTGTGTCGATGGTGGATTAAAGTGTCGTAAATATTGCGTGAATAAATATAAAAGTGAAAAAAAAAATAGTAACAGCAGCAGCAGCAGCGGTGGTGGTGGTGGTAGTGGTAGTAGAAGAAGAAGAAGAAAAAGAAAAGGTGGAGTTGGATAAAAAAGAAAAAAAGAGAAAGAAATTTTTTTTTTTTTTTTTTTTTTTTTTTTTCAATTGTGATTTGTTTGTGCTGTGACTGTGTGGATAGTGTTTGGGGTGGTATTGGTGGTGGTGGTGGTGGTGGTGGTGCAGGTGCAGGTGGTGCAGAGTTGGACGACAGTATTGCCGAGCCGATGTCATCGCGGTCGTCTTGTCCCGATGAGCCGGGTGCCGCTGGTCGTGCAGGGACCCGCCCGAGGGGTCCGTCTACTAGTAGTAGCTGTCCCATAAACGGTGGACAAGAGACCGACGAGAAGAAAGAAACAAAGAAGAGAAAAAAAAAAAAGAAGAAGAAGACAATAACAACACAATCATCAATAAAAAAAACAATAAAAATAAATAATATAATAATAATTATTATTATAACAACAATATCGAATAATATAAAGATAAATACGGCCAATACAGCGACAACGAAAGTGTTAAAGGACGTGGCGACTGAGGTCAAGGTCAACGGGAAGGACAACAAGCACGGAAGAACGTCGTCGACGCGAGGCACCGCCTTTATGGGCGCACGTGAGTTATTTCTCTTTTTTAT